>JAUKNM010000053.1:0-505000 GCA_030765045.1 Tenodera sinensis | reverse complement strand
TCTTCTTCTTCTTCTTCTTCTTCTTCTTCTCCTCCTCCTCCTCCTCCTCCTCCTCCTCCTTCTCCTGCTCCTCCTCCCTCTCCTTCTTCTTCTTCTGCTCCTTCTCCTCCTCCTTGTTCTTCAGAGCTACAGCCCGATGTGCCTTGGCCTCCAGTATTAAAGCTCTCCACTTATCCCTATCCAATAATATTCTCCTCCAATTCCTCACTCTTAATATCTCATTCACATCTTTATCCACTCCGTCAATCCATCTATTCTAGGATCTGCCAACAATCTCTCCCCACCAACTTTGTTATACAAAATTTTAAGTGGGATCCGTTCCTTCGCCATTCGGTGAACGTGTCCAGCCCATTGCAATCTTTTGAGTTTAATTAATAATGATATGTTGGTTTCTTTAAACAATGCATACAATTCATTACATCTGAGTCTCCAAATTCCATTTTCGTTAACTGCTCCCCATATTCAATAGCTTAACTTTCTTTTGCATGAATTGTTTTGTTACATATGCTGCTCTTCCTCTAATTCCTAACTGTTTTTATATACGTTACAGGCACCTTAATACCTGTGGAAACAAAATAGTTTTAGAAGTAAATGAGTTGACCTATAGACGCTTATAGTTTCATTTACACTTATTTTTGTCCGGACACGTTTCAAAGTCCAGCGTCTTCATTCTCAACGCATCTGGACAAAAATAAGTGTAAGTGAAACTATAAGTGTCTATAGGTCAACTCATTTACTTCTATAACATTGGAAAAGTTTCACTGTGTGTGCTCTCTAAAAAGCGGTTACTATTATTGCTATTGCTCTCTTCAATATCATCAGTGAAAAATATTGGAGAGCAAGAGGATTAATGACTTCATTGTCAGAAATCCAGCATTAGCTAACAACAACATTAAGTGGAATTACCAAAATAGTTATTATCATTAAGGAGAGATGAAATAGACTGGCCATTAATTCAAAGCAGAACAGCACAAGATTGAATTCCATTGATTGCAGTCAAATGTGACGGTAAAGGATGGGGAGAGCCCATGTAAAATACAGTAGAATCCTGAAATAATGCGATTGTTATGGACATGCTTTAGCCCCGCGGTATAGTGAAATGTGAGTTTAGAGGTGGCAAAAATTGATCCCACAGACGTGGTGGGAAACATTCGTGCAATAATAAATTAGAGTACATTGTAAAGTATGTAGCATATAGTAAATTACACCACTTTTATATGCAATTACACACCAGTTATGCTAGGAGTGTATTCCAGTCCTGCAACTGATGTTAGGTTATACAGTACATACAAATACACTGTTTCCATTTTACACTAACCAATTTTGTATTGTCTTAAGGAATCCGTAAGTTTTGTTTGGTGGCATTATTCACGTTTTTTCTCTGCATATTGTTTGATTCCAGCAAGATGGAGAGGAATATTGTTTAATTCGTTTTGCTCCTCCATACACAGAATCATCTTGTTTATGGTACTTATCACTTCACTAATATACAGAATATCTTCTTCCATGTGCATGTCTCCTTACTTCGGGAAATTCTTAGCAATGCAGTGGCCTAAGTTAACACTAGGAACTCAGCGGCCACAGTGCCCAAAGTCCACACTAGGGGTAGCAAGAAATATATTCCAGTACCACTCTTTGAAGAAAATGTTAACCTTTGTCCTCTATGTGATCTGCAAACTTTTGCCTTAAGGTGCAGTCTACGCCAGAAGCCATGGACAAAGATAATCTTAATATTGGCCACAAAATCTTACGTAAACAAACAATTTACATACTTATCACCATACTCTCAGGTATCTCTCTTTATCTCTATGTGGGTGCAGTCCAAAATGCCAATCACCTTGGGAACTTGAAATTTATTCAATCATTTTCTTATTGTGTTCATTTCCTCTAAGTATTTGAGAAAAGTATCAATTCCTTTGCTTTCTGCACAATTCTTTCAGAAACACTCAATACTGCTTTACAAATTCAAGTGTGATCAATCCCAAAATCTTTGGACAATCCAAAGGAAGTGTAATAATACTTTCACTTTTTTCTGCATGTTTCTCTATGCTGGGCAAGAACATAATGCAACACAATGCATAAAAATCAAGCATACCCATGCAGAAGTCAGCACGCATCTTAATATGAACAAAAAATTACAAATGGCGATACATGCCAAGAGATAAAACTTACCAAGAACCCAGCACAAACTAAGTTTGCCAAGCGGGTAACATGTCCAGTTAAGCTTAATGTGAACGCAGTGTCACTCTGCTGTGCCAAGGTAACAAACCAACAGCATCACCCAACAGCTATATCAGTCCTGGATGCCCGGACCGAGTTGGCAGGACAGTTCAGTATTGGCTCGGATTCATGCGTATTTTTATTCTTTTCTTATAAATGCGAATTCCTATAGCAGTACTTCAATACCGTTTCCACTACTATTCCCTTCTTCCTGATGTGCCTAATTCTGCTAGTACTACAACCTTTGACGATGCTTTTGGTAAATTAGTTAAGAAAAAGAGCCATTGCTTTTTTACTTTCTCTACTGGTAAGTAGAAGGAAGTATTGTATTCCACCAAAAAATTTGATGTCGAGATTTCACCGGAAATATATGTTTTGAGACCCCCTGAATCAAAAAAAAAAAGCATTTTTAGAAAAAAGGTCTGTTTGTCAGTCAGTGTGCCTGTCAGACTGTGGACAGCATAACTCAAAAACGAAAAGTCGGTTAAAAACCAAAGTTGGTATTTAAGTTGAATGTCTTTCAAGGATGCGACACAAAGATTTTGAAGAAAATAGCCTCACCCTAAACTACCCTTTACAGTTGCGACGATACTTCTGTGCCGGTGACCTACTTTCTTCACGCATTGAAGAGAGTCTATGCTCAAGCGAAATATCTTCTGCTAGCTGCTGAAAGCAAGATGGCTAGAACCACTCTTGGCCGGAAGATAACAGACGGGACGCAGCTGGGATACATTTAATATACACAGCTGTTTGGCGCTGATGCTCCGTCGTGTGTAGGACCGCGTGTTCGACTCCCGCCCGAGGGTTGTGTTCGTATAAGTTTGATGTATGTAAGCGGTATACAAAATAGAGAACAAAAATAATGTTTCAAAATAAATAAATAAAATATGGGACTCACCGTAATGTTCATGATGGTTGCTACTGACAGGCGATATCGCTGCTCACAGGAGAACGTATTGTATTGCACTTATCACGGAACAGCAGCTTAATGTAAACAATTTTAAATCTCTCTCTCTCTCACACACACACACACACACGCACGCACGCACCCACGCGCACACACACACACACACACACACACACGCACACGCACACACACACAGAGACACACAGACACAGACACACACACACACACAGTTTTGTCAACAAGGCATTCTAAACATCTGGCAAACATTCAATTCCTGACAGATCACTATCGCCATCGTGTTGTTCTTCATTTTCTTCCTCTGTTTCCTCTCCTTCGCAAGAACTTTCACAGTCTCCTGATACTTGTACTATAATGCTTTCTATTACATTTTCGAAGATTCCTTCTTTTTCAATATAGTCATTTTCAATCTTTTCAACATGCAGACATACATTTTTCCACTTTTCTTGACTAATATCTGCAACACGTTGTTCACACAAGTGCATTACGTCCTGCAATTTAAAAGTTGTGTTATGACCTGCTACCCATTGTTTTATGTCGGCCCAAAAAGTTCTATGGGGTTTAGGTCAGGAGAATAGGGTGGTAACCTGAGCACTGAATGTCCGTGCATAGCTAAGAGGTCGTCGACCACGTAGGTTTTATGGGATGGCTTATGCACCTTGATGAGGCTGTAGAGCTCTACTTTCAGCATATGTTCTTGAAAGGGCACGTTTCTTGATGTAAGCCATTCCTGCATAGCACTTTTTGTGGAACTGCTTGTAGGTGCCCTATCCAACTGCACATTGTGATATGGAGCATTGTCTATCACTAAAACTGACCTAGGAGGCAAATTAGGAATTAGTTTTTCAGACAGCCACTTTTTGTAGTTCCTGCCATTCATCTCATCGTGATAGTCTCCGGTTTTTTTATTTGACTGGAACATCAAAAATGTACCAGGAACAAATCCCAATTGGCCTCCTGCATGGACTATAATGACTCTTGGTCCCTTTGCAACAGGTGCTAATAAACCAGAGGAACTGTCATCGCACCAGTTATATGGTCTTGTGTGGCTGCTATGAAGGTATGTTTCGTCTTCATAGAAAATGGGCCTTTCTTCGTCTCTAAACGCTTTTATGGCACGCAAATATGACACACGCCAATCTCTAATATCATGCCTTTCCTGTAGCAAAATCTTATTGTTTCTTGTTTTCTTCCACTTGAAACCCATGTCATATAATATAGTCTTTAAACTCGTACTTCCCCCTTTAAAGTTAATGGATTCTTTAAGTTTCAGGAGCAGATTTCTGACAGTAGGCACAGTTTTCTCCTGAATATAAAAATTGTAAATTGTTTGGCGAATTACACACCTATCAAAGTCATCAATATCAGTGATCCTTTTTGGCACACGATGTGTCTTTCCGGGTGTTCCGAAGGAAGTCCCTTGCTCCTCACATTTTTCCCCTTCTTTAATTATTTTTCTCACTGTCCTCACAGGCACCTTTGTTGCTGCACTCACCCTCTCTTGCACTTTCTTCAGTGGTATTAGCACATCGCCAGAAGCAGCTTCTTTTTTCATGAAGGAATGAACATTATTAATAACCTCACGTGTTTGGCTATGCAGCGTTTTCCCACCAAGTTTGCTTTGAATGGGAGGCATTTTAGTCTAATAAACAAAAACTTAAACGTGCAAACTTACACTCGCACACACAGACACAGACTCAAGACACTAATCACCAATTCGATTAATCAGAGTTTCCACTGTTAAAAGCTTAACGTGCTGCACCGAACGATAGAAGACGGACGGATGTTATTCAGTCCAGGCTCTCAAGCATACTGACCATTTAAATACAATGTGCATGCGCGGGAGTACATGGAAAATTTTTAAAAAATTTTTATTTTCTTGAAAATGGCTCTTAATGATTTTAATTAAAATGCCATATGTTTAAGGTATATGTATGACAAATGAAATATATATTTTGAATTTTCTGGCTAAAGCTTAAGTAGTCTTGAAAGGTAGAACTGGAACTTAAAAATTCAATGCCACAACTGGGATTTGAACCACAGACCTTCCGCTTACCGGGCGGATGCTCTACCACTGAGCTATTGTGACAAACTGCCAGAATGGCATTAAATTCTCAAACCAGTTCATATTTCTCCTAGTAAACCACAAAGGCAGTCTCACATCAGAGACAAATTACCCCAATGGTTCTACCTTTCAAACTTTGCCCACACACGGCTTGTGTGTTTAAAAACACCAACAGTAAGTTTGTTGGCATAAATAAATAATAATTAAGTAGTCTTGTTTACTCTGGATGACTTTTGAATAACTCATAAACCATAAGAGATAGACGAAATCTTATTAACCTCTTGAGGGATATGGACGTGAAATCACGTCCATTTAAAATGACGGATGAGCGATATGGGCGTGTATACACGTCCTGTGCATTTGTGCATTTAACCCCTATTTATCCCTTATCCAACTCAACTTATTTTAATTTTCCCTTTATGAAACATTTTAGTAAAGTCTATATACTTTATTGGCTTACCTTAATATGTTCTTTCTGCAGTGATTTATCTCAAAACAGGGATAAACACATCAGGGTAGGTACATTTCCACACTCGCAAATTCCCTTCTTGCTGCACACGAAACACTTTCGAGATGGGCGGGACTTCTTTGCTGTTGGTGGTATCCTTTTAGGATAATGTTTTCCTTGAAGTCTGGGGGATGCAGGGGTTTTGGATTTTCAACCCCCAACGTGGTATTGTTCAATTAGGCTGCGAGCTATTTATAGTCGGTAGTCAAGGTCGGTCATTGTCCTGTGTGGGTTTAGAGAGCTGTCCAAATCACCAAACAATTGTATATGGTTATATCCAGTTGGCGCAAAAACACCTTTTTATACCACTTCTCCCTTCAGCTACAAGCAGGAAAGAATATGTATGTATTTCAACAAAGAAAGACACGGACTCTACTAAGTTACGAAACTCGCGTAAGCAAAAGTTGCAATGTTGCTCTATTCTGATGACTAAGAGACCGCACATACAGTAAGTAGTGCATTATTACACAGTATGCTGACGCATAAGCCACACATACAATGGGTGTTTCTTTACTGTTTCTTTCTGAGAACTTATATTAAATGTGTTCGACAGAGCAAAGTTGACTTTTCACCACAGTGAAACAAAATTGTGCCATTTCAACGTTTTGTAAATACAACTCAACTTTGCTGATGACGTACATTTATACTGCATATAACGAGTTCTATACCAGTTTTTGTTTCATTAAAATAACTTAATATTTACACAAAATACAGCTGTGTGTATACGATGCACTTTAAATGCCCTGCGCTGGATATTGGGTAGCAGTTCTCGGCTCGCAGACGTTTTAAATGGCCATCGCTCAAGAGGTTAAGGCTTCACGGGTGATCAGCCGTGTGAGGTTTAAAAACATTAAGCTTTCAGCCATTGTAGACTCCATGGCCTTCATCAGAATGAAAAATGACCGTTAGCTTTCCACTCCCCATATATATATATACAATGTTAGGTGGGAGGGGGTTGCGTTGCCCTGGCCAATGAGCGGGTGACAATTTGTGATTGAGCCTGCTGCTTCGGGCTATGGCTATGGCTTCCTTAATGACCCTGTCCCAGTATTTATCACACACGCACGCACACGCGCGCACACACACGCACGCACACACACACACACACACACACACACACACACACACACACACACTTTTTCTAAAGATGTTTCTTATGGGATTCAGGGGGTCTCAAAACATCTATTTCCAGTCAAATCTTGACATTGAATTTTTGGGTGGAATACAATACTTCCTTCTAAAATATTATACTAAATTATAAAAATAATGGCATTATTGCAGTCATTAATGCATTTGTATGTATGGTTGTTGTGCAGGTTGATTACACGACGGACACTGAAATTTCTGACATCAGATAAGCAGTTATGTTGGTAGCCTTGCTGTTCACTTTTGATTGTAAAATCAGAAGAGAAATGATGGCTTCTGTTGAACATCGTCCAGATGTATTCTAATGTAAAATGGTGCTAAAACTTTTTTAAAGAATGCAGCTTGTTGAAACATTAGTATTTAATAGTAACATGTACAGTGTAAGTGCTAAGCACTTGTTTTATAGTAATGGTACATATTGTACTGTGGGAATCCAAGAGGTCCCAAATTTGCATCTCAGAGTAACTCACTCTGAAGGTTTTATCTGAGGGTTTCCCTTATCCTGAGAAGATAAATGTTGGGTAACTTTAAGCTCTATGGACCTCAGGATCACTTCACCCACTTCATTCATTCACCGTCCGATATGACATTATGTTGAAGGATGTTAATATACAAGAAAAAATGTACTGAAGTACTGTTGGGATGTCAGAATCCTATTAAACCTGTTTATTCACAACAGTAAACTACTGCTGAATACTTCAGAAGTCTACAGTGCAGAATATGTACTATTTATGCACTTTCAAACTTCTGAGTAAATGATTTATTAATAGTAGATATGTTTTATGAATTGTCATCAGCTTATTGCTTATATACACTGTTGGTTGTGGCTCCTGCATCTTGTTGAAGCCTCTATACCAGTGCTGTCCAACTTTCTTATGTGCTCGGGCACATTTAACTCATGCCTAAGGAGGCATGGGTGGCATCACAACCACCGTTAGGGCAAGTACCCTTCTTTTGAGAGGAAAAAGGGAAAACACTGGTTAGGAAGGTAATGAATACAGCTTTAGGTGTACCAAAGCATACTTCATGAATGTGTACTGGAAAGATATTCGGAATAGTTCTGTTTTGAAACTTAAATTAATAGAAATCATCGGATAATTTGCTTATGAAGGGCGCCAGAAAATTGCATTACAGGTGCCACGTTGGACAGTGCTGCTCTATACCATGTAAGCTCTCTGTAGTTTTTTAAATTTTCTTAAGCATTTTTCTTTTAGATGAAATAAAGATTCCTTTTATACAGAGTGGAAGTGAAATAATCCACCAGACTTTAACAGCGAATTTCTCTTATTGTGAATAACAAAAAAGTCTAATACCAAAAAAGCTGAAAGGTTTTTCTAGAAAAATAATATTTTTATCAAAAACATTTATGATCACCTGGCTGAATTATTGATTAAAGGTTCTTGATTTATGGCTATATTCATAGACGATTGAATAAATGACAACTTTTTCCTTTGGTGTACTCCAATGTATCAGTATCAGTTTATTCACCAATCTAATAAAATTTACAAGGTTCGTCAAATGAAAAAGCATATATAAATTTTACAATTTGAAGAATTTTGTACTAAGATAAGTGGATACATTTACAATTATAAGTTCTACAATTTTAAGAGTTATTTCATGAGGTATACAATACCAAATTACAATTTTAGTTGTATATACACAACTATCAGATTTTAATTTTAGAGCTACTCTTACTGGAGAGGTAAACTAACAACGTACATTTCTTCCTGCCTTATACTCTTCTACAGAATAAAATACATTTTTAATGAGATAGGACTTTATTTCCATTCTCATTTTCACCTCGTCCTTTATTTCCTTAATTTCACCAGGTAAGTGATTATATAAATCCTTTGCATTACTCTGTATACATTTCTTTCCAAGGGAGCCTCTAATCTACTTCTAAAATAGTTTTGGCTAGTTCTAGTGTCATGATTGTGTACATTCATGTTTTTATCGTATGTGCCTTTATTACATGCTTGAGACATTCATATATGTACAAGCAAGGCAGTGTTAGTAAATTTAATTCTTTAAAAGCGTCTCTACTTGAGATTTTAGATTGTATTCTTTTTATTATCCTTATTGTCTTTTCTGTAGTCTGAATATTTTCAATAAATGTTTCATATTTGCCGATCCCCATAGTATTAGCCCATAATTCAGATGAGACTGTACGAAAGCATACCTGTAATACACTGTCCTCTGCCATAATTTGTGCTACCTGTTTTAATATGTATATACCACTATTTATTTTCTTTGAAATCCTTTCAATGTTTATCTTTATAAATAGGCTATTTATATACAGGATGAATAGGTATGGTCTCAACTTTGAACCCTGTGGTACACCATGTATTATGCATTTAAATGAAGATCGAACTTTTGTAAGATTTCCGTTTGTGTTATGTACTATCTCTACACTTTGCTATCTGTTAAGTAAGATTTTATCCACTCTATTGGTACACCTCTAACACCATTCTAACACCATAGTTTTCTAATATTCCTATCAATTTTCCAATGTCTACACAGTCGAATGCCTTCGAAAGGTCAAGAAAGATTGCAAGCACATATTTTTTTTCTGTCTAATGCATTAATAATTATGCTGTTTTTTTGCTAATTGCATGTATGGTCGATTTCTTTTTTTGAAAGCCAAACTGGTATTCAGATACAATGTTAAATTTGTTACAGAATTTTTGTAGCTGTTCTAGAAATATACCTTCCATAATTTTTGAAAATCCAGAGCACAAGGATATTGGCTGATAGTTTTCCATCATTAATTTGGAACCCTTCTTTTTATAGATTGGCCTAACTATTGTATGCTTTTAATATATTTGGAAATTTTCTACTGTAAAAACTTCCATTTATTAAATGTGTTAGAATCTCTGCTATCTCATGTTTGCAATATTTAATCATCTCATTTGAGTACTGACCTAAGCTATAGGATTTTTTACATTTTAATGAGTTTATCTGTTTGATAACTTCTTCCTTTCTAGTTTCTCTTACTACTAAAGAATTGCAGATTGCTGTTTCATTTGTTGATTGCATTTTCGTTCTCTTTATTCCCAAATTTGTTACAATATTTATATAATATTCATTTAGTGATGTGCTTATATCTTTTGGATTTAATATTAGCGCATTATTTGTTTGAATTTTAAGATTTTCTACCCATTTTGAGTCACTTTCTTTATGAATGACCTTTACTAAATCCCATGTCCTTTTTTATTTGTTTTCAGCATTTTGAATGATTCTTCTGTTATGTAATTTCTTTGGTTCATTTATTACTTTATTTAGTGTGTTTTATAGTTTAATATGTACCTGAGAGACTTCTCCCCCAGTGTATTACACTTTAGACTATTTAGAAACTGCATTATCGCTATGGATTTATTAATGCCTTTAGTCAGCCAGTTGTCAGATTTATGTTTATTGCAGAACACCTTTCGTAATGGTATTGACTCCTCTGAACATGATTTTAATGATTTATAAAGTGCTCAAACTTATCATGTATTCCTATTGTGTTATATATGTTTGTCCAAGTTGCCTGTTTAATATAGGCTCTTAGAGAATTTAATGTGGTATTATTTCTGACTCGTTTGATTTCTATTGGCAATTTAGTTGTCCCTCCTTGTATATCAATGTCATTATATTCTACTAATTGTTCATAATGATCGCTAAGCCCACCCCTGCTTATTGTTACCTCTAATGATTCCCTTTTTAGGTTTGTGTACACATGATCTATTAATGTTGATGTTTTTGTCACTCTAGTTGCACACGTCTTTATTTGAATTAGATTGTTTCTTTGCAGAAGTTCCAGCAACGATCTTTTCTTAATTTCCTCTATCAAGATATCTATATTCACATCACCTATAACTATAATTTTGTTGTTTTTACTATGTTGGTAAGGCATGTATCTAGTTTTGTTAGAAAATTAGTTTTGTCTGCTACTGGGGGGCTGTAAACTCACAAAACTACTAATTTTCCTTTTTTAACCTCTTCAGCGATATGGACGTGAAATCACGTCCATTTAAAATGATGGATGAGAGATATGGGTGTGTATACACGTCCTGTGTGTTTGTGCATTTAACCCTTATTTATCCTTTATCTAACTCAACTTATTTTAATTTTCTCTTTGTGACACATTTAAGTAAAGTCTATATACTTTACTGGCTTACCTTTATATGTTCCTTGTGCAGTGATATGCCTCAAAACAGGGATAAACACACAAGGGTACATCTCCACATTCGCGAGTTCCCTTCTTGCGGCACACAAAACACTTTCGAGATGGGCGGAACTTCTTTACTGTTGGTGGTATCCTTTTAGGATAATGTTTTCCTTGAAGTCTGAGGGGTGCAGGGGTTCTGGATTTTCTACCCCCAACGTGGTATTGTTCAATTAGGCTGCTAGCTATTGATAGTCGGAAGTCGAGGTAGGTCATTGTCCTGTGTGGGTTTAGAGCTCTCCAAATTACCAAACAATTGTATATGGTTATATCCAGTTGGTGCAAAAATACCTTTTTATACCACTTCTCACTTCAGCTGCAAGCAGGGAGGTATACGTATGTATTTCAAGAAAGAAAGAAACGGAGTCTACTAAGTTACGAAACATGCGCAAGCAAAAGTTGCAAACATGATGTATTCTGATGACTCAGAGACCACACATACACAAGTGCTTTATGTCACATTATGCCTTGTTTTTGCTGACGCATAAGCCACACATACAATGGGTCAACTACTGTTTCTTTCAGAGAACTTATATTAGATGCATCCGACAGAGCAAAGTTAACTTTTCACCACAGTGAAACAAAATAGTGCCATTTCAACGTTTTGTAAATGTAACTCAACTTTGCTGATGACGTACATGTATACTGCATATAACAAGTTTTATACCAGTTTTTGTTTCATTAAAATAACCTAATATTTACACAAAATACAGCTGTGTATATACGAAGCACTTTTAGCGCATTTAACAATTTAAATGCTAGCAGTTCTCGGCACGCGGACGTTGTAAATGGCCATCACTCAAGAGGTTAAAATTTATTTCAATACCGCACAGTTCATAACACATTTCCTCAGAATATTCTTTGCAGTCGATTTCCTTATATTTTGTACCCTTTATTAGATAAATTGCTACTCCCCCACTTTTATGGTTTTCTCTACAATAGCTACTTGCCAACACATAGTTTTCATAGCAATTAACCTTAATTTTCTCATATTTTAACCCATGTTCTGAGAAGACCAGTATTTTTGGATGAAGTTCCATAATTATTTGTTCCACCCTTGTTCGTTTATTTGCAATATACCTGATATTTTGGTGAAATATTTTAAAATATTTTGTGGTGCTTGAATTATCTTTATCCACATTTATTTTTGAGCTCTTTTTTGTATCTATAATGTTATTACATTTAGCTACCTGTAAGCAAGAATTTACTTAGACACTCACATTACCTGTTTGTGCCTGCACTTCATATGTTTTGCAGCCTTTTATTTCTTGTTTAGCTGTAGCTGTACCTCCCCTGGTCACTAGTTTTCCTGCCCCATACACAGGTTTATTACACTATTAATTATATTTCCCAATTTGTCTGTTTAGATGTAAGCCGTCTCTCCCTAAACAATCACTGCCTATCTGCTTATTTACATCTACAAACACTTTTTAGAACATCACAGACCCAACGTATATTTTCATTTACAAGTTTGATATACCTTGGGCTTAAATCATTTCTGTTGAAAATCCCATTTACTACCACTCTAGATTTAGGGTATTTGTTTTTAACACATTTTATAACACTGTATATGTCGCTCATAACCTCTTCTGGACACTTCCTAATGCTTATATCATTTGTACCTACGTGTAAATAAACAAGTTTTGGTTCACTTTTTGCTGTTACACTACTGTTTAGTATCACATTTTGCATCTGACTTGCTTTTATGCCCCTATAAACTTGTACTTTGGCTACCTCACTCAGTTTTACATGTTTGATAATCGAGTTGCCTAGAAGTATAATTCCTTCAGGTTTTGCACTGTTTGTAGTTTTGCTTTCTCTTCTTTCATCGTGATGTGATCCATGGTGTTTCCTTTCTTCCTTTGTGTCTTCCTTTTTCCTTTGTTGCCCCTGTGTTTCAGTGCTTTTTTGCATTGTTGGTTTTGAGGTTTCCCCATGTGTTGAAATTTTCGTGGTAGCAGCATATTTCCTTTCTTCTGCTTTGACTTCACTTTTTAGTTGCTCATTCTCAATTCGTAACATTTTGAGCTCTTCTTGAGTCAGTTTTAGATCCTTGTTGAGAATTTCAATGACTGTTTGCAAGGACGCTATCGTCTCAGCATCCCGCAAACCGTGCCGACTTTCTAAGTGCTTGCTATTTCCATCGTGTTTTGGTTGTACTATGTTGCTTTCATTACTACAGCAATTTCCATCTCTGACTTTTAGGATTTTGTTCTCATCTGCGATTTTTCTTGTGGTTTTCAAGTTTTTTTCGGCTAGCTTATGGAGACTACCATGGGTCAACATCAAACACTCCAGCATCTTGAATGGCTGATTAATAGATTCAACGGTTTGTGTATAATTTAATTTAATAAACCCATATTTTTTGCCTTCTTGATTCTTGTAGAACTGGCAACATCTCATCAGCTGTGTTTAGTTTCTTGGCATATCAGTGTAGATTGCGCAGAATGTTTACTTGATCGTATGCAATTGTTTTTTTGTCAAAGCTGCAAAAATTGTGAAGCCTGACTACAGGTATTGAATTCTTTCTCTAAACTCTTATTTCAAATTAATCCCTATGTTATTGTACACTTGTTACTGCTAATAAATGTTAGTTATTAAAAGTATGGCCATTTTTTGTTTCTAAAGCTACCATGTAAATAATGGTTAGTCCGCAACTGTGGGCACGAACACTAGTGTCAGATTTGTTTTAGGGTACATTAGTCCCGTTTTAAATTGGGTATACTAGAAATTAAAGAGAATTGCACACTTACTGGGCCAAACGTGTAAACAATTGCACATACATTTTGTTTAAACATTTTGCAGCGGAGCATAAATTCACATTATAAATTATGCTTTCCTAAAGGTTTAGCAATTAGTAGTATCACATTGTTAAATTCAATACGGAATAACGGTATTAATAATACAAGAAGTGTTTCAACAAGAGTGACATAACCTCTGGAATGCTCAATGCAGGTAACCTAACCTCCAGCCATTAGCTGCCAGCTGCGGCACCTATGATCCATACATACGTCTTACAGACGATATGAAAACTGCATGTGCTCACCACAAGTGTTAGAAACAAACTATCTTACTATTTATTAAGAACATGAATATTGTGCTAGGTCTTACCATTCTGTAAATAAAGTGAATAAGGCAAATTGTGTTTGCTCAGCATGCATACACAGTAAGTAGACATGAATTAAGCATAAATTTGTTTCATTATAAGTGAATTTATGCATTTCTGACTGATTAGAGCATATTTAAAGTTTCTTTTTTGTTTCTATCATATTTCTGACTTCCTAATGGATGTAATACTGTAACTGGTGTCGGAAGTTAGTAAACAATTTTATGCTGTGTGTAAAAGAATAATTTGATTCCAAGTGAGGTCATTATCTTATCATGGCAGATAAGATATTCAGGCCTTAAAACGTACCAAATAAAATATTTGTAATTATGCAGAAATGTAAGATTTGAGGTAATGTTTTCATATGGGGTAATCAGCCATAACCTTCCTTTTTCACACAATTTTCTGGTGTCTGGCTCAGTATGACGAAACATCTGAATTCAATACATGGCTAACATTACTTAAATGGTTTTTATAGAGCATTAGAATAGTTCATTGATCCGACGATATAAGCTCAGTACCCGATCAACAGGTTGCGCCATGTTGCCACACACTCTCACATTTAAACGCATTTATCTATTTAACGGTACATTTAATTAAAAAAAGTTATGGGAATTTTTTGTTAGTTTACGTCCACTCTCTCACCTCCTTCAGTCTGGCAGATTATTTCACTTCCACCCTGTATAGCTTAAAGTAAAACATTACATTTTCATTGTAAAAATAACATTTAAACTTTTATACATAAATATATTCGAAGATAAAATTACCTCAGTAAACCAGGTTTTATTAGCTGTGTTGTGGAATAAAATATAGAACAAAAGTAGCTTCATCTTTTTATATCTCTCTGTTTTGTATAATCTGTTTTCCTTTGTGTCACTGCCTTCAAGTTTTATATTTGTACTGTTGTTTATATGAAACAAATAAATTAAACATGGTAATGAGAAGGTTTTTACTAGAGTTTTTTTAAATCCACTAATCCACCAATGATCATGCACCATTTTGTTGCCGGAATCCTGGGATATAATCATGCAAACATGCATACATTCAAGGAAGGTATAACATTCACTAGAACAGAGAATCATGTAGCTGCAAACCTTCAGAGTTGTAGCTATTGCATATCAAAGCCCAGGGGTCCAACTTACATGTTGGCAGCTACAAAAAATCTGCTGCCACCTAAACCAGGCATGGGCAAAATTGGCTCAACTGGGTCACTCCACCGGCCATCCCTTCCCTGCACTGCTGTTCAGCTTCCGACATCCCTCTTTCAGTGGCGACTGGCTGTTTCACGAAGAGTGATAGAGAGAATTTGTTGTAAGTTACAAAAACAGGAAAGTATGCTGTTCAATTTGCAAATAGCGTTACAATATCACACACCAGATCAGATGTGATCAGATCAGATCTGATTATGATCAGAAGCATAAATCAAACCTACAAGTATTTATTTACAATTTCAAAAGGTACTTTCTGAATACTCGTATTTGTGAGCATATAAAAGGGACAATATGATTCCACTTTTTGGTTTAGGTTCTTGTTAGTTTATTTAATGTATTGTATTTCGTGTTTCAAAGTTTGAACATAATATTTAGTTTAAAATCAAGGAATTTATTATGTTGATCAAATAGTTTAATAATATTTTTATGGCTAAATGGCAATGGAAATTTACTACTTTATTGTGAAAGAGAAACAATTTAATATGTTAATCATAAGGTAGCGTAAGGATATTATGTGAATAAGATAAAGGAGGGTTATAAACTTCAGGATTATGTTGTTGTTCAATGTCTTGTGTTTGGAAATGAAGCCATTAGCAGTCCAGCTTTCCAATATTTTTGAATACCACTCTTCTCAGAGAGAAGTGCAGTGCAGGATTTCAGGTGATCTTCATCCATGTTGGCATGATCATCACACTGGGGACATGATGGAAAAGTCAGAATACCAAGCCGATAAGGGTGACTCGCTAAGCGTCATGGTTTGTCAGGAGTCTGAAGACTGCTGACTTTCATGGACCTTGAGGGATTACACTCAGAGAGGACAGCACAGTACTCAACTTTTTAGATTCAGCATGCTTTTCTAATTCTGAAGTCCAAAAATGTGATAGTTTACTTGAAATTAGGTGTTTTATTGAAGAGAATGAGAGATTATTGTTTTTACTTTCTCTACTATGTATAGTACAGCAGCAGAAGTATTATATTCCACCCAAAATTTTGATGTCGAGATTTCACCAGAAATATATGCTTTGAGGCCCCCTGAATCCAAAAAAAGCAGTTTTAGAAAAAGGTCTGTGTGTGAGTCTATCAGTCTATGGACAGCATAACTCAAAAACAAAAAGTCGGTTAAAAACCAAAGTTGGTATTTAAGTTTAATGTCTCTCAAGGATGCAACACGAAGATTTTGAAGAAAATAGCCTCATCCTGAGCTACCCTTTACATGGAAAATTTTTCGCAAATTTTGATTTTCTTGAAAATGGCTCTGATGATTTTCATTAAAATGCCATATGATTAAGATATTTTTATGCCAAATGAAATTTATATTTTGAATTTTCTGTCTATAGCCTATGTAATCCTGTTTACTCTGGATGACTTATCAATAACTCGTAAACCGCAAGAGATAGACCAAATCTTACTATACAAAAAATGTAGATGGCTCTAAAACACACAATTTATGTCCAAATAAATTTTTTTGTAGAGTGAACCATTTCAGAGATAGTCATTATTTGTGTAAGTTTTGAAGAAGTTATACTTCTGTCAAATGGAACATCGCTATTCATTTTTTTTAATATGTTAACTGTGCAAAGAGAACGGCGCTTGAACACATTAAAAGATTTGACTATTCCTCAAAGCCTACAGTGTTCCCATATTCCTGTTGCACATGCAAGAAAACAAGCAGTAAGATAATTTCTGCTAATGTTTATCTCAACTAACACAAAGAAGAAGAATAAGAGCTCTTAAGAATGGTTAGTACAAGAGTGAGTGTAAGACATCAGATTTTTCTGAAGAATTGTACCCTTTTTTGGCAAGGGCATCAGTGGTTTCATTCCTGACGATCCCGCAATCTAAGGTCCATTGTAAATAGATAGTTTTTCCAAGTTTTTGTGACTGAGTAATCATTTTGTAGCATTCTGTAGTTTGCGTTGATCTGTTGGTGTAGAAGCAAATTGCTTGGATGGCTGCTTTCATGTATTTATTTGGATGTTTAAGCAGTTCTTGTAAAGCTATAGAGACTGCCGTGATTTATCTATCATAATTTGTAGTGTCACTGCCTACTGCACAATAATATGAGAAGAGAGGACATGTGACTTCTGCTTCAGTATGATAGTCCATTGATGATCTTTCTGTCTGTATATATGTGTAGCCAGTCTTCTGCAGAGTGTATGTGCATGTTTATTTAGATTGTTTCAGGGACGCAGCATACAGGGTATCGATACGCTCCCAGACTCTGAGGTGTACGAACCAGACACGGCACAAAGACGCCAAGCAACACAACACCCTGATTCCTAACAACAGTCACAATTGAATCCTATCTATACCCTCCAGGACTCCACTAGGGGGCAAGCTGGGCCTTGGCCAAGCCTGTCTCCAAGCTCCCAACTTCACTCCTTCTGGTTACGCTCTGCGAACCAGCCCTATCTTTCACCACTGAATGCGCGGGTACTACAGTCTGCAGGCTTTCACCTTCCTAATCCAGTGGATGGGGTTCAATGGTGATTCCTACAGTACCATGGGGTCTCAAAACAAGATTTTTGCCCTCCACCAAAAAAAAAAAAAAATACAGAGTATTTCGTGTTGATTATTTCAAGGGAAAGAGCTTTCAGCTGTGGTTTGGATGTTTCTGGTTTTATTACTTCATCCATTACGTGTAAATTATAATTAATTTATACCAGGTTAAGTGGATTTATTTTTCTTTGTAAATTTTCTGTAGTATTTGGGATGTTCGGGTTTCTTTTTAGGCTAGTTACTTTTGCCAAGAAAGTTGGCTGTGTTTTGAAGTTTGTGGTGGTTTGAATCTTTTTTTTTTTTTTTGTTTAGAATTTGGTAATCTTAGCATTTTTTTCATGTAATAGGAGTGCTTGCTTTTGTATTTTTGTTGTTATTGGGTAATCCTGTGTTAGCGCAAGCATAGCATCTGTAGGAGTAGATTTAACAGCTGCTGTAATCAGGTGAAGTGCTTGGTTTTGCAGCCATTCTAATTTGTTAGTGTTGGTTTGAGATGCCATCAATTTGGCGTAGTATAAAAGGGTTGGCTTGACATATGTTGTATTTAGAATTTTCCTAGAGCATTCCCATGTGGCACCTGCAAGTCTTTTGAGAATCTGTAGTTTCTTTTCTGCTGTCTGTGTAACATTATTTATGTTTGTTAATTTAGGTTTGTATCAAATGTAAGTCCTAAATAGTGACGTTTGTTTGCTGGATTGGTGAACCATTGGCTTTTTGGAAGTTCCTGCTGTCCAAATGTCTGCAAACAATGCTGTTTTTCCTTCTGGGGTTTGTATTATGGTTGGAAGATTATATAAATGTTGAAGAGTGTGGTGCTTAGTACAGCTCCTTGTGGGAGGCCTCTGTTGGTCTGCGTATATTTGGATAGAAATGTGTTATACCTCGTAGCACAAAATCACTGAAAAATGAACTGGGTGATCCAATGGAGCATATTATCCTTTACTCCTCTTACACTTAGTTTCTCAATTAGTTTGTTTCTCCAGCCTGAATCATATGCTGACTGATAGTCAATACTGCTAATGAGTCATTCCATGTCAAGTTGTACAACAAATTTACCTCTACCCCTCTGATTTTTATGAAATTTATTTACATGTTCTACTCAGCATTCTATTAGACCTGTATTTTTTTGTTTACCCCAGAAAAAAATATTTCAGCTGATTTAAACACAGAATTTCTCAAAAAGTGACATGCACTACATAATTTGATTGACTATATCTTCGGTTCTAACTGTCCAAAATATATTATCTTTGTTGCAAATTAAAGATAAAGAAACACTATCATCATTAGTTAAATTACTCTTTATCATTGTTTTCTTATTAAAATTCTTATTTTCTTCAATATGGTTTTCAGAACTTAACCCAAC
The DNA here is from genome assembly GCA_030765045.1 of Tenodera sinensis. Classification (NCBI taxonomy): domain Eukaryota; kingdom Metazoa; phylum Arthropoda; class Insecta; order Mantodea; family Mantidae; genus Tenodera; species Tenodera sinensis. Next base: position 485,750 of record JAUKNM010000053.1, on the reverse strand, counting down.
AATTAATTTTTCATATAAATATATCCTTGGATGAGTTGTTAATCATTTGAGCAACCCAGAAATTTTCAAAATGGTATTCCTCTTAACAGCATAGCAAAAAATTAATATTTACAGCCATGTGCCAATCGCCCTCACTTAGTATTAGGCTACATCCCACGGTACTGATGAGGAAGATTGCTAAGACACATTTAATGCGATAGCTGTGAAAATAGTACTCTTAATATTCCTTGTTTTATTATTTATATTAATTTATGTTAAATTTTTGAAGTCATATTGGTAGGATCTCCAAACAAACATTCATTATATATAGATATATAAAATTATATTTTACAATAAACAGTCTTTTTAAAAATCAAAGGTTCAGAACCCCACATTTCTTGTGCGCTAGCTGGTTCTAGCAGGATTCCTATCAGTTGTCCCCCTCATAACCTCTTACAATGTGGTGCTGTTTTTATTATAATGATGCTTTGTGTTTGAGCGATGGGACTCTTATTTCCCTCAGAGCATGGTAACGGATGGAATGAATAATCACACGATGTTACTTCACCACAATGTATTATTTTATTAACACTTTTTCTCTATTTTACATTTAAATAAATCCTCTTAGCACCATTTTAGATTATTTAAGTCTTTCCACTTTTTCAAAAAGCGGAACAAAAGCTTGATGAAAGTCTGGTAAATGTTCTACACATTTTCACACGCTACCAAAACACGTCTTATCACCTTGAACATGTAGACGCTAGTCCCGATTCTTTTAGTTGCGAGTCTATCATTCCGACTGCCACGTGTACATCTGCACATGCGTTCATCAAATAGTTCCCGCATTGTTAGGGAAGCGATCCTTAGCCATTTTCCCTTCGCTTTCAATATTGAACACATATAATTCTTTTATTTATACATATATATTAAAATTAAATATGGAAATATTTATGACGTCTTTAAACAAACTTAATTGTTTGTAACAATGAACATTAGTAACACGTTTTCGCCATTTAACCAACTCATACCAACATCAAAAACAAATTACACTCTTAACAAATATTCACATAAATGATTTTCTTTTGGGGTCTTTTAATATTCTGTCTCAAATGTAAGCTAAACAGTTATAGGTCTGTTATCACATAAACTCTGATTGGTCATTAGTAATGTTTACGCTTCAACCCAAACAGTTTTATGTCAGTTTATTCTATATTCTTTAGTCCAACAATCTAAAACCTTCACCCAGTTTATACTACTGAACTAGTCTTTCATATGCTCTTCACGGAAAGTGTCTCGCTCTCGTTTCATCATAATTGTGTCCGTGGAATAATTCAGTGAAATAAATTAAGAGTCACTGACAGAAGCCGGTACAATGTGTGTTTTAATCCATTTAATGAAAAAAAAACATAAATATAAAAGAAGGAAATCTTTGCAGCTTGTGACACGTGTTATGTTAATGAAATTTAAGTTGGAGAATATTAATTTAGCGTCTCAGCTGAAAGTGTGCGATATTTGTCAGGTAAAAATTTCAAAACTTCCTAACCCTGAACAAATAATTAGTGAGCAAAGTGTATCAGGGAGTAGTTCTCAAAATTTCCCTGAATCAAACTCCAGTGAAAGTGTAGAAAGTGGTGATACAAACCTGTCTGATACGGTTTCTCCAGAAGTTGATGAAACTCAAATCTCTATTTTAAATAAAAGCTTGGTGTCATTAGGCAAAGCTCCTATTAAGAAAAGGAAACAAAGTCAAAAATTACAAAAAATAGAAAGTAGTCTTAGAGGGAAAGTATTTCATAATATAGAAAGTGACCCTACTTTGGAGGAAAAAGAAAGTAAAATTCATGGTAGTTCAGATATAGTAAAGAAATTAACTGATTCATTTCATGCTACTCAGGATAAAAATCTAAAAATCCAGATCTTAACTATTTTCGAAAATTAGTCCTTCAGTGAAATTAAAAAGCATTTTCAAGCGTCCACACAAATAAGAGTTGCTAAACAATTAGCCATGGAAAAGGGAATATTGGTAATGCTGCAAACGAAATCAGGGAGGAATTTAGACATTTCTGTAATGGAAAAGGTAATAAAGTTTTACAATTCTGATGTCCATAGAATTATGCTGGGGAGGAAGAATTATGTTGTTGTTAGCTAATGCTGGATTTCTGACAATGAAGTCATTAATCCTGTTGCTCTCCAATATTTTTCACTGATGGATGGGGCGCTAGAAGTGGCCAGGCATATTTGAAGGTGGTCTCGGTTCATTTCCTCTTGAAGATCACATAGAGGACGGAGTGGTGAAGAATATATCCCAATTCTGTTTAAATGTTTTGCCAGACAATCATATCCTGTAATCAACCTGAAGGTTGCAACTGCTGTTTTTCGAGGATACTCAGGAATTACTGTTTGAATGTTTGGTAGTTCCCATCTTTTATTCTTTGATTTTTCATAGTAATATTTTGCAATAATTGTTTTGAATTCAGAGTTGACTAATCTTTTAGTTGCATAAAATGGCAGATTAACTATAGATTTCTGCACATTGCTGGTACCCTTTTTAGCAAGAAAATCAGTTTTCTCATTACCATTCAGTCCACAGTGAGCTGGTATCCATTGGAAGACTAGGTATTTTTGAAGTGCGGTTAGATAGGTAAGGATTTTCCAACATTCTATAATTGTTTGGTTTTTTGGTGACAACTTGGAAGTAATTGCTATAATTGCTGCCCTGGAATCTGAGAGAATAACTGCTTGTTGAAAATGTGAAATTCTGTGCAAAAGATTTTGTAGGGCCATTCGAATTGCTTCAATTTCTCCATCAAAGTTTGTAGTTCCATAACTTAAAGATTTGTAATAGGAAAAGAGGTGACATGTGACTCCAGCACCTGCTCCATCTTGGTTTGATATCAATGATCCATCAGTATAAATATGGAGTCATTCGTGTTCTGGAAATCTAGTATGGATTGACTCTAATGCCAATAATTTTAGAACAGTAGTTGGAGTATCACTTTTCTTAACTTCTTCTGTCAGGTGTAAATAATATGTGATGTCTAATGTTTGTGTCGGATTGACTTTAGGTATGAAGTTTTCCTTTGAATTAGGAAGGTATACATTCTTCTTGATGTCTTGAATTTTGAAGAGAAAGCTCTTCTGAGTCTTTAGTGTATGTGTAAAATTTCTCTTGTACCATGTATTGAATGGGAGTCTGATCAACTTTTCGTGTTGAATAAGAGCCGCTTTTTCTATTATTATGTAAGAGTCAATAAAATGGTAAAAAAATTCATAAACTGAAACAATGTTGAGTAATCTAAGAGAAACTTACCACTTTTATAAAGAATAACACCCTAATTTCAAAGTAAGTTTTTCAAAGTTTGCACAATTAAGACCGAGACTTTTTATACTTCCTGGAGCCCATGGTATACATACCCTTTGCATTTGTCTTTGCCAGGAAATGTTAAGTTAATGATTGATGGTGCTAATATTAATAAACTGTCTGCAAATTCAGATTTAGCACTCACTAATTACAACAATTGTCTGGCACAAATAATCTATAATCCTGTTTCTTCACATTGTTATATAATGAAATGTGCTACACATCCAGGAATTAATAAATTAAACACCTTGAGGAAATATTTGGTGCAGAAGTTGTTGAACACATTGCTTATAAACAAAGGGTAACAGTAGACCGTACAAACTTGGAAATATTGCAACCGTCAGTTGAGGATTTTTTGGGCAAGTTTTCTTATAATTTATTAGCCTTATTGCCACATACATTTATAGCTCAACAGCAATCTTTTTTCCTGAAAGAATGGAAAGAGCAATTGGAATCAGGAGAATGCATTGTGAGTGGTGATTTTTCAAAAATGATGCTTTTGTGATACAAAATTCTGTTCAGGGGGTTCATCCTGAAGATGGCCAGAGTCTACAATGGCCGAAAGCTCGACCTTTATAAATCTCACACGGCTAATCACCCATGAAGCCTTGATGCATAACGCTCGCCATGAAAGCTTCAAATCTTACAGTGTAATGACTGTTTATTATGGGCACCAATTTTTACATTTTGGCAGTCACATCCCACACTTGTAACCCCAGGAGCTGTGGAGGATGGTTGATGGGTCCATCTGACCTAGCTGGGAGGACTATATAAATGGACCTGTAAATCTGGTCACAAAAGCCACCATTTAAAATGTACTCAATTACTCCAAATACTGCAAAGATAATTAGAGGGAAAAGGGCACAAAAATATTGACAATTGAATAACATTGTAAATACTGAATGTAATACCAGTATATACTTACGACAGAAGAGCTATGAAATGTTATGTTAATTTGCTGTATTAAGTACCCATTTGAATGTAATATGTTGTTGTTAGCTAATGCTGGATTTCTGACAATGAAGTCATTAATCCTCTTACTCTCCAATATTTTTCACTGATAGATGGGGCATTAGAAGTGGCCGGGCATATTTGAAGGTGGTCTCGATCCATTTCCTCTTGTTGTTGTAGTGTTTAACACCCGCTTTTACTTCTACGGCACCGCAGGCGGTGACACTGATGACACATGGAATTAAGATGGAGCACCGGTGGAATGAGATGGCGGGGGAAACCGCAGCACCCGGAGAAAACCCACTCTGACGCCGCTTCGTCCACCACGAATACCACATGCGGGTCCCTGGGATCGAACCCAGGCCACCTAGGTGGTAGGCAAGCGCACTAGCCGCTCAGCCACGGTGCCGCCCCATTTCCTCTTGCAGATCACATAGAGGACAGAGTGGTGAAGAATATACCCCAATTCTGTTTAAATGTTTTGCCAGACAATCATGTCCTGTAATCAACCTGAAGGTTGCAACTGCTGTTTTTCGAGGATACTCAGGAATTACTGTTTGAATGTTTGGTAGTTCCCATCTTTTATTTTTTGATCCTTCATAGTAATATTTTTCAATAATTTTTTTGAATTCAGAGTTGACTAATCTTTTAGCTGCATAAAATGGTAGATTAACTATTGATTTCTGCACATTGCCGGTACCCTTTTTTGCAAGAAAATCAGCTTTCTCATTACCACTCAGTCCACAGTGAGCTGGTATCCATTGGAAGACTAGGTGTTTTTGAAGTGCTGTTAGATGGATAAGGATTTTCCAACATTCTATAATTGTCTGGTTTTTTGGTGACAACTTGGAAGTAATTGCTATAATTGCTGCCCTGGAATCTGAGAGAATAACTGCTTGCTGAAAATGTGAAATTCTGTACAAAAGATTTTGTAGGGCCATTCGAATTGCTTCAATTTCTCCATCAAAGTTTGTAGTTCCATAACTTAAAGATTTGTAATAGGAAAAGAGGTGACATGTGACTCCAGCACCTGCTCCATCTTGGTTTGATATTAGTGATCCATCAGTATAAATATGGAGCCATTCATGTTCTGGAAATCTAGTATGGATTGTCTCTAATGCCAATAATTTTAGAATACTAGTTGGAGTATTACTTTTCTTAACTTCTTCTGTCAGGTGTAAATAATATGTGATGTCTAATGTTGTGTCGGATTGACTTTAGATATGAAGTTTTCCTTTGAATTAGGAAGGTATACATTCTTCTTGATGTCTTAAATTTTGGAAAGAAAGCTCTCCTGAGTCTTTAGTGTATGTGTAAAATTTCTCTTGTGCCATGTATTGAATGGGAGTCTGATAAACTTTTCGTGTTGAATAAGAGCAGTTTTTTCTATTTCATATTCAATGGGACATTAGTTGGTTAGTATTTCCATAGCTGCTATTGGTGTGGTTTTGATAGCACCTGTAATTAATCTCAGACTTTGGTTTTGAAAGATTTGAATCTTTTTTGTGTTTGCTGTTACAAGAACTTCGCTGCAGTAAGTAAATAATGGCTTTATATATACATTGTATGTTGTGTTAAGAGTTGCTCTGGAGCATCCCCACTTCATTCCTGTTAGATGTTTTAACAGTGAAAGGCGCCTCTCTGCGCTTTGTATTACATTTTCTATTTGTTTGGTCCATGTAAGTTTAGTATCAAATGTAACTCCTAAATACTTTGCTTCCTTTGTTTCTGGTAATTGTTGACCCTCAAAATTTAGTTTTATTTTTAGTGGCTTTTTTCTTAGTGAAAAGATTTGGTAGTTTAATTTTGTTGTATTAACAGTCATTAAATTTTCTTTGTTCCACCTTTGTAATTTGGTTAAGGATTGTTGCATGGTTTTTTCTAGTTCTGTACTTTTGCTTTTTGGTTTTGAAGTCCACATTACTAAGTCATCAGCAAATAGTGCACACTTCACACCTGATTGTTGTATTTGTTGTGGCAGATCGTTACTAAATATATTAAAAAGTGTTGTGCTGAGCACTGCGCCTTGTGGTAAGCCACGGTGTACTTGTTTGTATTTAGATATGTTTCTTCCATATCTGGTTGCAATAAAGCATTGTGTTAGGAAATGACATAGCCATGAAAACATTGGACCTTGTATCCCTATTTTTTTTACTTTCTTTAGTAGTTTTGTTCTGCATATAGAATCATATGCACTTTGGAAATCAATAAAAACTGATAAATTATCTTCTTTTCTATTGAAGGAGTCTTTGATTTCTTGACTGAGAAGTAAGACTTGTTCATTTGTAGAGTGGAACTCTCTAAATCCAGCTTGACATGGGGAAATTAAATTTTTTTATTCTAGAAACCAATTTAACCTGTTTGACACCATTCTTTCCATCACTTTTGCTATTATGCTAGTAAGAGCTATTGTTCTATAATTTTTTATTTCTGACGCTGTTTTGTCTTTCTTCAAGAGTGGGACAATTGTTGCCCTTCGCCATTCAGCAGGTACAGCGGTTTTCCAGGATAGATTGTAGAGTTTCAGTAGTTGTCGTTTTGCTGTTTTTCCAAGGTTTTTTATGAACTCTGGATGTATGTGATCAGGTCCAGGAGACTTTTTGTTTTTTAGATTATTTATTGCAATGTTTAGTTCTTGCATATTAAACTTTTGAAAAAAGATATTGCACTGAGTGTTAGGATCACATTCTCTTTCTTGTTTCAAAACTTTCTTCAATTCTTTACATTCCTTTTTATTATTTCTTGTTACTTTATGTGAATTAGCATAATATTTATTGAATGTTTCGACTATGGCTGCATCATTTGTTAATATTTTAATGTTGTGTATGATAGGTGTGCTGTTGTTTTCTTTCCTATCCTTGACATTTTTTATGAACTTATGAGCTTTGTTACCATCTATCCTATAATCCATTTTTTCTAAGAAATTATTAAAGTAATTCTTTTTAGCAGTATTAATTTCTTTTTTTAGTGAGGCACACTTCTTCCACCATATTTGTGTATTCAATATGTTTTTTGTTTGTTCAGCTGTATTTCTAGCTATATCCCTTTGCTTTTTCAGTTCTTCTAACTGGGGGTTCCAAAAGGGTTTGAAATTTTTAATTCTTCCCCGAGGAATATGTTTTTTTGCGGTTTCTAGGATGACTATACAGAAATTTTTGTTTAAATGATCTGGTTGGTCATGTAGCTGTGAGTTTGTTTGTTCTTTAAATTTATGTTCCAGTTCAGTTTTATATTTGATCCAATCTGCTTTTTTGAAGTTCCAATACAGATTCGTGTGACATTGACTGTTATTTGTATTCTCTAGTTTTGTATCAGCAATTACTGCTCTGTGACCAGAACTTGGATCTTCTATAACTTGTTTTTTAATTTTTGAAACAATATCTGTTGTAGCTAACAAGAGGTCTGGGTTACTGCCTGCTCCAGAGTAATGTATGAAGGTTGTGGGATCTTCTTTACTGTAAATCAGTTCAAAAGTTGTGGTATTCAAACATTCTTCCACTATCTTCCCTGTAGAATCCACTTTTTCATAACCCCATCTTTTGGAATGGGCATTGAAATCTCCAATTACGATTGTTTTATTTAATTGGTCAATAAGAGAGAGATCTGGTTCATTCCTGGGAGGATTGTAAATACTGTATAAATGCATTTGTGTTTTGTTATCCCAAAAATTTAGCTTTATTAATTCACTTTTATCTGTGTTATCCATTTCTTTAACAATTTCAAAGGAGGATTTAATATCCTTTTTGACTCCAACTAATATTCCACTACTTATCTGTCTATTTTTGGGTAGTAGGTGTAGTAGAAAACCAGTAAAATTGAAGTATTTAAGTTGGACATTTGTTAGATTTGCTTCCTGTATGAAAAATATATTGATATTATAGTCAAATACAATTTTATTCAGTTCTAGTCTTTTTGTTTGTGTGAGACCACCCGCATTCCATTGTAGCAGTCTGATGTTAGATCTTCTATTAATGTAATGTTTTGGTTCTCGAGAAGTAGTCCCCGCCCAGAGATCCGAATGGGGGACTATTTTAACTCCGGAACATTTTACCCCTCGAGTCATACTGCATGAATATTAAAGAGACTTAGCAATAAATGTAACCACTTTTTAGAGAGCACCATATTTTTATGTTTTGGCGGTCACATCGCTCTCTCACAACCCCCAGAATGTCTGGAGGACCACACCTGTCATTGGTTTACGGATCTCACCGACCTGACTGGGAGAATTATCAAAATAAATTCACCGACCATATCCTCTGATTACCAATCAGAGGACGTATACATGCCATGACAGGTCAGCATGTTATGGGTTAAGGTTTTATAGAGAAATTAGAGAAATGGAGAGGTTGGAAAAATAAAGACTCCCTAGCCCTCAGGAACCCTAATAGCATCGGGGTCGGAAGAGAACAAGAGTTGACCAAGGTAAGGTCAGATAGAAAAGTTACAGTGAGGAGCAAAACACCAGTAAGTGGAAGTAATGTAATATGAAATATTTCTATTTCATCTTGTATACACAGTCAATACTCTCCATAAAAGTGCAAGTCTTCTGATATTGCAAAGCTCACAACTGTGTCACCACTGCACTTCCCTCTGTGTTGACTTTCCATTCAGTCTGCTTCCACATGTATGGGTATCGGACTAAAACCGTGGCTAACAAGAAAGACAGGCTATGGCATGAATCAGAGTTATGTAGTCTGATACATGGCTAACATTGTATAACATCATGATAAACTGTCTTTCGTATGAATTCAGTAGTTGTTTAGAATGTGGATGTATTAGGTGATGATGATTTTACTTCATTGGGCCATGATTGGATTACGAGAATTATGTCATTAGTTCGCGCTGTAGCCTGTCTTTCTCGTTAGCCATGACTAAAACAGTATGATGTCAGTGCATTCAGTTGAGGCTGTCTGGTTTAGTTGATCAATTTAGTTTTAAATTAAGGAGGCATTTACTGAAAAATTCCCAGGATGCAGTTCATTGACTTATTGAGAAATTTATAGAAACAGGCCCGGTGTTAGATGCCGAATGAACTGGAAGACCACCTAAATTAAATGAAGAGAAATTGGGACTTTTGACTCTATGTGGCAGAGTCCATCAAAATTGTTGCACAAGTTGGCACAAGAAAAAGATACAGGGATGGCAATCACACATAAAGTGATGGGAAAACTGCATATGTGACAAACATATCACAAATAGATCTGCAGAAAGTGTCTTTTAATAAAATTAAGCAGATCCATGCTTTTACATCTGTCCTTGGATATCTCCAAAATATGGTGTAACTGCACAGCAACTTTCCACATGCCCTGTATTTAACATTCTGTCGTATATATAGCGTGTTTAAATATGAAAGAGCAGATTTCAGTTTTGTATTATTGAAAAACTATCAAGTATAGAAACACATTGCACATGTCACTGTATGGAGGAAGGTTCAAAGTTTGGTTGCACCTGCGCTGTTGTTTGTTTATAGCAACCACACCACAGGGAAAAGCATTTGGTGTTGGAATTTGCAGATCTCAGTCCATTGTTCAAGTGTGATGTGCATTCTGCCATCAGTTTTCAGGTGTTCCTTCTGCAACAAGTGGTATATATATAGCGTGTAGTATATAAAATTTTGAAACTTCCTATATACAGTGCAATGTGTTTCTGGCTTTGTTAGTTTTTCCGTAATACAAAATTGAAATCTGCTCTTTCATTTTTGCTTTCTCTACTGGTAAGTAGAGGAAGTATTGTATTCCACCCGAAAATTCAATCTCCAGACTTCACTGGAAATATATGTTTTGAGACCCTCTGATTCCAGAAAAAGCATTTTTAGAAAAAGATCTGCGCGCGTGTGTGTGGACAGCATAACTCAAAATCGAAAAGTCTGTTAAAAACCAAAGTTGATATTTAAGTTCACTGTCTTTCAAGGATGCGACACGAAGATTTTGATTTTCTTGAAAATGCCTCTAATGATTGTGATTAAAATGACATATGTTTAAGATATTTATATAACAAATGAAATGTATGTTTTGAATTTTCTTGCTATAGCCTATGCAGTCCTATTTACTCTAGATGACTTTTGAATAACTCGTAAACCATAAGAGATGGACAAAATCTTACTGTACAAAAAATGTAGATCTTGCTAAAACACACAACTTATGTCTGAATAAATTTTTTTGTAGAGTAAACCATTTCAGAGATATTCCTTGTTATCTGTGTCAGTTTCAGAAAACTTAAATTTTTGTGAAATGCAACATTGTTGTTCATTTTGTTATATGTTAAGCGTGCAAAGAGAACAGGATCTCAAAGCTTTAAAAGGATTTGACTATTGCTGAAAGCCTACTGTATTCTAATATTCCTCTTGCACCTACAAGGAAATAAGCAATAAGATAATTTCTGCAAATGTTTATCTCAACTAACATGAAGAAGATATAGGAATAAGAGTTTGTAAGACTGGTTAGTACAAGAGTAGAGAAAGTCATGTGAGTGCAACACATCAGATTTTTAAACGTGCTGTGTAATGGGGAAGTCTATTTTATCTACTATTTGCTTTTTATACCTCATAACCTTTTTCCCATATTTTCTCCACTTTGCTTACATTTAACCATTTTAAGCTTTTTTTCCTAAATATTTCCCTGCTTGCATCATATGTTCAGTAGATTTTGAGTTAAAAGTCTTCCTAATTTTAAGTTCTATTGGAAAACTATCTTTCTGTGATAGAAGTTTGAAAACAGTGTTGTTGTAATTAATTTAATTTAAAAGGTGAGTTAATTAATAACACTGAACAACACTTACAACATATTTTTCCGGGACGCATTTCGAAGGTAACTTTCCTCCATTATCAACCGGACAATAACTGGGTTTCCATGGTGCTTGATGGTGCAGATGGTGATGCTTCTTCTGGTGTTTCTTCTGGTGGCAGTTCGATGTTCCCAGTATACCAATAGAAAAGCTCCCATCACTGATCAAAAATTGGCTCAAATCACTTGGAATGTCATCGTCAGAAATTGCAGAATACATAGAACTCACCAAATTATGCACAGAACAAAATTTCTTCCAGTTCCAAACAAAGTATTTCCGTCAAACTTCAGGTTTAGCAATGGGCAACCCTCTCTCGCCATTCTTAGCAGATATTTACATGAGTTCATTGGAAATGAGGATCACAAAAGGTTTCCCATGGATGTTCAAACTCTGGCAGCGATATGTGGATGATATATTTGCAATAGTTCCAAAAAGACACATCAGTGACGCATTAAAACTTCTGAACATACAGGACAAAAGTATAAATTTCACAGTGGAAGTAGAAAAAGATAATAAATTACCATTTTTAGATCTAAAATTAATCAAAAACAAGGATAGAATAAATTTCGGTATTCACAGAAAACCAACGCAGACAGACAACTACATAAAAGCTAATAGTTACAATCCAAGAAGCCACAAACAAGCAATTTTCAATAGTTTAACACATAGATTGGTGAACATCCCTCTTTCAGCAGAAGAATATAAAACAGAATATTACAAAATAATTGAAATAGCACAAAAAAAACGGCTTTCCCAAAGAATTAGTAGATAAAAAGGTAAAACAAGCAGAAAAGAAAAAATTATTAAAAGAAACTACAACTCTCACAGCAGCAAAAACAAAAATGATATTCAAAAAATTCACATATCATCCATGGGCCTTTGATAAATTTAAAAAGGTGTTCAAGGAATACAACATTGAGCTAGCAGCAGTAAACCATTAGTCCATAAAAAACCTACTACTTTCAAACATCAAAGGTGCTATTCCACCTAACAAAAAATCTGGCATATACCAAATTGAATGCAGTGATTGTAATGAAATATACATAGGAAAAACCAAAAGAAATTTAGAAATTAGATCCAAGGAACACGTTAGAAACATTAAGAGTAAACAATTAGAAAAATCAGCGGTTGCATTTCACTTTTGGACAAAAAATCATGACATAAATTTAGAACCGAAACTTTTTAAACACATAACCGGAAAACAAGAACTGTCCACATGGGAACAAATCTTTATTTTAAAAAATAGAAACCGAGTATTTAACTTCGACATTCCTTCGAGAGACATTTTCAGCAAGTTCATCGAACCGCCACCAGAAGAAACACCAGAAGAAGCATCACCATCTGCACCATCAAGCACCATGGAAACCCAGTTATTGTCTGGTTGATAATGGAGGAAAGTTACCTTCGAAACGCGTCCCGGAAAAATATGTTGTAAGTGTTGTTCAGTGTTATTAATTAACTCACCTTTTAAATTAAAAAAAATCTATTGGAAAAGTTTCCTATTTCTCTAGTATAAAATTCTCTCCTCTTTTTTCTGTATCATCTCATTCTTTACAACACAATCTGCTGTATTTAGGCATTTCTCCCCCTGTTTTCTCTGTATTAGGACACCTAAATTCATTAAATCTGCCCTTGCCCATGTCTGGCCTATTTATTGCATGCTTCCATGTACTTTTCTCTTCCCTATTCCATTTTTAAACATTCAGTCTATTAATGACCTGTTTTCCTTGAAAATGCTTACATTTTCTTGCTTTTTGCTATTCTCTAATCTTGTAATTTCTTTTCAGAAACCCTCACTTTCTGTCCATGTTTCCCCCATTCCTATTTCTTCCAATGTTGTGTGTATTTTGTGCACTAAATTGCAGTTTCTTCAGCGCATCAAGATCCTTGGGACTGCAATATTTATATTTTATTCCTAACATTTTGCATTTAAAATATTGAACGTCCTGTTTATAATCACTTGATGGCTCTGTCATTCCTTAATAATGCAACCTTCATCTACAATGTGCAGTTAATGAAATATGGAGAAACTAATAACATTCATAATGTATAATACAGATCAATTTAGCTCAAATTATGTTCTAGTTACAGTGAACTGAAAGCTACTCATTGCAGTTAGTGTCTCTTTTGTGAATAAAATAATCTAAATTGCTACTACAATAATTAAATTGCTGATTAGGGAGTGACTCCAAGACAGAGGCATGTTCTCTTGGAAGAAGAAAAAAATTCTGATATGTTGCACTCACATGACTTTGTCCACTCCTATAGAAATTATTCTTACAAATGCTAATTCTTCAGCTTCATTTTAATTGAGATAATCATACATTGATACAATATATAGGTATGATTGGAATAGAAGAATACAGTAGGCTTAAATGATCGTCAAATATTTCAAGCTCTTAACATAACAGCCAGAATATACTTGTGTTTTTAATTTTGACAAAATAATAAAATGCTGAGTATACTCTGGCTTAACATTTCCGACCAACATGCATTTTAAGATGCTGAATTTGCTCTTCTGTTTTGTGTTTTAGTAGTCTCTTGATTCTTTTTTATTAAAATTACTCATTTCACATAATTATTTTACTTAAATTTTAGATGGTAAAACAATGTTGAAATACTGAACCAATTTACCAATGAGTGACACAATCAACTCAAAATAATTAAATATTATCATAAGGATGCATTTTCAGCTCATTTTGAGTCTTTTGCTTCTTTCAACGTACAGTGAATAACGATATACTTTTCCATATTTTCAGGGGTCATTGCTTGTCTCCTATCAGATGTAATGTTCTTATAAGCAGAGACTTGCTTTCTAGAAGACTGTAGGTGTTTGTTGCGTATCTGAAAAGCACTTTTGATATGTTGTTCCAATTGAGATTTCATGGAACAGTCAATTCTTTTACCCCATGCTTGACAGAGTATTACTTTTCCATCGCTTGTAAAGGCGCTATCTAATTTCTCCCATGAATTCAACTTGCAAGATAGCAAGGACGCAACTGGTGCTACTTTACTAAGACTTGCAAGAAACTAACTGCAGTCTTATCGCCTCGCTATATTGATGGTTGTCCAGTGGCTCACTTTGTTTCCTCGCAGCTATTATATTACTACCGCGACAACAGTAACAATATTAACAATCAATTTCTCCTGTTCTTGTGAATGCCCAAAGCGCTAAGAGAAACGTGACACTGGAGGTCAACATTGTCGAGCGGCACCTGTTTTGATATAAACAGACAAGAATCAGAGGTTATTATTGCATTCTTAATTTAACTTGCATCCTATTTCGCAGATTGATTTTTGTTGCTTTCACCAAAACTTGTGAAAATAGTAATTTATGATGTGACAACAATATTTTTAAAAAAATAATAAAATTGTAACGAAACCCAGAAAACATGTACGTTTTATGTAACATTGTTAAAATATATAGAAATGTGCAAAATATGTAAACAAATGTAAAATAAAAACTTGTAAGGGAGTCCCAAATGACGTAATTCGCCAACATTCTACTTCTCATTGAAATATTATGCAGGATTTAAAATATGTAATTACATAAAAATCTGGACTCTAGTAATCACATTACTGATGCACATTGTGAATTTCCAACATTTTTTCTGTACACATGTGGCCCTACCTCTGACCACGTACTTCTCTGTCCCAGTCTGTAATTTGTGCCACCACTGCGTCAGAAAGCAAACACTGATGGGGGAACCAACTTCAAGGCTACCTACTAAGGTTATTATATCTACCTGTAAGTTATTTCTGGGCTGTTATGCCATGGTCTGCTGGAGATAGATGTGCTCCACTTCTGCGGTGCAGTCCAAGTCTCCTCACTGCATCTGATGCAGAAACCTAAGCTTATATAAGCATGAATCATAAACATATTAAGAATGCACGCTTGCTTTGCTTGCATGCTTTGCTTGCATGCTTTGGATAAGCCTTTTTCAGTGCTGTTAGTTTTACGCTGGCAGCATTTTGTTGTGTATTTGCAACATGCACAAGTGGCATCTGTATGTAAAGTCAGCAACCACAGAGACGATGTTGGGCCAAATGCATATTGCTTTTTCAATTTTGTCAGCTTTCTGGTTCACAGGAGGCTGTTAGGGTTAGATATATAGCAAATGTGCGTTCTTAGTATGGCTATAATTCAATCCCTCAAGAAGAAGACCAAACACAAATCAAAATGTCACCAATTCAGCAGATTTCGCTTCTCATTTAGGTTGGTAGTCCCCATCATGCATACTCATTGCATGTTTATTGTCCTTACGCCATTATTTTCCGCTGAAAGAAAATGTGGACAAAAGCAATTGAAGTGATGGGGACATGTATTCCGAATGATATAGGATAGAAAAGTTAAACAGATATTAGAATTAAAGATACAAGCAAGGAGAGGGAAAGGAATAATTACCAAATAATGTGGAAAGATAGAATGGAAAAGATTGGGAGACGTAGGAATAAGGTGGTAGGGGAAATGAGAATGATGAGAAATAGGGGGGAATGGAGAATGTGGATTGACAGGACCACCCCTACGCTGTAAATGCAGAAGGGACAGAGGAGGAAGAAAACGTGGTAAAAAGTCCAAGTTGGTGTGTTCCAGGCTCTGCTAGAGACAACATTGACTCCAAGCAACGCTCCTAAGGTAATTACAAAAGTATATTTCACTTTCATCAATATTTTAATACAGAGCTACAGGTAAATAAAGTAATTTTGCCTAAACTATAGCATCCTTAGGAGTTGCTTTTAGAGTTGATATTAGAACTTCTGGAGCCTATCACACATCCACCCTTTTTATAGTGCATTCTTTTATAATAAAATTATGATGTTATGTCAAATCAAGCTATCTTATTGCTATAGTGCATCTGCAGACATGAGCGTCGGCAGACTTTTTTTCAGGAGAGTCCGCATGTTGAAAGTTTACAATTAAACAATATTAATTCATCATTCTGTTGCCAAAAACTGTAAATGATGAGTTATAGTAGGTATTTGTTGCAGATAAGCATATTAATTTACGCTAAATAAAAACTGTTCTTTACATCTATAATAAAGCAATAGTCTAATAGTAATTGATTGCAGATTACATTTACTAATTTCCAAGGGGGGGGGGGCACGGCCCCCTCCCCCCCACTCTTTGCGATGCCCATGTCTGCAGAGGTGAGTGCAAACCTAAAGGGGAGATTGAAATCTGTTAGACTGATAAGGTTTTAAACCAATTTTTAGCTTTCTCCAATAAAAAAGTTCTTGTGTTCCATATTGTTGTTTTAACCCAATTTTTTCCTTGATCCTGGATCATTGGGGTTTAGTTTCAACAATTCTATGGCCGCACTTTGTGGTTTAGGGCTTTCAATCCCTCGGCAACACTTTGCAGCTTAAGGCTCTAAACCAGTCTAAAATGGTTAGATGGCAGGTTTTGTGAGTCGTATTGGCAGTTCTGCATAAACAGCGAGAGGATGCAAATTACACCTGAAGAAGGTTAGGGTCATAGATTCAAGAGGCTGTCAGTAATTTCAAGTATACAATTGTTGTAGGACTGTTTCTGTCAGTTATAAATAAGTTGTGCAGATTTTAAGTACCTACCTGTTTTATGTCAGGCTAATACACATTTCAATGTTCTATCTGTTTCTTTTATGAACTCGATTTAACAGGTGAATTTGTGCACATTTATAGTTTTAGAGCAAAAAAAAAAAAAAAAAAAAAAAAAAAAAAATATTGAGCATTAAATGAAAGAAACATGACGATATTTGCATATCGAACTCAGAAATGTATGAACAGGATGATGTGGCATCAGAGAGGCAACATCTACTCCCACCAGCTCAACACTTGAATAGTTTAGCAAATGCATACAGTGCTATATTTTTGACCATGATCCATACTGCTGATGGAGGGTTCTAGTGGCAGGCTTGCCGGCAGAGTCAACTATTCACAGACCTTTAAATTCAAGTGCATAGGTTCACAATGCAAATGATAGTTACAATAACCACATACCTTTGTCACAGGAGGTGTTGGAAATGATGTCCCTGTGCTGCCACACATGTCACACCTTTTAAGAAAATTGGCATTCACTCGCATTAATTCATCTTCTGAAATTGCGGCTATTTCTCTTTGTACGTTGTATTTCAGGAATTTCAACCACACGATGTCAGTAGAGTGAATTACTGCAATTGAGTGTTAAATAAGTTAATGATCGCACATATGACTCACATTTCATTTTCTTTACAGATGAAGCATGGTTTTATTTAAATGGCCATATACTGACACAAAACAAAATACTGGAATGCAGAAAAACTAAATCTTACACCAAATGCCATTGCATGTCCAAAAAATTGGTGTTTGGAATTATAGAACTCGTATTCTTTCAAGAAACAGTTAATGGGCAGAGATACACGGAGAACATTATCACACCATTCCTGGAAGAATTGTGTGACATTGAATGTAACTAGGCATATTTTCAACAAGATTCGGCTACAGCACAAAACAGCTGGTCTCTTGTTGCAATTAATTGAAGAAGTTTTTGAAGATAGTCATCAGTAAGGGAATATGGCCAGTGCGATCCCCAGATCTTACCGTATGTGATTTTTATTTACGGGGGAACTTAAATAATAAAGTTTATCGGAACAACCCTCATAAGTTGGAAGAACTGAAAGGCAATATATGAAGAGAAATTGCTGCAATTTCAGAAGATGAATTAATGCAAGTGAATGTCAATTTTCTTAAAAGCTGTGACATGTGTGGCAGCACAGGGACACCATTTCCAACACCTCCTGTGACAAAGGTATGTGATTATTGTAATTATTATTTACATGATAAACCTATGCACTTGAATTAAAGGTCTGTGAATAGTTGACTCTGCCCAGCGATGAATTCATGAGATGGCCCGGTGGGGAAAACCTACCAGGAATTAAAAAGTCCTCCCCGAGAAATCCATATCTATTTGTAAATGTGTATATCAACATCCCCCCCCCCCCCGGTTAATATCGCCCCATTTGGGCCCCATTAGAAACATTCTACCTGACTGGTCTATTCTTTAAGTGGGATCAACTATTAAAGGTATTATATATACCAATTTTCATAGAAATCAGTTTGGCCATTTTTGCATGGTTGAGGTAACACACATAGCATTTATAGCAATAAACTAAGATATGACAGCGGGTTCCGGGACCCCTGGCACTCCACCTGTATCCGCACTTGGATGAAGCAACATTTGCAAGTGTCCTCAGCGATTGCAGCACATACAATTTCTTCTGAAGTGTTGCCAGTGTGGCTAGTTTTCTACAGTATAGTTCCCCATAGGTAGAAGTCCAACTTAGATGAATCTGGAGAACATAGTGGAAACTGACAAACCTTTTGTCATATACAGTACCCTGAAAGATTCATTGAGGTACTTGTGTACCACTTGATAATGTAGTGGTGCACTATCCTGTTGGAAATAAAATTTCTCATTTCCATTGTGTACAAATAGCAGGTAAGATGAAGTGTACCATGTTCAGAAACAGTTGGCCAGTTACTGTTCCTTCAAATGAGAACCCATACCACCTCAATTCCAGGTAAACTGTTTCCACAAAATGGGAGATGGGAGAGTGTTAACAAAGAAGTGCTAAAAGTCAATATAATGAGAATACAAAAGGAGGGGATATAAAAAGAATAAATTTATGGGGAGAGCAAGAGGCAAATTGTTTAGGAAAATAAAGCAATATGAATCATGTTAAAGTCCATGCACCAAAAAAAAGTGTAAAAATGCAGGGCGGAAGTTATGTACATAGCTCATACATAGTTTACATCCTGTTGTAAAATTAGTTACAGAAATAACTTGTTGATTGTGTAGAAAGATATAAAAAATTGCAAAGATGTCTGTAAGTGTTAAAGCATATTATTGAAATCAGATGCTGCAGGACAAAGACTTTGTGAATATGTGTATGTAAATAGTATTTGTTAAAATATTAATACCAATGTTAAGTTTAAATTTTTTTTACAGTTAATTTGAATATATATCGCCAATTTGGTAATCCAACGTAAATATTTTTTGTTACCTTTAATGAAAATGTGCTAGATATACTAACAAATATGTAAACAGCTATGCTGTAGCATTTCCTTCTTTTTTATGGAGATACATCATTGACAGTATTGTGACTTTTTTGGTTGGGTGTGAAGTAAAGAAGACAGATGTAGTCGAGATAAAGAAACACTTTTATTTCCGTAAACAGTCACTTTGTACACTCGTTGCAACAGCAAGAAAGTCTTTTCCGATTCTCCAACAGCCCGCCTCCGAATTCGTAACACAAACTGTCCCTTCTCCGTCGGCACGACTCCTCAACGCTTCACATACGTCTGTCCTCTCCGTCGGCACGACTACTCAACGCTTCACATACGTCTGACTGCCTCTTCTGTCGCACTTTACCGCTATTTATATCTCCCAGGCACTATTCTGGAAAGTTCAGTTATTGCGGTGAAATACAAAGCGGAAGATTCTCGAAGTCTCTATCCTTTTCTCTCTTTCGGCAAGCGCCCATGCTCTGTCTCTTTCCTTCGGCTCCTTTGCGGTAGTGCCGACAATAATGCGATGGATGACACTGCTGTTGTCGGCAATTAGATGCGGCGGGCGCGGTGACACTGCTCCCTTCTCAGAGCTGGTCGTCCCGACCAGCACTATCACTGCGGCATCTCCCTTGCGCTCCGGTGGACTAACCCATCGAACCTCTTCTCCAGGAGGCACGATCCTAGGTATCGCTGTTGGATAGTGTCCCTTGGTCCGGGTAGGACGATGTATGCCATCCTGCTTCGAAATTCTGCAACAGTACCGCCGGTCTTGACGGTCCCTCGTCCAGTTGCCCTTCTTCCTGGTGTATTGACGGGCCATCCTGCGCACTTGGAAACGGCTCACTGGGTACCATGTCCGCCGACCTCTCTGGCGCACCTTCGCAGCCACCTTGCTTCCGATGGGTCCGGCAACAAACCCCGCCACATCCGCGCGAGTCGCGTCCACCGCTGCACTCGTGTTCACTCGTGCTCGGCACGGCCTCTCCTGTATCCTGCCGCCCAAGATGATGTCCACCATTCTTCCGTTCACGGCACTATGCGTCAGGTGATTGGATGGCTCCGGCGGTCCCCCCATGTCACACGCCAAGTCGGTTCTCGCGTGTTGCTCGTTTGCTTGTGCGCTTCCCTGCTGATCGTCCTCCACGTCATATCCTGGTTGGTTACGTACCCGACACACTCCTCCAGGGGATCCTTGACGACGTCCCTGAACTGCCCCTTTGTCTTCCCCGAGACGTACACTTTCGTTATCTGAAACGGGCGCAACTGTCGCCTCGGCCACTAGGTGCTCCCTCCCCGGGTCCGCGCTATTCCGTCTGCCCCTGGCATCCCGTACTTTGACGCTCTCGCCAACTCTTACTACCAGGGCGCCAAGACGTTCCCCGTCGTCCTCCATGACGTCCACATGCTGGCAGAGGTCTTCCACCTTTTCGCCGAGTTGTTCCACGTCTTCCGTCACGCCAATCAGTTCGTCGAGTTGTTCCACGTCTTCCGTCACGCCAATCAGTTCGCCGAGTTGTTCCACGTCTTCCCTCACGCCAATCAGTTCGCCGAGTTGTTCCACGTCTTCCCTCATATCATCCGAAACGGGCGCAACTGTCGCCTCGGTCACTAGGTGCTCCCTCCCCGGCTCCGCGCTATTCCGTCTGCCCCTGGCATCCAGTACTTTGACGCTCTCGTCAACTCTTACTACCAGGGCGCCAAGACGTTCCCCGTCGTCCTCCACGACGTCCACGTGCTGGCAGAGGTCTTGCACCTTTTCGCCGAGTTCTTCCACGTCTTCCGTCACGCCAATCAGT
This sequence comes from Tenodera sinensis, assembly GCA_030765045.1. Taxonomy (NCBI): domain Eukaryota; kingdom Metazoa; phylum Arthropoda; class Insecta; order Mantodea; family Mantidae; genus Tenodera; species Tenodera sinensis. Next base: position 464,852 of record JAUKNM010000053.1, on the reverse strand, counting down.
TCGCCGTCAATTTTCGCCGATAGCTCCGTCTTCATCTCTTTCAGCTCGGCAGCGAGGTTGTCGTTTCTCGTCTTCATTTCTTCTTTCAGCTCGGCAGCGAGGTTGTTGTTTGCCGTCTTCATCTCTTTCAGCTCGGGAACGAGGTTGTCGTTTCTCGTTTCCATTTTGGCAGCGAGGTTGTCGTTTGCCGTCTTCATTTCGGCGAATAATTCTTTCATCATTGCCATCATCCTGGTTTCCGAATCTCCCTCCATCTTGGTTCTAACGTTGCAACTTCTAACGACGATGTAACGAAACTAGAAGCAATTCGACGGATCCCACTTCTAACACCAATGTGACTTTGGTTGGATGTGAAGTAAAGAAGACAGATGTAGTCGAGATAAAGAAACACTTTTATTTACGTAAACAGTCACTTTGTACACTCGTTGCAACAGCAAGAAAGTCTTTTCCGATTCTCCAACAGCCCGCCTCCGAATTCGTAACACAAACTGTCCCTTCTCCGTCGGCACGACTCCTCAACGCTTCACATACGTCTGTCCTCTCCGTCGGCACGACTACTCAACGCTTCACATACGTCTGACTGCCTCTTCTGTCTCACTTTACCGCTATTTATATCTCCCAGGCACTATTCTGGAAAGTTCAGTTATTGCGGTGAAATACAAAGCGGAAGATTCTCGAAGTCTCCATCCTTTTCTCTCTTTCGGCAAGCGCCCCAACAATGCGGCTCTTTCCTTCGGCTCCTTTGCGGTAGTGCCGACAATAATGCGATGGGTGACACTGCTGTTGTCGGCAATTAGATGCGGCGGGCGCGGTGACAGTATTTATACATTACAATGATGTAATGAAGAATGAGATGTTTATACATAAATGTTCTGTTCTAATTCTGTTCTGAAAAAGAATAGAAGAATTTATGGGGAGAGCAAGAGACAAATGGTTGAGGAAAATAAAGCAATATGAATTATGTTAAGCATGCATAAATAACCATGGAGTTGAAATGCAGGGTGGAATAACGTGGGGGGGGGGGGGGGGGCAGGAAATAGCAACTCAGTTATGTATATGAAAATTGTAAGATTTTTATGTAGTATTATGGAAAATTCTACAGTACTACAGTTTCCACAAAACGTTGGCTGTTTGCACACCAGACTTATGCCAGTTAACAGTTCCATTCATCTTAAATTGTGCCTCATTGGACCAAGCAACCTCCTATGAAAGGCTTATCCTATTGCACCACGTTCTGAAATCAGTACTGCATTCTCTGATCAGGGTCATCTTTGTTTAATGCAAGTTTTGGGATGAAAACTTCAAACTTTGTTTTAATAGTAGAATGTACGCTGGTTCTGCTAATCTCAGCCTCATGTGCACATTGCTTTGTAGATTTCTGTGGCAAGTGCTCAATCTTCTAAAACCATAGTCAAGGATGCAGGGCTTGTTCTGCGTCAGGTCTCCCAAATCTGTCCTTATGAACAGTGTTTGTGGTACCACGTGTCTCAAATTTGTCTGAAATGCTTGCAATGTTACTTGCATTGGGTCTGTTCTGTACACGTCTCCATTGTCACTGAATGTTAACATCATTTTCCAGTACCTCTTCAACATTGCTTTCTGCTGTTTAAACGATAATCTTGGCTCTATTCTGTTGTAACAATGCTAGCATAACAGGAGTCACGTCTGTTTACATATCATACAATAATCTTCACTTAATTTGTTCATTGTTTATTTACCTGTTGCATTGCTACACTAGCATAATGCATGCGAGTTGCATCTGTTTACAGAAAATCATACTACAAATTAAAATTATAGCCAATTTTTTGATCCAGCTTTATTAAATATGTTGGTGTACTTTTGTCACCCTCCATATTGGACAAACTTTGAGGGTGGTGTTTCTTGCACCAGTAAAAAAAAAAAGGGAAAAAATTGCATAAATGTAAGTCCAGATATACATTTTATTAAAGATTCACACTATCCATTAGATGCAATCCAACTGCTAAAGTTTAACACTTGATTACTTTTATCAGAACTGCTGATAAGCTAGGTATGTTGTCTAGGACTTGTATTTGCTGTTTGTAGTTGGTCTCTTGTACATCTCAGAAGTACATTTGTTACTTAGTTCAATATACACAAGGTAAATCTACCTTAGAGAATGAACAGGAGGAAGCAATTCCATGTATTGCACATTCACCTTAACTGTCCTTTGGATTTTCTGTTGGCACATGGAAAAATTGCTTTATGCTACAAGTTCCAAATGCAACATGTTGGTGTGATAGCCCCTTATCTGAAAGATTTTGTGGATATATAGAAGCAATAAGGCATTTGGAAATATTTCTAGGAGTTAAGATGAGATGAGTTTGAGATACTGTCACTAAAACATTCTTTCAATAACAACTTGGTATTTCCTAAGTATTCTCCTTGTTTATGTGTAAGAAACAGGTGAAAATATTGATATAGCCTGTATAATAATGGTTTGTTTACAAGAAGAAACTAAGCTTCAGGAATTGGTTTTCTTTGTCACTAAAGTAAATGTTAATTTTTTGTTGCAGACAATCATCGTGGACGACATTGTATGTCTCCGTTTATTCTCAAGGCTGCCACGGCTGCCTCACTTTCAAGGCTGAAGTAATATAATTTATATTGATATCTTTTATAAGTGACTATTTTGTAAGAAAGTTAACATAATAAAATGTTAAATTCCATCTTTGACCATTTTTATTGGAGCAAATATTAATCTACAGAAATTTGAAAGAATTGAATTTATCAGAAAAGTGGATCTACTGGAGGTAGTATTAGTGAAGTTAGTTTGCTTCTATCAAAAAATTTTTGGTGCACATGACTGATATTTTATAATGAAGTAATTTACAATATTGTAGCTATTGTGTAGCATTCATTCCAATGCTGTAATTTAAATTTTTTGTCAACTACAAATCACATGTATGTTGTTGTTAGCTAATGCTGGATTTCCGACAATGAAGTCATTAATCCTCTTGCTCTCCAATATTTGAAGAGAGCAATAGCAGTAACAGTAACCATTTTTTTAGAGAGCACCATATTTTTATGCTTTGGCGGTCACATTGCTCTCTCACAACTCCCAGAATGTCTGGAGGACCACACCTGTCGTTGGTTTACGGGTCTCACCGACCTGACCGGGAGAGTTATCAAAATAAATTCACCGACCACATCCTCTGATCACCAATCAGAGGACGTATACATGCCATGACAGGTCAGCATGTTAGGGGTTAAGATTTTATAGAGAAATTAGAGAAATGGAGAGGTTGGAAAAATAAAGACTCCCTAGCCCTCGGGAACCCTAATAGCATCGGGGTCAGAAGAGAACAAGAGATGACCAAGGTAAGGTCAGATAGAAAAGCTACAGTGAGGAGCAAAACACCAGTAAGTGGAAGTAATGTTCTGCTCAGCTTGGGTACCTTGTGGTCGCCATTCACATATCCCCTAGACGGAGACCCCTGAGACATCTCAAACTCATGTTGCACTCTGCTAAAAACCTAACAACTCTTCCCACCACTATTTTGTTGTCTGCTAAGACCTCCGCAAGTCCGGCATGCAGCCGCAGAGAGCCTCAAAGGCGCTTAGAGAGGAACACTCCAGCAGCACGTGACGGACCGACAAAAGGCCGACGCACATGGACAAAGAGCAGCAGAGTCCCATTTAAATAGGCAACCATGCAAAAAACTGCAGTAGCCAATCTGCAACCGAGCCAAGTTAACCTCCTCGTGACAAGATATGCGAGAAGTTACCCAGTTTATTGGAAGTTCTTTCACTTCTCTAAGCTTATTACCACCAAGATGTCGAGGTCTCATTTCTTTTCCTTTTGAAAATCTTTTATAACCATTTTAATTTTGGCTTTTGCCTTATACATTTAGTATATTTATCTATGTATTTGCTTTCAGTAGTATTTTATTTTATATTGAAATTTATTATCCATTTTGGGCGCTGATGACCAGTAGTTCAGCACCCTTAAAACTACATCATCCATTGTTATTTATTTATGCCAACAAACTTACTGTTGGTAATTATTATTTATTTATGCCAACAAACTTAATGTTGGTGTTTTTAAACACACAAGCCGTGTGTGGGCAAAGTTTAAGAGGTGGAACTGGAACTTAAAAATTCAATGCCACAACTGGGATTTGAACCACAGACCTTCCGCTTGCCGGGCAGACGCTCTAACCACTGAGCTATTGTGACAAACTGCCAGAATGGCATTAAATTCTCAAGCCAGTTCGTATTTCTCCTGGTAAACCACAAAGGCAGTCTCACATCAGAGACAATTACCCCAATGGTGACTTACTATTGCAAGTACTTTATATCCCAGGATTAAATAACCTTCAGATGCTAATTATTATTTATTTATGCCAACAAACTTACTGTTGGTGTTTTTAAACACACAAGCCGTGTGTGGGCAAAGTTTAAGTTTAAGTGTGTGGTGCAAAAGAAAAGTAATGTTTGCAATCAATACTTAGACATTAATTGTACTGTTTACAGGAGCAGATAAAGACTTTTGTGTATGAGAATGCAAGCTTTGTCCCAGCAACATCAAGACTATATTGGAAAAAGAGGAGAAACATCTTAGAGAGAGGTAACACAATGCATTTCAGTGTGTTGCAGAAGAAAAGTAATGTTTGCAATCAATACTTAGACATTAATTGTACTGTTTACAGGAGCAGCTAAAGGCTTGTATGTCTGAGAATTCAAGCCTTGTTCCCAGCAACATCAAGACTATATTGGAAAAAGAGGAGAAACATTTTAGAGAGAGGTAACACAATAAACATTTTATACAGTATAAAATCAGAATTATTAATAGTGATGTTAATAAAGTGGATAAATTATCAATAGAAATCTACTTTGTAATAATTTATTGAAACAAACAGGTAAAAAGGTAATATATTTTCTACACAATCCCTTGATTTTAAAGTATAGCTCAACCAATTTTCTCTTATTTTTTATGAATTCATGTAAAAAACCATATTGCTCCTTATAATTTCGAAATATTCATAGATGGCAACAATATAGGCTTCAGTCCAACGTGCACATTAATATTTCCAGATGCCTAGGGCTATGATATAATTATTTGATACAAGCTGAATGCTTCATTAGCTCTGTATTTTTTTCCTCAATAAGTTTTACAGTATATAGTTTGGTTTGCCAGATCCCAGTCACATCAAAGTTATTGAGAATGATGAGAACCTCAAATGCTAATTTGTAGAAAATTCAAGAATGCACACTTTATATATTATGTCAATACTTCAAATATATTCATCTGGGGTGTCTTAATTAAACAAAAATAATAAAAAAATGTTCACATAATGGGTAATTTTGTTTGAGAGAAGTGTGTGGGTTGCTTAAAAGGTGTTTTTACTCAGGTATTGAATTTTGTATTTAGACTGCATATGGTCTTTGATTTATGTTTTTTACATGTAGTAGTAGTAGTAGTAGTAGTAGTTTTATTCACCGTAGGAATACAGAATATTCATGGCTTCGTCAAACTTATTTCTAACATAGTGATACAATTGTTACATAGTTATGTACAAATATAAACAATTATATAAAAAGTTTATGTTTACAAGTAGTGTCTACTGTAGTCTATCATATGTTTACAAGTAGTGTCTACTGTAGTCTATCATATGTTTACAAGTAGTGTCTACTGTAATCTATCATATGTTTACAAGTAGTGTCTACTGTGATCTATCAGATATTATATCTTTACAAATATTTCACAATTTCTTTAACATTGCTGCCTAAAAACTCTTCTGTTGGTACTGGCATTGTTTTTAATAGTATATTCCTTATAGTTGATTTAAATTTACTGTTGGATAATCCTTTTACCTTATCTGGCAATTTATTATATAAGATAACACCCTTATGTGATATAAAATTTAAACTTTGAATAGGTCGATGATCGTTTACGTGTATATTTTTGCTATTCCTGGTATTGTAAGTATGGTAATCTGAATTACTTGCAAATAGTGACTTATTTCTAAGTATAAAGAGTACTATTTCATAAATGTAGATACTGGGTATAGGTAATATATTGAGTTCCTGAAATATTGGTTTGCTATTTGTTCTTAAGGGAACCTTTTTAATTATTTTTAATATTCTTTTTTGCATTTCATATATTGCTAAGGATTTAGATGTTGAGCCCCAAAGAATAATTCCATAACTGATTATTGAATGTACATATCCAAAGTATATTATTTTTAACATCTCCATGGGTTAGTATTCTGAATGCGTAACAAAGTCTGCTCAACTTTTCTTCTAACTTCTTTGTATGTTGTTCCCATGTGAGAACTTCTATGCACACAGACCCACACCTACCCACATACCCATTCACCCACCCTTAACCACCCACACACACCTTTTTCTAAAAATGCTTTTTTTTTTATTTAGGGCATGTCAAACCATATATTTTTGGTGAAACCTCGACATAGAATTTTTGAGTGCATTACTTACATTACTTGCCTGAAAACATACCAGATCCTTGAACCTGGACAAGCTGAGCTAACAGATTAACTGCTCAACAAACCATGAGACTCACCCATGAAATCAAAGCAGCTTTCAATAGGCAAGAAAGTGTCCTTGCAGCATTTATAGACTACAAAGGGGCACTCTGGAGGTCAAAATTAATACAGAAACTCAAAAATTAATTGTAACAGGCAAAATTTTAAGCTGGATCAAAAGTCTTCTTAGCACAGAGAATGAGTACAACAAGATATAAGGATGTAAATTCTAAATTCAGTCAAACAAAAGTAGGCCTCCCCCAAGGTTAAAAAATAAGCCCAACACTATGCAACATATACAGTTGTCCCAAATAACACTGATAGTGCTTAGTATGTTGTGTGAGATGGCAAACTGATTGGTTTTCAAATAGGAACCCCTGTCTGGAAATGCACAGTTTGGATGCTGTAGTGCATCCAAGTGTGAGATGGGTGTACGTTCACATTTCATCAACAAACCCAACATCGAGCTGTCTACATTACAAACAGGCTTCGAACTGTGTACCTCCTACATCATTGCAGAGCCTATATTGGTGGTGAGATTCATACAACCAATACATGCGATTGTCTTTGAAGATTTTCAATCGCTCTATGGACTTGAGTCATAAGGTCCTCCTCTGACATTACAGGAGTGCCATAAACCATACTCTTCACACAACTCCATCGATCTGGCTGGCTCAGCTGGTTAGACATTGGCCTACTGATCCCAAGCCCAGACCGATGGTTTTTTAACTGTGCTGTAAGTATAGGAAGTATTGTATTCCACCCAAAAATTCATTGTCGAAGATTTCACTGGAAATAAATGTTTGAGGTCCCCCAAATCCAAAAAACATTTATAAAAGAGGCGTGCGTGTGTGTGTGTGTGTGTGTGTGTGTGTGTGTGTGTGTGTGTGTGTGTGTGTGTGTGTCTGTGTGTGTGTGTGTGTGTGTGTGTGTGTGTGTGTGTGTGTGTGTGTGTGTGTCAGCATAAAACGAAAAGTCAGTTAAAAACCAAAGTTGATATTTAAGTTTAACGTCTTTCAAAGATGTGACAAGATGTATTTGAAGAAAATTCCTCCACCCTAAACTATCCTTTACATGGAAAATGCTTAAAATATTTTGATCTTCTTGAAAATGCCTCTAACATCTTTGATTAAAATGCTACACATCAGATATTTTTGTGGCAAATGAAATGAAATGTATATTTTGAATTTTCTGGCTATAGTCCATGCAGTCCTGTTTACTCTGGATGACTTTTGCATAACTGGTAAATGGTAAGAGATAGACCAGATCTTACTATACAAAAAATGTAGATGTAATTAATGTTTTTTCCACACTAGCCATGTGTAGGATGTAATTGCAAAGGGTAGAGTGAGACTGAAAAATTGAATACCATGACCGGGATTTGAACCACGGATCTACCAGTTACTGTTTGGTTGGTGACTTACAGTGCTGTAAGTACTTATGTCCCGGGCTTCTAGTATAACCAAATATAAGGTCAATTAATGTACCACATTAGCCATGTGTAGGACGTAATTGGAAAGAGTAGAGTGAGACTGAAAAATTGAATGCCATGACAGGGATTTGAACCACGGATGTACTGGTTACCATCCAGTTGCTCTAACCACTAAGCTATCATGGCCAACATGCCGATATGACATTAAGTTGCCATTAAGGTATGTTATCTCAAAGTAAATTGGGATCTTCTTGTGTGGTTTACCGGGAATAATGCGAGCGAGCGAGATTTAATGTCTTATCGGCACATTGGCCATGGTAGCTTAGTGGTTAGAGCAATTGGATGGTAAGCGGTAGATCTGTAGTTCAAATCCCGGTCATGGCATTCAATTTTTCAGTCTCAGTCTACCCTTTCCAAAAAATGTAGATCTTGCTAAAACATGCAGTATATGTCCAAATAAATTTTTCTCCAGAGTGAACCATTTTGGAGATATTCCTCATTATTTGTGTGAGTTTTGGAATGCTTAAACTTTTGTCAAATGGAAGATCGTTATTAATTTTTTTATATCTTAACGATACAAAGAGAGCAGAATCTCAAAACTTTAAAAAATTTTGCTATCACTCAAAGCCTACTGTATTTGCATATTCCCCCTGCACCTACAAGGAAATAAACAGCAGCATAGTTTCTGCAAGAGTCTGTAATAATGGTTAGTACAAGAGTAGAGAAAGTCATGTGAGTGCCACACATCAGATTTTTATTATCTTGCACCCAGTTGCCTGTGGCATCATTCTTCCAAACACGTGCAATGGGGGAACTTTTCATGATGCAAAAGTTGTATTAAAAGCAGTAGCTATCATTTTCTCTTCAATTAGTTCTCTAATTTTATATATAAATGTTTGTTTTGGAGTATTTTCTTTGTTAATTGGTGATATATATTTTTAGAGCTGGTCACAGTCTTTATGAAAGTCTATGTTGTTAATAAACTTGTTGAAACAATTTCTTTCAGCATTGATTATACATTTTTTAAAAGATACTGTTTTCTTTTTCCAATCAAGCACATTTTAACTGTCTTTCTTGATCTCAGCTTTTTGCCTGGACTGCTCTCGATCATTTTTCATGTTTTCTAATTCTTTATACCAAAAGGGTTTATACATTTTAACTTTGCTTCTCGATATGTATTTTTTTGCTGTTTGATGTACTAATTGACTGAGTTCATTATTAATTCTGTCTGAACAAATATTATAAACTTTGATTATATCAGATAACCTCTCATCTAACTCTTGTTCATATTTTTGCAAACTTGCTTTTTTAAAATTCCAAGATTTTTAATTATACTCCATCCTGTATTTTGCTAAATTCAATATAAGCTATTAGCTCTATGATTATAGCCCATACTTTCAGATACCTTTCTGGTTGTTCTTTCAGCTTTATCTGATGATTACACTGGTTGACAAAATTCACCTTTGCAAAATTTTGGGGCACAAAAATCGGTTATCTTTATGTATTTAAACCTGCTGAACAGGAATCTGGCATTGGTTTTTGTGATGCTTAAACAATATGATTTCATCTGTAAATGCTAATATATCTACACAAAGACCATAAAATCCTAATGAAATATGTCTTCATACATACCTAAATTTTTGGACACTTGCTGAGCCTCTTATGTGTGCCACTATTATTCTGCAGTAGTGTCCAACAGTAGTCAGCCATCATACTTGTTGTACATTGCCCTTGATAGCATTACTTCAATGTAGATACGGTTTGATGAAATCTTTTCCCATGTTCATTGTAGACTTCTCCAAGAGCACCAGCGGGAAAAGAATCCAAGTGTGAGTGCAGAACATGCATTTTTAACTGTTACAACCAAGATTACGGTGAGACTATAGTAGTTTGTTGACTAGCACATCTCTATTGTCTGCTCTATTGTTTCCAAACAAATTAGAACACTTTTTGAAAGAATTCCAGCAGTCCAGTGCAAGAGGGCTCAAAGCTGTGTGCATTACAACAATGAACTACTTCATAAGTCCAAGTTTTATTTTAAGTGGTGGTAACAAAATGTCCTTCAATTTCACCAATGGAACCTTTGCTATGTTCCTGCAACCAGGTTCCATTTATGTACAGGCAGGCCAAATTCTTCTGTTGTACTGACTCTTACGATCATAGTTATCCCAATCACAAAGGAAACATCAATGCTTTGTATATCCAGATTGTAATCCTGTAAGTAACCCAATTACTTCTAAGTCAGCACAGATTTGCCACTTGTGGATGATATATTGAATTTTACTCAACAAAGGTTCCATACTGCTGTATGTTTCCATAATTTTAGTGGCATAAGCTATGGGAACAGGAGGATATTACATTGGTTTTGCAAAGGAGTACTGCTTTGAGGCTAGTTTAAGGGGCTACCTACAAATAATCGCCATTCCACTGATAAATATTTCATTCCCATAGCATTAAACAGACATTAATGTCATTGCAGGAAAAGAGGGAGCCTTTCATGACAAAGAATGGTGTAAAGGCAGCCCAACAATGTCAAAAGCAACAAACCTTACTGTCTTGTGTAGTAGATTCTATTGTTTCAGTAGTGAACCCAAAAGTTCCATTTGTGCCTAACAAGATTCAGTTCCTAACACGGTCAGCCAATCATTTTGTGTCTGGAGATGTGATATTTCTTCACAATCGAAATCAGAGCTTGCATTCTCTGTGTCTGTACTAGCTTCAACCCAGGTTTCATCTCTGAATGACTATGTGTCTGGAGGAATGGATACAGGTAAATAGGAACTGTGCAGTATGCATTAAACAGTTGACTTGATGCAGGGATACTTGATCTTTCTATCCTTGTGCTTCTTCCCTACTAGTTTAACTATGAAGATATAGCATTCATCTACATGATTGGTCACTTCCCTCCATATCATCACAATAGCAAAGGACATTCTTCATCCAACCATTAAGACAAGATGAACAGTTCATATAGACAATATGTGGTGAAAATTCTTGGTCCTGATTACCTAACTTTCACCTGAAATAAAGATCTTACTATTTCTTCAAATGTCATCTGCAGGATTTAATAGTGTACTCCCCACAGATGTAGATGCAGATGTAGCAAAAATTTGTTGGGTGATTGTTAAGAACTCTACGTAATTGCTTTTTATAACCATTCTTATATAATGAAGTATTTTTAAAATTGAGGGTTCTACAAAAAACAAATAACATATTCATGCCCTGGGGGCTCAAAATACATAAATGCTCATTTCCATTCTTGAAAATGTTTCATTGTAAACCAGTATGATAAAAGAATACCTGGATTATATGTGGAACCTGTGTGATGTAAATAGGTACCCTTCTGATCTTTGTTGAAAATTAGCTCTGTCGTTTGTGTTTATAAATTCTTCTACTAATCTACCTGCAGCATTTGAATTTTTATATCCCCAAGAACTTGAGTTACATTAAAATCCCAAATAATGATACATGTATAATTTGGAACAAGCTTAATTTTGGTATCTTTTTAGCTGGGTTATATCTAAAGTATACTGAAAAGTGTTAATTACATTTCTAAAGATCTATATGTACTATTTCAGCTTTATCATTGTCATTCATTTCTTTGAGAACTATGAACCTTTATAGAAAATTATTCTTCACACCTATGAATATTCCACTAGCTATCTATGATTTTGTTGGTAGGAGATATGTTGAATAACCTCTTATATTGTAAAAGTTTTTTGATCATCAGCTATATTAGCTTCCATTAGGCAACTTGGTAATTTCTGTCTTTTTATTTTGGCTTAAGGATGCTAAGTTCCAATGAACAACCTTAAGCATTCGTTCATGTTTTCTCAAAACAGTTGCGGTCCAGAGATCTGCATGAAGGACTATTACTCAGGAATGGTTTGTTTTGGGAAACATTTTCATTTTCATGAGCAGATTTCACCCGTTTCTTTCAGGAACCACTTTTTGAAAGTTGGCAGTTAAATCATCCTCATTCAACCCCAAGAGTGTCTGGAGGACTACACCTACAGTTGGTCAATGAGCTGGGAGATCAGTATACTGATCATCAACCTTTCCTCCTCTTGCCAATGGAGGATAACATTATGCCATTGCAGGTCAGCACATAGAGTAAAGAATTCCAAGATAAGTATATGAAATCAACCCTTAGGACTTGAGTGCTCTAATACCATTAGGGTGAAAGAAAACAAGAGTTCAGTCAAGGATAGGAAAGGAGAAAAGGGAATCTGGTAAGCAAAGGAAGAATACCAGATTCAGTCATTAAACTCATCAGACTGCCCAGTTCCATTTGATGAGTAGCCCCCTGCTTTAGCTCAAAATGCATACTAACAGCTGCACCATGGGAAAGGATGTTAGGTAATTGCCCAGATTGGTTACTGTAAGCCTCTGTTATAGAGGAATTAACTCATTAACATCCAACCAATTTTTTTTCTCAAAAATTAAGAAAAACATATGTATTGTATTCGTTTATCATACAGCATATCAACAATATATTTTGTTTGCCTTTGTATTCATCCAGTGTCCCAAAATCACCCACTTTATAAGTAGACTGCTGGGTGTTAACAGTATCAAAACATACTGTAATGATGAATGAATACGTTTCTGCCAAAGTTCATGTATTTTATGATTAAGCTTTATCTCTTAAAGACATTACACATCATTTAAAGCCAAACCACTTATTAAATGAAATATTTGTTGTGGTAAATGCTTATTATCAACTGTCGTAAGGATCAAAACACCTGTGGAGGAGTGTTACATCACATTGTTTGCAGAATCTCAAGTGGTGTGCAATCCTTGAAACTTGTTTTCATTTCTTCCCATTTAACATACATCTACAACAAAATGTGTAAATGAGTAATGAAGGTTTGTCTTTATTAACAATAAGTAGATAGGAGAATAAGCTTTCGTAAGAATAGTTTGTAGAAGAGTGAGTAGAGAAAGTTTTATGAGTGCAACATATCAGATTTTTCTACTTTGGACATTGCATGTTAATTTTGTTTTACAGATTCTTGATTGACTAAATAATAACAAATTAATTAATAATAAGAATAATAATAACAATAAGTATAACAGTTTATTTACCTATAGACATACAATATGTTTCAAGCATTGTAACAATCTAAATTTGTTGTTAAATACAAGGAATAATTATCCACAATTTTGTCAAATATTTTACAACTCATCTGCTCTATATATACATCTATCTACTAAAAACCTTTTAGTTCAGTTTTAAAAGTCTAACCATGCAATACTTTTAAATATTTTGGCAATTTCTTATGGTATATAATTTCTTTTAATAGAGGATGTTTTTCAGTTGACCTCTAATTTCTATTTACATTATGTTCATTTTAATGTACAAGTAATGTCTATATATGTACAATGAGATAACAGTTAAAATCCTTTACTTTCTAAAAATTAAACTGCGTGATGTTCTGTTTCCTAGCTTGAACATGGAGCTTACACATATCTTTTGTAATTTTAATACTCTATTCATGTTGTAATACCACTAATGCCCATAGCTAAGTTGGGTATGTATTATGGCATAATATACCATTTTCAATATATCATTATACATGTACATAAACAAATTTCTTAACAGATATAAACCTCTACTAATTTTGTTGTACACACATTCAATCTATTAATGAAATTTTAAGTTTTTATTCAGTTCAATACCAAAAGATTTGTAGATTCATCCTGTCGAATTTCTATACCATCTACTATATTCTAACCTTCATTTTCGTTACTCTAAATGTTACACCTGTTCCATTTCTTAAAAAACTAATTTTTCTCCCATTGAGTAAGTTAATACTTTATCATTGATAATTAATTGTTGATTTTTCAGGTATCAATGTGTGCCCCTATTACTACTTCCCTGTAAGATGTGGCAGTCAGGGTCATCCAGCATGCTTTGGAGCAGTTTATTTGAAGAGTGGAAGTGAAACACATGACTTCTAGGTGAAGAGGTGCACAGCTGTGCTTCTCAGTCTTGCCAATTGAGAAAATGTTTATGCATTCCGTACTAGCATATCTGGAACAATTTATTTAAAAACTTGATCATTCTGTGCAGAGAAGAACTCTTTTTAATGTTATTAGCTTAATATTAATGTACAACCAAAATGTGTGTCTTGACATTGTTATACATTAAGGTACTGTTTGTACCTTTTTGTCAGTTTTTAAAATAAACATTCTTGTGTTGTAAATAGCTGGCAGACTGTAGGGGACTGAAAAAACTGTGTTTCATATGCTTGTTTATTTATTTTAAGTAATAAATTTGTGCTTTATTTAAGTTGACCATTTGTATATATGAAAATTGTGGCACAGAAGTGGGACATTTCAGAAATTTGAAGACATAGCACAACTAGAAACGGAGTTATACTAAAGTCTGTTTCCTTGTATACACACAAAAATTCTTTAATGATTTGAAGCTTTCTCAGCACTGGTTATTTATTAACCCTTTGCAGAATTGTAGCTGAATAATTGATGTTTCCCTAACCAAGCTTTCAAACATCTACATTCTGAAGTTTTAGTCAGGATTATCATAGCTTAGATAGCAATTTTGTTACTCCCTTATTAATCCTTAAATATTTAACAATATTCTCATTCATTTACAATTGATTAACCATCAGAACAAGGTTATGACACTCATTTTTCCAAAGTTGATTTTTACGTGGAAGAAGGTTGGAACAAACCAGAGATATTGGATGTGTTCTACCAATACCCTCCAACTGCCACTAGCGCTGTTAACAAAAGTTGTTGTTGTTGTTGTTTTCTAGTGCCTTGCATCTGGCAATGAAGTCATTAGCATTCGTGCTTTCCAATACTTTTGAACTGTAATTTCTTCTGATCTTAATGCTTCACAGGTCTTCAAGTGGTCTTCGTTCATTTCTGCTGGATCGTTACACAGGACACATATTGGTGAGGCTGAGATACCTATTCTGTAGAGATGACTTGCTAAGCAGTCGTGATTTGTCAATAGTCGGAAGGCTGCAACTGCTGTTTTCCTTGGTCTCTGGGGGATTATATCTGGGTTGGAAAGTAGTGTAATCCATTTTTTATCTTTGGCATTTGTTTCTATTTCTTGTAGGTATGAATGAGAAAATTTTTTAATGATCAAGCGTTTTATTGAGGAATATTGGAAATTGAATTTAGACTTTTGTTCTATTGTTATGCCTTTGTTTGCAAGTGAGTCTGCAGCTTCATTCCCCATGACTCCACAGTGTGCTGGAATCCATTGGAGATGAACAGTCTTATTAACTTTTTGGAGTTGTGTTAACATTTTGTAGCATTCTCTAATTTTTGTTGACTTCTTTGTAGTATTTGAACATATTCCCTGAATTGCAGCTTTAGAATCTGAAAGAATTACTGCCTTGTTAAATTTATTTAAGGGAAGATTTAATAATTGTCGGAGAGCAATGTATATAGCCTCTATTTCTCCATCATAATTTGTTGTGTCTCTGCCAACAGAATGATAAAAGGAAAAATGTGAACACGTAACTCCAGCTCCAGTAAGGTTTTCCTTGGAGGATCCATCAGTATATATGTGTAGCCATTCTTCTGTGGGATACCTAGTATTGATTGTTTCCAGAGCTAGAAGTTTTTGTATATCTTTTGGTGTGTCTGATTTACTTATTTCCTCTATTAATTTCAAACTGAAGGTAGGTTGCAATAATTCCAATGGATTTTCTCTTATAAATAAATTTTCTCTGGTGTTAGGAATGTTCAATTTGGATTTAATCTGTGTTACCTTTTCTAGGAAACTACTATGAGTTTTAAGGATTGAAGGGGGGAGGTTCTCTTCTGTCCATTTAGAGTTTGGCAGTCGTAACATTTTCTCGTGTTGGAGCAATGCTTGTTCTTCTATTTTTGTTGATATTGATGGGATCCATGTTAAGGCAAGCATGGCATCAATAGTTGTGGATTTAACTGCTCCAGTGATTAGGCGAAGAGCCTGATTTTGTATTTGTTCAAGTTTACTGATGTTAGCATTTGCTGCTGTTATTAAAGCTTCAGAACAGTACAAGAGGTTTGGTTTAACATACATTTTGTATGTTGTGTTAAGGACTCTCCTTGAGCAGCCCCATTTAGCACCAGCTAACCTTTTCAGGATTTGCAGTTTCTTTTCAACCTTTTCTGAGATATTCGTTATATGTTTTTTCCAACTTAGCTATCTGTCGAAAGTGATGCCTAAGTATTTGGCATTATCAACTGCTTTGAGTGGTTTACCATTATAATTTATGTTAATATTAACTGGTTTGTATTTTAGTGTAAATAATTCATAATTTGTTTTTTTCCACATTGATTGTCATGAGGTTTTTGGAGCTCCATTCATGTACTTTGTTTAGGGCTGTTTCTATTGTCTTTAATTAATTCAGGTTATTTTGAAGAGCCTGAAGTCCAAATGACTACATCGTCAGCAATTAAAGCAATTTTGGTTTCTAAAGTTTTTATTATTGATGTAAGATCATTTATATATATGTTAAAGAGTGTTGTGCTCAGAACAGCACCTTGTGGAAGTCCTCGGTGTGCTTGTTTATATTTGGAAATGTAGGTATTATATTTTGTGGCACAAAATCTTTGTGAAACAAACTGAGTTATCCATTTAAGTATGTTACTTTTCACACCTATTGATTGCAACTTCTCAATTAATTTGTTTCTCTAGACTGAGTCATAGGCTGATTTAAAATCAATGAATACCGCTAAGGTATCCTCCTCTCTATTGAAAGCTTCCTTGTTGTCTTGGCTTAGTAGGAGTACATTTTCACTTGTACTATGATTCTGTCTGAAGCAGGTCTGTGAACTATTAAGTTGTAATATTCTAGGAACCAGTTAAGTCTAGATGCAACCATTCTTTCCATCACTTTTGCAATAACACTGGTCAAAGATATTGGTCTGAAACTATTAATATTGTTTGAGGGTTTTTTCTCTTTAAAATCGGGATGATAATGGCTTTTTTCCAATGAGAAGGCACAGTCATTCTCCAACATGTGTTATACAGTTTAAATAGGATTTCTTTTCCTTTCCTGGCAAGGTGTTTAATAAACTCTGGGTGGATCTTGTCAGGCCCTGGAGATTTTTTGTTCTGTAATTGTTCTATTGCTAAATCTAGTTTTGTTTCATTAAAATCCTGAATAAAAATATAATTTCGTATATCTTTTGGCTTATTAGTTTCTCTGATAGTTTTTTGGATAGTTTTATCTTGTTTTTTAAATGCTTGGGGTATTCTTTGTGACTGAGTATAAAACTTGTTAAGGGATTCTGCTATTTCCCTATCTTTAGTTAAGCTTTTGTTATTATGTTTTAATGGTTCAGTTGTATTTTTTGATAATTTTGTTTTATTAAGGAATTTGTATATTCTATTTCCATCTTTCCTATAGTCCATATGTTCTACAAAATTTGTGAAACTGGCCCTCTTTGCTGTAATTAATTCTTTCTTAAAAATGGCAGCTTTTCTTCTCCAGTTTTGTACATCTTCTGGACACTTGGTTCTTTCGGCTTTGACTCTAGCTATATTTCTTTAACTTTCCTTTGGGGATATGTGTTTTGGCTGCTGTCAATAATATTCCACAAATTTTTTCATTCATTTCATGTGTTGACTTGAACTCTGATTCTAACAGTATATTACACTTCCTTTCTATCTCATTTTGGAAACTGGACCAATCTGCTTTTTTAAAATTCCAAGAAGTTTTAATTTTTGGTTTGTTACTTTTATTTATTAGACCTCTTATGGAGTTTATGGTGATTCTGTGGCCTGAACCTGGGTCTTCTATTATTTCTCTTTTTGTATTGTCAATTATGTCAGATGACACCATCAGATAATCAGGATTTGTACCTGAACCATTATAATGAAGGTAAGTGGGTGGATCATTTGGATTAAATATTAATTCCATTGTTGATGAGTTTAATAGGTCTTCTATGACTCTTCCTGCTGAATTTATATCTCTGTAGCCCCACCTAGGGGAGTGTGCATTAAAATCACCTATTAAAATACTTTTGGGTTCTATGGGAATAGAATTTAGATCTAGTGTATTGTCTGGAGGATTGTAGATACTGTAAACTCTATAGTGGTAGTTACTTTTCCATACTTCAATTTTAACTATTTCTGATTTATCTTGTTCTTCCATTGTTTTTTGGATTTGGATAGTAGCTTTCATATTTCTTTTAATTCCTGTAAGAATACCACTTGCTATTTGACGAGCCTTTGGAAGTATATGTGTAGTGTACTGATCCATTTCAAAGTATATTTCCTGTTCTTGTGATATATTGGCTTCTTGCACTGTGAAGACATCTATATCTTGGTCTTTTAATATTTTCATTAGCTCTTGTTTTTTAGGGTGGGACATGCCTCCTGCATTCCACTGTAGAATTCTTAAAGTATTGGAATTGTTGTGATGAAATTTGCCTAAAGATGTCCCCACCCGGAGATCCGATTGGGGGACAGTTTTAACTCCGGAATGTTTATCTTTAGGACTCATATTCATGTATGTGGCTTTCATGTAACTGTTTTCTTAACGGGCACCAGTTTTACAATGTGGCAGTTACATCACCCGACTTAAACCCCCATTTTGCAAGGAGGACCACACCTATCGTTGGTCAATGGGTCCATCGGACCTAGCCGGGAGGACTAAATAGGTGGTACTTAGAACCACCAATCTTTCCCTCATGTGCCTCTGAGGGACGCTGTTGTGCTGTGATAGGCCAGCACATATGTAAAGGACATTTCCTCCATTTTAGATGAAACAGTTATACCGCTGTGATTCAGTCCCCAGAGCCTCATCTGTTAAAAGCAGGGTGCACCATGGACAGGATGAGGATGAGAATTGGGTAGGAGAGGCTATAGGAGGTGCATCACTACCCCTTACTACCCCTTAACAAATGTTGTTAAAATTCAACTATGGAAGAAATGAGGTTCCAAACTTGTTATGGATGGCTAGTCAGTTTAAGAACACGAACATTAAACAATTTATTTTACATACAAGGTGAGTGAGAATAACACCCAATAATTTTAAGGCATAATTCAGGGGTTATATTTGAGTATTTTCTTATAGTGAATGTTTGTAAACATCTTGTTACAAGCTATAGGACATTGTTTTTCACACACCATGTCAAGCTAGATGAAATTCTGTCATGTAGGTCCTTGTTTTCCCTTTGGTATTGCAATATTGCTTATGGTTTGTTCTCTATGCATTTTAGAATCTCTTGTATTCTGTGTCTAACATTGCTTATCATTATTAAACTAAAACCAATATTTTGTTTCTTAAATGGTATGAATGAATGAATGAAAATGTTATTTGGGCATGTTTTTCAACATGCCCTGGCTGTTCAGAGGCACCCCGCTTCAGCCTAGTTTTTGTGTTTTTGATTGGTTGTGTGGCAGATTTCTTTGGTGTATGTGTGTTGGTGTTGTGGGTTTTGTGTTTGATGAAGATAGTGTGTGTTGATCATCTCTAGCTGCGTGGCACGTCCTCTACCCAAGAAGGAATTGGCTTTGTCGCTGGATTTTTATTGGGTTTATATGTCTACTGCTACAGCTTATCGGTAGCTTTTTTGTGTTTGTATGTGTGTGTTTATGTGTTAGGTGTAATTGTGTGTTTTTATTTTGTGTGTTTGTTTTTATTGTGTGCTTAAATGTTTTGGGAGTGTTGTAAGTGTGCTTGTAGTCTGTTTTGTTCTTGTTGCTGGTATTTGTCGTATACATCAATTAGTGTTATGAGAGGAGGGTTTCTGTCTTTTTGTGTTTGTGTTATTGTTTTCATTTTTTGTGCGGTGTTGATTAGTGTTCTTCTGTAGTGTCTGGTGTGTGCATTATGTATGTATTTTATCATGAGCTTTGCTATGTTTGTGTCTATGGGTGTTGTGTGTGTGTAGTTGTATAGTGTGTTTGTCTTGAATGAAGGTAAAAGTTTATGTGCAGTTCTGTCCTCGTCCGTTCAGTCTTGCTAGGTAAGTCAGTGTGGAGAGAATGGGTCATGTCTTGTTAAGTAGTCGAGTAAAATGTATCTTGATTTTCAGTCGGTTACGCATGTGAATACCCATGGTAAGGGATTCCATCGCATATTATACACTTTGTGACTTAGTGTTTCTGGCTATGAATGACAGCTAATAGCGTATACTAAATAGCCTCATTTACTGGAAGGGCTTTCAGTTTGACAGCATATTATACAATATGTGATGCATACAAGTCAGTCTTTGGTTACTAGAGCTGTGCGCGAACAACAATTATATACTGTCTGTTCACCAGCACATGGTCTTAGGGGACTGAAGAGAAGAGAGACATTCCACGTAGTGTAACCCAAGTTTTGTAACCTTCGTAAATAACATTGCTGCTGGTTAAGTTGCAAACTTACCTCCAGTTAAAAATTGGACAAGTCACTAGCGTTATCTCGGAAGTAAAAAAAAAAAAAAAAGAGGAGCGTTGAAGTAGATAACTCCCCACCTAGGAGTGCTGTGAAATCTGCTATGATACTGTGGTTGCAGAACAAAGGGGTTCAGACTGACAGTTCCATGTGTAAAACAGATTTTTACAGGATGATTGAAACAAATAAATCTAAAGAGGTTTCTAAAGCAGATGCATTTTAGGTTTCATTGGGCCACACTGTCGTTTGCTTGTACCCATCCATGTGATCTCAATCCCATAGAACTAGTTTGGGCCAAAGTAAAACCAATATTGAAATAAATGTAACAGGTGACTTTTCCTTATCGAAATTGCATGACACAATGCTCGAGCGTATATCACTTGAGACCAAAACAGACAAGGGATTTTGAAAAAATATAGAAAAGGTAGAAAACGATCAGTGAGAGAAAGACAGAGGAGTTGAAAATATAGTTTACATTTTATAAGCTAAATGTACTGCAGGAACTAGAAATAACATTTCAGTTTCATTATTTTGAGTGACTTCTTTGCTTTGATATAGTGTGAATACACATTCCAAGGTTAGCAATATTATCATAAGTACCATTAAAGGCACAAATTCTGCTTCCTGATATCTCTTATTTACCTGCAATAATTGTTTACTGACATACTGCATCGATGAATTCCTCCCAGAGACCATGAATTGGTGAACAAACTGTACATATCATCTCACCTGAACTCAAGCATTGGGGCCAGCTGATCTTCCAGCCAGACTACAGTTTCTCCAGCATGTATTGATGCAGACACTCATAGCCATGGTTGTTAGAGCGTATGTCTTAGGCGCTCTACTATGCAGAGGATTGCAGATTTGAGTCCCGCCTCAAGCATGGATGTTTGTGGTTGCATGTGCAAGTGTATGTATGTGCCTGGAAATATGAGTGAGGAAGTAAATGTGTATATGCATCTGTGTGAACTTATCAAAAATGGAATCAATCAACTGGATGGTTAAACAGTTCTTGGTGACTGAAGACCAATATGTGCATTAAAAACAGAAGAAAGCATTGATTAAAAAAGATTTCCTATAACACAAATTGTGGACATGTACGAGAAGGTTTTCACAAGAGAAGAGATGTTTAACACATGTAACAGTTATATTTGGGCACAGGAAAATCCTAGTTACAAATTATCAGTGCCGGTTTGCAGCGAACATCTGAGTTAGCATATATATTTATTTTCCTTTTTAGTAGTCATTTTATTTTATATTGAAATTTATCTCTGGCTCTTGCCATGATCCATTTTGTAAGGATGCTGATGACCAAGTAGTTGAGTAGGTACCCTGAAACCTAAATCATAAGATAACATGAACATCATTGCAACCATTTCAGTGAGCAAGACATCGTGGTAAAAGTATTCAATAAAAATGTGCTAGAGAGCAGAAATGTCGATATCCACCACAATTGAAAGAAATAATTTGCATGTGCATTTCTGTAGAACTGACATTATGAAATCTTCTTCTTCTTCCTCTTTCCCTTCTACCTTTACAGCGTAGGGGTGGCTCCGTAAATCCATCTTCTCCAGTTGTTCCTATCCCTCATCATTCTCTTCATTTCTTCCATTGTCTTGTTCCTTTTCCTTCCAATCTTTTCCATTCTGTCCTCAAACATTATCCGGGGTCTTCCTACTCCTCTCCTTCCTTGTACCCTTACTTCTAGCATCTGTTTAACTTTACTATCCTCTGCCATTCTAAATGCATGTCCCCACCATTTCAATTGTTTTTGTTCGATTTTCTCCTCCAGTGATCCTTGACCTACTTCTTCTCTGATCCTCTCATTTCTTATCCTATCCCTCCTGGTTTTATTTACAGCTTTTCTTAAGTATTTCATTTCACTGGATTGTATTTTACTTATTTGCTTATCTTGCAGTGGAATGCTTTCTATTCCATATGTAAGCGTAGGGACCAATACCGATTGATATAACTGCATTTTTGTTTTTAGTGCTACTTCTTTCTTTCCAAGGATAGTTTTGTTAAATTGGTAATACATCTTATTTGCCTTCCTTTTCCTATTTAGTATTTCTTCATCCCATCGTCCATCACTCGTAAAGATCGTTCCTAAATACTCGTACATATCCACCTGTTCTATTTTCTCATTCTTATGTTTAATAGATATTTCCTGTCCAGGTTCTTTTGAAATACACATTACTTTACTTTTCTTAGTATTTATTTCCATTCCCTTTCTTCCGAGTTCCTCTCCCCATTCTATCATGCATCTCTGTAATTTTTCCTCATTTTCTGCTATTAATATTATGTCGTCTGCATATATCAGTGACTGTATTTGAATCAGTCTCATATTCAAATATCCTATTTGTGTTCTTGGTGTCCTCCTTTTACATATTTTTATTATTTCATCCATAAAATTAATGAAAAGTAATGGGCTGAGGCTATCTCCCTGCTTGATTCCTTTTTCCATATTAAATTCCTTAGATGTTTCTCCTTCTATTCTGACTATCCCCTTTGATCCATCATATACACTTTGGATTGCTGTAATTAGCTGTTTCGGTACGTTTTTCTTTATCAGAGCTTCCCATAGATGTTTTCTGGGCACCGAATTGAAGGCTGCCTTTAGATCTAAAAATGCTAGACATATTTGTTTGTTTTTATCCATTAATTTCCCAATCATTGTCCTTAGTGTGAAAATATGATCTTGGGTTTGTCTATTAGGTCTAAAGCCTGCTTGCTCTTCTTCCAGCTCACCTTCTATAATATTTCTTAATTTCCTTTCTAATATTCTTGTATATAATTTATATACAACAGTGGATAAACATATTGCTCTGTAATTATTACAGTCTTTATTATCTCCTTTTTTGTGTATTGGTATTATAATGTTCTTTTTCCATTCTTCAGGGATGTTATTATTTATCCATATTCTCTTAAATATTTTTGTTAATATTTTTATCATGCTTGGTCCTCCATATTTTATAAACTCAGGTGCTATTTCGTCAATTCCAGCCGCTTTCCCCACTCTTATTCTCCTTATTGCCTCTGTTACTTCATCTTCCGTGATTGTATCAGTGCCTTCTTCTTCTTCAATCCTTATCTCATTTTGTTCACTTTGCTCTGTTATTGTATTTCCAAACTTCTTTCCATAGTATTTCCTCCATTCTTCTAATATATTCTTCCTACCTATAATTAATTCATTTTCTTCGTTTCTTAGGTTTGTTGCTGGTTTTCCATGTATTCCTTTCAATCCTTTAACTATATTCCAAAATTTTTTCTTGTGTTCTATAAAGTTATGTTCAATTTCATTTCCAAAATTTTCCCATGACGTTTGTTTTGCTTCCCTGACGGCCATTTTACTCTCATTTCGTTTTTGTACATAGTTTGTTCTATCCATTTCCGCTTTAGATATTAAGTATCTTCTCCAGGCTGCTTTTTTCTCTTTCACTTTTGCTTTTACCTCTTCTGTCCACCAGTTTGTACATTTCTTTTTGAAATTCAATGTCGTTTTTCCACATACCTATAATTCCAACCTTAAACTTTTGCCACATATCATTTATTTCCATATCGTCTTCTATTTCCCATGTACTCATTTTTCGCTCAATTAGCTCCCTATATTGATTTTTATTTTCTGGATCCGATAACTTCTTTACTTGTATCTTTTCATATCTTTTGGATTTCTCTTTTCTGAATTTCTGTATCCTTGTTATTGCAACCAGTAATCTATGATCTGTACCAATTTCAGCACCTCGGATAACCTTTACATCCATAAAGGCATATCGGAGTGCACTTGGGTATATGAAGTAATCTATTATGCTTTTACCCTCCCTTCCTTCAGCTTCATATGTAATTTTATGAATAGTTTTATGCTGAAAAAGTGAGTTTCCTATTAGCATTTGGTTCTCTATACAAAATTCAATCAATCTCTTTCCATTTTCATTTGTAACCTTTTCTCCTCCATATAATCCCATACATCCATGTGACTTTACCATATTATCTCCCGTCCGTCCATTGAAATCTCCCATTAATATTACTTGCCTTCCTTCATCATTTTCTTTATCCACGATTCTTTGTAGTTGGACATAAAATGCTTCCTTATCCAAAATATCACAGTCATCCGTGGGTGCATACACTTGTACCATCGTAATATTTTCTTCTTCTAATTTCATTCTGACACTAACTAACCTAGAGTTTACTGCTTCCCAAGATTCCACTCTTTTTTCCATTTCTTCGGACAACACTATTCCCACTCCTTCTTTAGCTCTTCTTCCAATATTCACTCCTACATATCTCAGTACATACCCTTTCTGTACCATTCCATTACCTTTCTTTTTAACTTCACTCAACCCCAATATTTCCAAACTATATTTTTCCATCTCCTCTATTATTTCCACTTCTTTTCCATTTATAGTTTTAATGTTCCATGTTCCAATTCGTATATTCCGTGTCCTTGCCAGTCGTCTTCTAAAAAGTCCATTATTTCCGAGGCCACTATTTCTCCTTAGAATCAGTGAGTTAAGCCCAATGTGAGTGATTAGCACAACGATTGGGCTGTTTTTCTTTCGGGGTTTTCTCCCTTAGCCTTTGGAGATCCCTCTCCCCCGCAAGGCAGCGGTTTCCCTCAAAGTATACCCCTTGAGAGGCAGGGTGCCACTTCCGCCATCCCCGTCGTACCGATACACATTATCTCCGCCGGGTCCGCCGTTGTGGTCTTCACCTTTGGTCCGCCCTGGGTATTTTATTTCCCCAGTACCCATCATATCTGATGAGCTTTCCCCTATCCGCCACCTGGGGAGGCGCCCGATGGGAGCGGCAACTCCACACGGGGACATTATGAAATAACATGTCTAAATCTCAGCTTCATATGAGCCATTATTCCTTAATTAAAATGTATGGTAAATAGCTTACACTTTGTGAAATTGACGGGTGCCACTGACAATCCAGCGTTTCTCCTATCCGGGTGGACTGTCCCTCCCTGGCCCATCAACAGCATGTGACAGCACTTGAAGGAGGCAGCTTGACCCAAGAGCCAAACTCTTACCCACTTGCCATTTAAGAAACCGGCTAGAATAATTACTGGTGAATGGATTTTTATAAGCTAAATGACTATAAAACATTTTAGTTTTTATGTAAGAAAAATATAGGAAATATACATTAAAAATGTAAAAATATTTTATTTCAATATTACAAAACTGTTAATAATTATATTTAATAATCTGATGTGTTGCACTCACATGACTTTCTCTACTCTTGTGCTAACCATTCTTACAAACTCTCATACCTATATCTTCTTCATGTTAGTTGAAAAAAACATTTGTACAAATTATCTTATTGCTTATTTCCTTGTAGGTGCAAGGGAAATATTAGAATACAGTAGGCTTTGAGCAATAGATCTTTTAAAGCTTTGAGATCTCATTCTCTTTGCATGCTTAACGTATAAAAAAAGGAACAACAATGTTCCATTTCACCAAAGTTTCAAGCTTTCTGAAACTGACACAAATAACAAGGAATATCTCCAAAATGGTTTACTCTACAAAAAAAATTATTCAGACATAAGTTGTGTGTTTTAGCGAGATCTACATTTTTGTATGTTAAGATTTTGCCTATCCCTTACGGTTTGCAAGTTATTCAAAAGTCATCCAGAGTAAGCAGGGCCACATAGGCTATAGCCACAAAATTCAAAATATACTTTTCATTTGTCATACAAATATCTTAAACATATGACATTTTTATCAAAATCATTAGAGCCATTTTCAAGAAAATTAAAATTTTCTATGTAAAGGGTAATTTGGGGCGGGACTATTTTCTTCAAATTCTTTGTCGCATCCTTGAAAGACATTAAATTTAAATACCAACTTTGGTTTTTAACCGACTTTTCGTTTTTGAGTTATACTGTCCACAGTCTGACACAGACTGACAGACACACACACACACACACACACCTTTTTATAAAAATGCTTTTTTTGGATTCAGGGGGTCTCAAAACATATATTTCTGGTGAAATCTCGACATCAAATTTTTGGGTGGAGTACAATACTTCCTTCTACTTACCAGTAGAGAAAGTAAAAATCATATGCTGAGGCAGTGGTGGATTGAAAACAACTCGCTGTTGCAGTGAATCATAGGTATTTCTCCAATTTTTCTATCAAAAATCAATGTTGCTTATCTTGAAGCAATACATGATACTGGGAGAAGATATTTCAACATGGTATGAAGATAGTCTTGCATATTTCATCAAAGGAATATAACTGGCACACACATTTTCAATCTTGCCAAAGTCTATCTCCCCTAACAAAGCGTTGGCAACTTTACACGAAATCCATCCTTTTTTTTTCAAACATACTTTTAAATTTCTGTTTAATAGCTTCCGCATTGCATTATGTTATAACCTAAGATTACAGGGCGATTGTAGCGTAGCAATTGTGTGGTATATTCAGTTTGTGCTTGGCCACATCAATTTTATGCATGGTTACCTTTTAAACGGGACCCTGCTCCTCTCTACTGTGTGACAACATTTTGTTGGTCGTCACATGCTGCTCGAGTGTTTCCCTAGTGCACCTTGGAGACTCTGCAACTCACTCATCTTGTAGAGGTCCTGGCCAATGATAAACAAGTGGTCGAAAGAGTTTTTAAAATTTTAGCAGGGGTAAACCTTAACCTGAGAAAAGTTTGGAAATCAGAATTTTTTAGCTTTTCAACCTTTTATAACTTTTTGAGAGGTAGAACTGGAACTTAAAAATTCAACGCCACAGCTGGGATTTGAACCACAGACCTTCCGCTTACCAGGTGGGTGCTCTAACCATTAAGCTACTGTGACAACCTGCCAGAATGACAATGAATTCTCAAACCAGTTCGTATTTTTCCCAGTAAACCACAAAGGCAGTTTCACATCAGATTTACTAGCGCCCTTGCAGTACTGGGTTAGGTATATATAAAATGAGGACTTAAGTTATTGAAATGCTTGGTCCTCCTATCAGTAGCTACAACTTTCCTTTTATGGAAACGTTACTCCCTAAACACATATTCAAATCACACCTATAGGTAATGGTGCACGTCTCTTACTGTTGCGCAAGCAAACCTATTGTGTCCATAGGGAGATGCTGACTGCTGATTACACAAAAGACAGTTTGCGTGTGTCATGTGAAGTGGTTATCTTTGCTGTTGTAAGTACCATAACCATTACTACACTGTGTCAGAGGTAGCAGTTATTAAATGACCCATATTCATATCGGATTTTTCAAAAAAGTCCCTTTGTTCCTTCCTAAAAAAATTTATTAAAATGTCCCACAGTTTAGGACTAATCCCACGGGTTTGCAATACTGGACTATACAGTTTCAGTGTGTATACTAGCCGGATTGTGAAGCGATAACAGTTTCAGTAGAGGAATTCCCTGCTCTTATCTTGCTCATGTTGCCAGAGTAACCAGGATGTTTATATTTTCTTCCAACTAAAGGAACTCTATAGCTGACATATCACTTCTTTCACAATGAATAACAAATTGTGACATCCAGTCTGCATAACTGAGCATTAAAGAAGTGAATGGTGACTTGTTAAAAATAATTTGCTGCTGCTTTTAAATGATTTATGTGAAAATTATTTAAAAAATGTTTCCTCTATGTGATTATTGCGTTATTTATGTGAATATCTAAAATATTTATTTGCATGAAAAATCAGAAAATATTAATTTTTATGTGCAATAAAACTTAAAATATTTGCTGTGGTGTAAATAACCAGAACATTAAACTTAGTTTCAAGTTCAAATTAGGACTCAATAAAATTATGTATTTACCTAAAAATCCGAGCCCTACCGATAATAAATAAGACTGATTCCAAGATTGCTATATGTGAATTATTTGATAGTAGCATCTTTTTCTGAATTGGACTGAAGAATGCAATTATAGGAACAGATATTGCGAAGAATGGTATCTAAATGTGAGTCAGAATAACACTAAAATTGTGGTTTTTAATCAAAGAATTCTGAAAAAGGAAGAAAACTGGTTCATAGGAGGTAACAAAAATATTTATTTGGAAATAAGTTTTAGCAATTACACCCATTTGGAGAAGCAGGAGTGGAGTGGAGTGGAGTGTGGAGTTTAAGGGCCCGTCGACAGCTGGGTCATTTGGGCCCCGAGAAGCAGGAAAGTTTGGCCTTAGCTAAGGGATGTTAATGAGGTTTTTAAAGATGTTTATATTTCATGCCAACCATGAGTGTAGCCTGGTATGAAAGAATATACAGTTCTCTTATGTGATCATATGGTATAGAAGTATGGGAGGTAGAGGGTAGCTGGAATGATATGGATAAAATACTTAAAATGTTTCTTGTAAATCATGTAACTATGGGGAAGTAGAGAAGGCAGATACAAAGTCAAATGGAAGCAATTGGGGAATCAAACAGAACAAAATCAGAAAATTTTGTAGAGCAGTAGATAAAATGAAGGGAGGACTTCAGCCCAGAATTAATGGATGCAGAAGTAAAGATGGGAAATTTATAGATGAGAGGAAAGTAGTAGAAGTACGGGTAGAATATTTTGGAGAATTGTTGAATGATATAAATGAAGTCAACAGAAAGAATTAGAGGAAGAGGGAATGAATGAGAATAGATATAGGATAGAAGAATGGTATATTATTGACCCACCCACAGAGGAAATTGTTGAGAAATTGTCGAAAGATTGAAGAACAATAAAGTACCTGGAGGGACAGAGTTGCTGCATTATGGTAGGGATCTATGTGACAAGCACTATGTAGTATAATTACAATGATTTGGAAGGAGGAAATGCTGATAAAATGGAGCACTGGGCAATTTGCCCAATTTTTAAGAAAGGAAATTAATTGGAATATAATAATTATAGAAGTTAACTCTGGAATACAGTGTACAAAATATTATCAACAATAATTAATGAGAGAATTAAGTGAATAACATAGACAATAATAGAGGAATACCAGTGTTATTTTTGACCTAACAGGAGAACCATCAACCATTTGTTTACCATGAGACAAATCTTGCAAAAGCATTATGAATACAGGATAAATCTATACATATTGTTCATTGATATTGAATAGGCGTTTGATAGTGTTAATAGAAGAAAATTGTATGTAGCTAAACTAAGAAAAAAATTAGAAACTAAAAGCTTCACTTGGTAATACTTCAAGTTCTTCATATGCTGACTAATTTCAAGTTGTGTCCAACTCATTTTCAAAGCAGTCCAAACAATTTGCTCAGTTTTTAAAGGGAATAACTTCCTCCACCCTAAACTACTCTTTACAGGGAATATTTTTAAAAAATTTTGATTTTCCCCAAAATACCTCTAATGAATTTGATTAAAATGCCATACGTTTACTGACATGTATATTTTGAATTTTCTGGCTATAGACTATGTAGTCCTGTTTACTTTTGATAACTTTTGCATAACTGGTAAACCATAAGAGATAGACCGAGTGACTCTATACAAAAATGTAGACCTCATTAAAACATAAGTTATGTCCAAGTGAATTTCTTGTTATTTGGGTAAGTTTTGCAATACTTAAATCTTTTTTCAAATGGAAGGTCTTTATTCACTTTTTTGTATTGATGGTTGCAAAGAGAATGGAATTTCAAAGCTTTGAAAGATTTGACCATCGCTCAAAGCCTACTGTATTCCCATATTCCCTTTGCACCTACAAGAAAATTAGTAATAAGATAATTTCTACAAATATGTAACTCGACTAACATGAAGTAGAGAGAGGAGTAGAGGTTTTTAAGAACAATTAGTACAAGGGTCATGTGAGTGCAACATCAGATTTTTGAGTTATGTTGTTTACACACACACACCCAACTCCTCTCCCCCACCACAACACACACAGACCTTTTATACACTTTTTGTTGTATTCAGCAGATTTGGGGTGAAACCTTGATATGGAACTTTTGTGTGAAACGCAATACTTGCTCTACTTATTACACGTGCTAGAGAAAGGACAAACGTGCTTCCATATGAGGAGAAAAATATTATCTGAACACATTAAAAACAAGTGTAATGTTATTTTGTTATACTTACTTCTCGGTTTGGCTTAAGCACTACACAGTAGCTGCAAAGAAACAGCTCTTTTAATTATATTCATCAATATAGACATGATAGTTCACCAAGATGACAATTCGAATAACAAATAAGTGATGGAGAATACAATGTGAACAAGTGATACAGTGATCTTACATGTACCTGCAATTGTGTATTAAAGGAATTATACTTTCTTGGTTCTGGCTGAGCACATAATTTAGAATGTAAAACTTTCTTAACACATTAATGCCCAGCAGGCCATTTATAGACTGCTACAGATACTATTTTTATTTTCTCTACTACATAAAGTGGAGGAAGTATTGTATTCCACACAAAAGTTTGATGTTGAAACTTCACCAGTAAAATGTTTTGACACACCCTTAATCCGGGAAGATTTTTCTAGAAAAACTTCTGTGTGTGTGTGTGTGTCTGTGGACAGCATAACTCAAAGACCAAAGATCGGTTGGAAACCAAAGTTGGCATTTGGGTTTAATGCCTTTCAGGTGTGTGACGCGAGGGTTTGGAGGAGGGTTCTTCCACCCTAAAGTGCCCTTTATGTGGAATATTTTTGAAAGTTTTGGTTTTTTTTAAATGGCTCTAATGATTTTGATTAAAATGCTGTATGTTTGAGATATTTCTGCCAAATGAACTGTATATCAAACTTTGTGCCTGTAGCCTGTGTGGTCCTGTTTGCTCTGGATGACTTTTGCATAACTGGTGGACTGTGGGAAATGGACCAAATCTTGCTATGCAAGAGATCTAGATCTTGCTAAAACATAATTTATGTCCAGATAATTTTCGTTGTATACTGAACCATTTCGGAGATATTGCTTGTTATTTGTGTGAGTTTTGAAGTTATACTTCTGTCAAATGGAATGTCATTCATGTTTTATGTTATACATGCAAAGAGAATGGAACTTAAAAGATTTCACTGTTGCTCGAAGCCCGCAGTATTCCCATGTTCCCCTTGTACCTACAAGGAAGTAAGCCATAATTTCTGCAGATGTTCGTCTCTGTTAACATGAGGGTACATGGAGGTTTGTAGGAATGGTTAGTGCAGGAGTGGAGAAGGTCATGTGAGTGGAACACATCAGATTTTTTATTCAGTTTACATGAATTCTCAAGTTATTTTGACCATGTATGTTATATTGATGTTATCTGATTATGTGAACACATAACAGTCTCTTAAAAATTAGAATATTGTGTAGTTTATTAATTTACAATAATAAGCTGCAAATGACTGCAATGCCTGTGAAAGCATATTATTGTTGTTTTCCTTATTATGTTTCCCTCTCAACTTCCTGTATTTAATACAATAAACTGTCGATAAAGGTTTGTATTATTGCATCACAGAAAGAATGTGCCAGTGTAAGCAATGCTAATTGTGAAAATATGATCCTAAAGTCACATGATCTATTTATAGACCACTGGGCACAACTGTTATCTCTCGTCAGCACACGGAAACCCTAGCTCAATGCAACAGCTAGTAACAGCTACTTCTGTAATACAAGTATGTAAGGTTCTGTCACTTGTGATATTTGTCTTCTACAATTTTCTGTTTGAAATAGACTCAACCGGTGTTGAACAGTATTCTATATTGTGTTCTTTGAGGCAACAATAACATGTAAGCACATGCATTCCTAAAGTACATATGTCTCATAGCTATTATTCTTGGGAATAAACTTGCAATTGTATTTTAATTTGGAAGGTGAGTCGGGTAGTGACACTGAACAACACTTACATATATAATTTTCCAGAACGTGTTTCGGAGGTTGACTTTCCTCCATTGTCGGCCGGACGGTGGCTGGGTTTCCATGGTATTTCATGGTGCGGATGCCGATGCTTCAAAGGAATACAAAACAGAATATTACAAAATCATTGAAATAGCACAAAAAACGGCTTCACTAAAGAATTAGTAGATAAAAAAGTAAAACGAGCAGAAAAGAAAAAATTACTAAAAGAAACTACAACCCTCACAGCAGCAGAAACAAAAATGACATTAAAAAAATTCACATATCATCCATGGGACTTTGATAAATTTAAAAAAGTGTTCACGGAATATAACATTCAGCTAGCACCAGTAAACCATTACTGCATAAAAAACCTGCTGCTTTCAAACATCAAAGATGCTATTCCACCTAAGAAAAAATCTGGCATGTACCAAATTCAATGCAGTGATTATAATGAAGTATACATTGGAAAAACCAAAAGAAATGCAGAATTTGATCCAAGGAATACGTTAGGAACATGAAGAGTAAACAATTAGAAAAATCAGCAGTTGCCTGTCACTTTTGGACAAAAAATCATGACATAAAGCCAGGAACGAAAGTCCTCAAACACATAACTGGAAAACAAGAACTGTCCACATGGAAACAAATAATTTTAAAAAATAGAAATCGAGTATTTAACTTCCCCAGAAAGATATTTTCAGCAAGTTCCTTGAACCATTATCATAAGAAGCATCGCCATTCGCACCATGAAATGCCATGGAGGCCCAGTTGTTGTCCGGTTGGTGGTGGAGGGGGGTTGGCCTCCGAAGCGCGTTCAGTGTTGTTTAGTGTTATTGTTTGGCTCACCTTTTAAATTAAATTTATTATAACAACACTGTTTTCAAACTTCTATGAAAGGAAGATAATTGCAATTGTATGCTAACAAAAAATGTAAATCATAATCTGCAAGTTTTAGTTATTTCTTCTTTGCCTTTTATTATTTTTAGATTACATTCAGAGATATGGCATGTGACAATATTGACATCATATTCAAAGAAATTATGCTGGTTACTATAAGTGATGATAACCTTTCCAATGAAATCATGATGCTTGTGATACAACTAATGTGATTCTTGCTCCTGGTCCAGACAGTCTGACTGATGAAGATAAAGCACTACAGGTATAGTAAATGTGAATGATGTTGCCGGCCCAGTTGAAGTACATTTCACTGCCTCTGAAAAGAGTGACATACAGGAAATGAATGACTAGGTTAGAGAAGTTGACCAAAAAAAAATTGAGACCTACCAACATAATACAAAAAGAAATCTGATGTGTTGCACTCACAAAACTTTTGTCTGCTCTTGTACTAACCATTCTTACAAACTCTTATTCCTTTATGTTCTTCGTGTTGGTTGAGATGAACATTTGCAGAGATTATCTTATTGCTTGTTTCCTTGTAGGTGCAGGGGGAGTGTTAGAATACAGTGGGCTTTGTGCGATAGTCAAATGTTTTAAAGCTTTGAGATTCTGTTCTCTTTGCATGGCTAACATACACAAAACTGATCAACATTGTTGTATTTGAAAAGAGTTTGTTTTCTGAAATTGACATACATAACTAGGAATATCTCTGAGTGGTTCACTTTGCAAAAACATTATTTGAACATAAATGGTGTATTTTAGCGAGATCTACATTGCATTAGCTACAAACTTAATGCATGAAATCTATCACTTTGTGATATATCCAGTTACATAAGATAGACGAGTTGCAAATCCTTTATGTCTTTATGAATACTATGATATGCACTGCCTTATATTTTATGATGATTACTCAGGGGTCTCCATCTAGGGGATATGGTCACTGTAACTTTTCTATCTGACCTTACCTTGGTCATCTCTTGTTCTCTTCCGACCCCGATGCTATTAGGGTTCCCGAGGGCTAGGGAGTCTTTGTTTTTCCAACCTCTCCATTTCTCTATAAAATCTTAACCCCTAACATGCTGACCTGTCATGGCATGTAATGCGTCCTCTGATTGGTAATCAGAGGATATGGACGGTGAATTTATTTTGATAATTCTCCCGGTCAGGTCGGTGAGACCCGTAAACCAACGACAGGTATGGTCCTCCAGACATTCTGGGGGTTGTGAGAGAGCGATGTGACCACCAAAACATAAAAATATGGTGCTCTCTTAAAAGTGGTTACTATACTGCTATTGCTCTATGAGTGAAAAATGTTGTAGAGCAAGAGGATTAATGACTTCATTGTTAGAAATCCAGCATTAGCTAACAACAACAACAAGTTTCACATCAGAGACAATTACCCCAATGGTGACTTACTATTGCAAGTACTTTATGTCCTGGGATTAAATAACCTTCAGATGGTAATTATTATTTATTTGTGCCAGTAGACTTGCTGTTGGTGTTTTTAAATACACAAACCATGTGGCAATGTTTGAGAGGTAGAACTGGAACTTAAAAATTCAATACCACAGCTGGGATTTGAACCACAGACCTTCCCACACACGGTTTGTGTATTTAAAGACCCAACAGTGGGTTTGTTGGTATAAATAAATAATAATTTTATAACTTTTTTTTAATTCTGACTTTTGCCTCTATATACATATAAAGTCTTTAAAAGTAGTTTTAAAAAATGTTTTCATCCATGGCTTCCTATGATAGCACCAGAAGGCAATGAGCACTGAGGGTGCAGACAGCTGGTTTGGAACTGGTTTGTTCTCCCGTTAGATACTGAAATCAAAACTTAATCACATATATTCCCCTCCACCACCAGAAAAAAGGTAATAATAATAATAATATTTTTCGACTCAGGGGTCTCCGTCTAGGGGACATGTGAATAGCGATCACAAGGTACCCAAGCTGAGCAGAACATTACTTCCACTTACTAGTGTTTTGCTCCTCACTGTAACTTTTCTATCTGACCTTACCTTAGTCATCTCTTGTTCTCTTCCGACCCCGATGCTATTAGGGTTCCTGAGGGCTAGGGAGTCTTTATTTTTCCAACCTCTACATTTCTCTAATTTCTCTATAAAATCTTAACCCCTAACATGCCGACCTGTCATGACATGTAATATGTCCTCTGATTGGTAATCAGAGGATATGGTCGGTGAATTTATTTTGATAAGTCTCCCGGTCAGGTCGGTGAGACCCGTAAACCAACGACAGGTGTGGTCCTCCAGACATTCTGGGGTTGTGAGAGAGCGATGTGACCGCCAAAACATAAAAATATGGTGCTCTCTAAAAATCGGTTACTATGCTGCTATTGCTCTATCAATATATTAAATATTGGAGAGCAAGAGGATTAATGACTTCACTGTCGGAAATCCAGCATTAGCTAACAACAACTTTTGGAACCTTGAGTGAACTATTTTTATTCTTAATGTCATGCACTTCATCAGCTCTCTCAGTTAACAAGCCTGTTCATGTTTCTAACTTTTTGATAGAGTAAAACAAGAACTTAAATTTTGCAGATATGTAAGACAATTCATATTTTAGTGTACTGTCATTGAGTAAGTTCTGAAGAATTTAAATTGAAGTGTCATGCTTATTTAGTTCATCAATCACTGATTTAAATTTTCAGAAATGCTTGCATAATACGCAGCTGCTTCCAACCATGTCCCTCAGCAAGTAACTATGACTCCAAGTGAAGGTGCAGGATCTGGCTCTGATCAAATCACTTTCACAAACATCTTTTAGTTATTTGTGATCAATAGGGAGCAGATCTTAGGTAAATAAACATTTTCTCTGCAAACACATACATGGATACAAAAAGGAAAAACTCTGAATAAAAGATCATGAACATAAATATGAAATCTTATTTCACATAAAAATATATATTTTCAGATAATCTCCCATAAATACATAAATTAGAATTACTCTTTAATTTTTTTATTATTTGTCCTGTCCAATTTTAAATTTGTGCTTTTATCATATATTTATGAATGATCCTGTATTGCATCAGAAGTATCAAAGAATGTTCACCATATCATGGTGCCTAAGGTAAATAGAATAGATTAGGCAGTCCTAAACAAACTTGCTGGCAACCCGGTTATTCCTCATCTGCTATCTGTATATTACATTTCACATATGTTTATACTGGTAGATCCAGCGCTTATGATAAAGAGTGAGTGTGAAGGAAGCATACAAACCAGTAGCACATTCCTTCTTCAGTTCTTACAAATGTTTCATGTAACCTGTGCATCTTGAAAACATGCTGAAAGTTAAATCAAGTACTGAGTCGTGTCTTCAGTAATTTGTAGACAAATATAAAAACATATTTACCACAGACAACAAAGTTTTATTTTGCCAACCACGTGGAAAAATAGTAAGTACAAATCAGCATTCATGGTCACTCAACATTTATCTGGAAATAAACATATTGCTGGTGCAACTCCTGTGAGTTCATGACAGTTATTGGTAGTTGAACCAACTTCTTCAAGTGTGAGACAATCAATGTTCCCAGTACTATATTAAAATTCCAATAACTCATCTCTCAATAACTAGGCATTCTGTATAACTCTATGGCCTTTTTTTATTTTAATTTTTTATTAAAACTTGACTAATAATCTGTATAATCCACTATGTGGTATAAACAGTATAGGCAAATTTTAATTAGTGTATGTATACAACAATCTTATTCTTCCTCATGGTAACAAAAGGGCTGACCATGTATTGGCCTTTGATATATAGTTGAAACATAAACAGACAGCAGACCAAGCCACAAAATCAACAGCTTACCACTAATAATGTGGATACATAGCACAAACACTTGTTCAGAAGATTTGAAGGCTTATTGCTTTACCCAGTACGTATGTGGTAAGTTAAACTTTCAGTTACATATTTCTGTCTACAGTACAGTTTCTCAGATTTTGGTTACCTGCTGTAAATGTTATGTTTGTGCCAGTGAAAATTTTGAATGAGAAGAAAGGACTACATGACAATGGGAATTAAATTGGATGCGTTAGACATACTATACAAAGGGGAACATATTAATACATTATAAAGCATAGGATATGTTATACTTTTCTGTTTCCTATATTGTGCATTTATGTAATTTGCAGTATTATGCTATGAGTTCTGAGTAACAGACCTCCTATACCGTGAAACTATACTTTTCAGTAATTTGACACCCTCTCAGTCTACATCATGTTTAGTTTTCGGGATTCTACTGTATTTAGACTTATGCAGAGCATTTGCTGCAGCTGACATCCCACTCCAAAAAGTTAATAATGTTCAACTTGTGAAGTATTTGGCTAAATATGTCAAGCTTGAGCTATAATTGAAGAATCAACATTAAGAAAGAACTACCAATTAAGTGCAATTATGAAACTTTGCAAAAAATTAGGGCAGCATATGAAATGAAAAACTAGTCAGCATCAATGAAACTCATTTTTCTTGTTAATGTCCTCCAAAATAGTGTCATATCATATGGTGAATGAATGAAATAGGTGAGATGATGCTCAAATGAGCCCGAGGTTCGTAGAGCTTAAAGTTACCTGACATTCTTCTTCTCAGGATAAAGATGCCATGTTTTAGCTCTGAGATGTAACATTCAAAAGCTTCTCACTTCAGCTAAAAGCAGGAAAGCATATGCATGTATTTCAACATAGAAAGAAACGGAGCCTGCTACCCAAATTAGGAAACACGCATGAGGAAAAGTTGCAAACATGCTTTATTCCGATGACTCACAGACCACGCTATATTTCATAAGGCTACACATACAATGGCTCGACTACTGTTTCTTTCAGAGAACTTATATGGATGGGTTCGACACAGAAGGTTAACTTTTCACCACAGTAAACAAAATACTGCTACAATAAGATAAGTGAAGTTTTTAGTTTCTAATTTGTTCTTACTTTAGAATCTTGTTGCCTCACTGTTAATAGCTTCAATTTTTCCTTATTTAAAATACTGCTATATCAACAATTTCTTAATGCAGTCCTACTTTGCCCATGATGTATATGCATACTGCACATAACGAGTTTTATACCAATCTTTGTTTCATTAAAATAATTTAATATTTATGCAAAATACAGCTGTGTATTTACGAAGCACTTTTAGTGCATTTAACAATTTAAATTCCCTGCACTGGATATTGGGTAGCAGTTCTCGGCCTGCGGAGCTTTTAAATGGCCAGCCAGTGCTCAAGAGGTTAATCTGCATAAGGCAAACTGAAAGGAGTGCAGCTTTTGCATAAAGTCAGTTGTGTTTTGAACAATTTTCTCTCCAGTTTGAGAAGACCATTAGAACCGTTGGTGGATCCATTTATAACTTGCACTTCTTTCAGTTTCCTTCCATGGTATTGAAAAGAAGTCGGCAGGCATGATCAATAGATAATGCAGTTAGTTGCATTACCAACTCAGGAAATAGCCCCTATGCAGCACATTGAGTTGGTATTAGTCTGTGTGTTAGTGGAACTGCATTCACCTTGTTAATCCCTGAACAGAGTTTTAACCCTGAGAGCACTTAATATTGTGATTGGGGGTATTCCCAGAATCCACCATGCTGCATATTGTCAGTATTGCTTCCTTTTTGTCCACAATGAATTTCATCAAATTGATGGATTTATGGCTGTTGGAACTTTAGATATACATTTATAATTATATAAGTGCTTGTTGACCTTTAGTCATCATTTAAGTAACATTAGTCATCATTTTAGTCACATTAGTCAAAGCAATTGAAACTACAATAGAAACCTCAATTATTAAGTTTAACCTGCAATATATGTTGGAAAATTATTATGAGTTAAGGATTGTGCAGTATTATCAAAAGCTATATATAATGCAGTTTACAAGTAACTGTTTTAATGTCCTGAAAGTTTACATACTACTTTAACAAATAGGGATTTATTTTTTATTTATGCCAACAGACTTACTGTTGGTGTTTTTAAACACACAAGCCATGTGTGGGCAATGTTTCAGTTCCAATTTTACCTGTCAGGGATTTATTTGATCATGTCTCCCCAGGTGTCATGTTTAAATTAAAATTTCATTATACTCTTGCTTGACAATTAAGAAATGTAAATAAGTCTTTTCTTTATTGGAATATGAGAAATGTCTCTTTCATTGTGAGGAAAATTTTGAGACCACTTTTGCTTTCCATTATCATTTACCACCAATGTAAATGTCCTGGCATGCTACCTCCTAATTCCAGAGGTCCTGGGTTTGACTCCTGGCTGGGGAAAGGGTATTTTTCTTTAACCAAACTCTCTAGAGTCTGGAGGTGTGAGTGACAATGTAAATGTGTATGTGAATTTAACGTTTATAACTAAAACCAAGTTACATAAATAGTAAACAAGTGAACATCATTGCCAATGAGCAATTGTTCCATGACATGGCCTTAGTTATTAAAGCTGCCATTTAAATAGAACAAAAAACAATTTCCTATCACTCTATGTGATCTGCAAGAGGAAATGGACCAAGACCATCTTCAAATATGCCCGGCTACTTCTAGTGCCCCATCCGTCAGTGAAAAATATTGGAGAGCAAGAGGATTAATGACGTCATTATTAGAAATCCAGCATTAGCTAACAACATTTCAAAATCAAAACAAAAAAAGCAATATAGACAAGGACATTGTAAGTGCCCTGCATCTCTGGATATAGAGTTGGGTGGTTTCCCTTGAGTAATACTTCCAGCACACAGTCAGCTGATGGCAGTTACTTGAGCGAGAATTCACAATGATACACTATAACTATAATTTATCAGTCAGGGTTTGAACATGTTTCAGTGATCCTTGATCAATAAGGGTCAGATCAAGAATGATGAACATGGCATTAAGAGTTCATTCTTATACAGGGTGTTTGTTGGGAATACAAGAGCAGATATTTAAATTGGTAAATGAGGACAGTGTAATGTTTGATCCAGTAGTATGTTTTCAATTTGTTTACTACCTCCAAGTATGTCTGACACACACAAGCCATACCTGTTTATTTTCTATCACTACTTTTCATAACAATAGTACAAGGGGATGTCAAAAAATAACCAGAATTATTTTTTTTTGCATTTTAAAGCATCTGTGCATGAGATGGGTATTGGTAGTACTAGGGAGGTCTGACCTAGAGTGATGAAATGGCATACACGTCATGGGCCTGGAGGTGCTGAGTTGGAGGGTAGCAGAAGTGGGAGGCCGTGTTTACTGTCCCCAACATAAATCTCAAGTTGCAGCAGCACGCATCAATTAGATTTTGTGTTCTTCTTGACAAAATTGCATCACAAACATTGGAAATGTTGCAGCAAGCCTACAAAGAACAAACAATGGGGAAAACTCATGTATTTGAATGGTATAAACAATTTTGGAAGGCTAAAACTGACCTTGAGGATGCTCCAAGTCCCGGAAGACCATCAACTTTGGAAACAGAAATCCATGTTAATACAATTGATGTCATGTTGCGGGGAGATGTCGCTTATCATTGACAAAGATTGTCAAGATCATGAATATATCCTACGGAACAGCTGAAGACATTGTACAAAATGTTCTGGGGTGTAGAAAAGTTGCAGCAAACGGTGATGATCAGAAGGCTCACCATGTGAAGACGTGTCAACAATGGAAGGGACGGCTTAAGCGAGAACCAGATTTTTTAGACAAAGTCATCATATGGGACAATTCCTTTTTTCATCATTTTGACCCAGACACAAAGCAGGAAAGTGTCCAATGGAAACATCCTTCAAGTCCAAGACCCAAAAAGGCAAAAGATCAACCAAGTACAGGAAAAGTGATGCATCTTGTGTTTCTCGATAAGCAAGGCATTGTTTACGGTCATGTGGTTGATAAACAACATACTGTTACTGCAAATTACTGTTGTGAGGTACTGAAGGGGCCATTAAGGAGGAAAATTGTAACAAAATGACCAAATCTTGCTCAAACGGGGTATATCCTTCATCAAGATAATGCCCCCGCTCATCACGCCATCAAGACTCAGGAAAAAATGCGTGAATTAGACATTCAGGCAATGCCACATTCACCTTATTCACCGGACCTAGCCACGTGTGACTTCCACCTATTTCCTGTAGTCAAAAAGAGCTTTGGGGTCATCATTTTCAGAGTGATCGAGAACTAAACAATAAAATTTTGGGTGTACTCAACAGACTACCAAAAAGGAGAATACTTTAAAGATATGTAATGGAATTTGAAAAAAGGTGAGCAGCATTGTCCAGTAAAAAAAACAATTCCAGTTATTTTTTGACATCCCCTCTTATATAAACATAATAAACACTGCATTAATCTAACTGCTTATACTCACTGAGAAATACATACATTTTGTTATCATGAGTTACTCGTGTCCATCATCATCAAACCTTGCTGTACTGATGCTGTCTGGGTAACTGTTGTACCTGACAGATGCACAGGTGCCAGGGTGCTCCTGGGTCCCGGGCAGATTCTTTTCTTTGCCAGGCTTAGACCATGTAATCTGCTGGGAGGCTGGGTGGCAGATCTACTGCTGCAGTTGTGCTCAAACTTGGCTAGTCATCTGCACTTTCATTTCTGCATGCTCCATACTTCAAGTACGGAAAGTGGTGCTCCTGGGGTCATGATATCATTAACTGTAAAACAATATTAACAAAAGCTTTAAACAGATAAATGGTTTCTTGAAAATAAGATGGCTCTAAAAAAAGAGAAGCATCAAACCCTAGGGGTTCACCATCAATTAAATAAGAGAATTAATTATCCTAAATTTGATCTAAGTGGTAATGTAATTAATTACATACAAAATGCTAAATTTCTAGGTATATGAGTGGATGAAAATCTAAATTAAGAAATGCATATTCAGTCCTTATTGAAGAATCCAAGCAAAGTACGTTCTGAATTTACTGTCTTAAAACACACTTAATAATAATATATTTTTCATATTTTCACTGGCTCTTAATGTATGGAATAACACATAAGAACAGTAATGGCATGATTAAAATATTCAGAATGCAAAAAAGGTTTATTAAAACAATGAGAATCTGAGAAAAACCATCAGCATTAAGGAATTGTT
The DNA here is from genome assembly GCA_030765045.1 of Tenodera sinensis. Lineage (NCBI taxonomy): Eukaryota > Metazoa > Arthropoda > Insecta > Mantodea > Mantidae > Tenodera > Tenodera sinensis. Next base: position 422,830 of record JAUKNM010000053.1, on the reverse strand, counting down.
TTAAAATCTTAAAATACTGCCACCGCCTTGCATATGCATTTATAAAATACTATAAAATACAGAAAAATGTAATAAAAGCCATGAAATTCATAACAATGTCAGGAAAAGACCACACCTGCGCATTACCTTTCATAGGCAGAAAAGTTGTATGAGCTGGGCTTCAAATACGATGGTATCCGAGTTTGTTTCACACATTCTTCACAAATAAAACCCATCACATCATTTGAAAATTTTAAAAGAAGACTAAAAATGTATTTGCTATACAAATATTATTACTCCATTAAAGAGTACTTAGATGATAAACATGCGTAAATTACTTGTTAGTAATGAAAAAATTGAATTGCTGATTTGAAAAGGGAAGTAAGTCCTACAACCACAGTGTTTGAAAAACCAAGAAAAGCTTAATAACATCCAAAGTTGGCATCTTGGAAATTATGTTCTGTAGATAACTTGCAGATCTGTACAGTATTGATTACTTGGGCTATTTAGTGACCTTAATTTTGCATTTCATTGATTTACAGAACACTTTTTATATTCAGGACTTGTTTCCTTTATAAAATAATTAGACAATGTTACGTGAAGTGTAAGAATGTTTTGGATTTGATTTATAGAAGACTTGTGAAACAAAATATTCAGGTAATAAGCTTTCATGAGGTTAATTAACATATTTTACATTTTGACATTACAAAACACACTTAGCAATAGTTTCTACATGTCATTTAGTTCAACATCAGCTTTTGGCCATGTTGTAATTTTCTGAGAAGTGCAGATGCTCATCTAGAATATACTGTAACATTTTCCCAACATTTTATATTTTCTTACTGTCAATTGTGATAACAACTACCCCATATATTTTCTGGGATGACAGATCTGGACTAGTGCTCCTTTTTGCCAACTTGAGAGTGCTGGATAATGCCATCAATATATTCATGCACCTAGAGGTACAATACCCATTTCCAAAAGCATTTGGATAGTGCAAAATATATCCAAATGAACAAAATGACTGATGTCATACACCTCTCTGGCAACTATTAAAAAGATGATACCTTTACAAACTCAAATATAATGCGTGCACTAAACCATTGTGTATTGTGGCCAGAATGTTGATGTTGAATGGGTGTGTTACAACATGTTCTGAAACAGTTGGGACAGAAGTAGAGGAATGCACTGTTAGTAGTGGGACTGTCACGATTGGTCAGAAATAATCTAGAATGATGACAGCATACCACATTCTACATAAATAGCATTTGTCATTTGAAGTTCTGGTCACTTATTCTTAATGATGGTTCGAGACAAACCAGTTAGTGAAGATCTTTGTGTCTGAATCATACAGGAATTTAGAAATGTTTCTCAGCATGCCACAGCCAAGAGGTTTAAGCTGTTATCATCTACAGTACATAGTATTATCAAGCACTAACCATGAAAGTGGTGAAATCACAGTTTGTAAAGGCCAAGGTAGGAAACCTATTCTGAATGCCCCAGCTCTTCAGATCCTCCGACGTCACTGCATCACGCATAGGTATGCCACGATTACGGATAAAGTCACATGGGCCCACACATTCTTTGGGAAGCCATTATCATGGAACATTGTATGCAAGTGCATCCACAAATGCAAATAAAAATGTATACTGTGCACAACAGATGGCACACATCAACAAACGACAAACACCATCATGTGATATGAGCTCTGGTGCATCACAATTGGTCCCAAGCATGCTGAATGAACATATTATGGTCTGATGAGTCAACCTTTATGGTTATTTATGGAAATAATGGATGCCTTACGCTGAGGACCAAACATGAAAAGGATATTCCCAAGTGCTACATTCATTTGGTATAGAAACCAGTATCTATAACGGTATGGGGCTGCATGAGTGGCCAGGGACTGGGAGCCTTGCACATCTGAAATGGCACCATCAATGCTGAAGCATATATACAGATCCTGGAACAAGCCAGGTTGCCTTCTAAGAGGCACCTGTTTGGTCGAAATCATTATATATTTCAACAAGACAATGCCAAACCTCATACAGCATGCATATGGCTCTGAATGGCTACATAGGCAATACATTCATAAGTTGGATTGGCCTGCTTGCAACCTTGATCTGTCACCAACAGAAAATGTTTGGTGTATTATGAAATGAAAATTACGACAGTGACGAGCCTGGATGGCTGAACAGCTGAAAACCTACATCCAGCAGGAACGGACAGTATTCCAGTTGCGTTGGAAGAAAGTTGGCGTCATTAATGCCCAGAAAAATGCAGTGTGTCATTAAGAGTAGAGGTGACACCATACCATGGTAAACACAGTGCTGTAACATTTCTGGAGTGTGTTGCATGGGCCGAAAAGGACAACCATCTTGATCTTTATTTAAGCATATAATAAATGTGATCCAATGCCCTAATGTTTCATTTAAGTAGTTTATGTATTGTATTGAGTTGATATAAACATACTCCAAATAAATATGTTGTGTTACTCATATATTTTGCACTGTCCCAACTTTTGTTGAAATGGGTATTTTAAGTATGGAATGAATTTCAACTAGCAGCTACATATGTTTAGTAATTATTTCCGTTGGCAATAATTTTGTACTGACACATATAAATGTTTATTTTATTTAATTAGCAGTGGTTTCCTGTTGCAACATTAATGATAATATTCTTACTTTAGTACAAATTTTTAGGCAGCACCGTGGCCGAGCAGTTAGATCACTTGCCTACCAGCTAGGTGGCCCAGGTACATTCTGAGGGACCCACACATGGTATTTGTGATGGACGAAGCAGCATCTGGGTGGGTTTACTCTTGGTTCCCCTGCTATTCATTCCACCAATTGCTCTATCATCACCTTTCCACTCATCAGTTTTGGGTGCATTTCATGTCATTCCCTTCCTCACTCTCATACCTGGTGCTTGGCTGACCACCAGCTTCCAGGTCTTCACTCAGTCCAGTCCATAGGTTCCTGTGCTCCCTGACTGGTGTCTGACCCTAGGCAGTGGCTTGTAAGTCCTACATAAGGGGATGGTAATCACTTCCTCACTATCATACTGACCACTTCACTCTGTCTGGTACATAGGTTCCTCGACAGGTGTCTGACCCTAGGCAGTGGCTTGTAAGTCCTACATAAGGGGATGGTAATCACTTCCTCACTATCATACTGACCACTTCACTCTGTCCAATCCATAGGTTCCTCGACAGGTGTCTGACCCTAGGCACTGGCTTGTAAGTCCTACATAAGGTGAGGGGTAAACAGGTGAAGATGAAGAGGAAGAAGAAGAAGAGGAAGAGGAAGAAGAACAAAGTTTAACAGTTTAAGTCCATGAGAATTTTTACCAACAGAGATTGAAAACATGTAACCTGCTAAATGCTATACTACTGCTTAAACTGCCCGCCCTAAACATGGGCAAATATAAGGTTTTACACAAAGCTTATATGTTGAGATTTCACCAGAAATGTATGTTTTGAGATCCCCTGAATGAAAAAAAAGCATTTTTAGTAAAAGGTCCATGCGCCTGTGTGCGTGTGTCTGTCAGCAACAAAACAAAGTCCTTAAGATAAACACAACTTCAGCAAATGACTTCCACACTGTAACAAGATTACTGAAATAATTGAAGCTTCCTTTTCACGTCTTCCATGATCCAAACTCCAAAAGACAAGTTATTTTAAGAATGTTCCCTACGCTCTTACAGATGATGATATTACTACAGAACTAACCTCTCTGAACTTACCAGTATTACAAGTTATCAGACTTTTTTATAAAGACTGACAACCTATGCCACTGTGTGCCATAGTATTAGAAAACAATGAACAGGATAAGAAGATCTGCGAAGTCAAACATATCTACCATGCCATAATCAAAGCCGAGTACCACAAGAAGCCCGCAAACATTCCACAATGCACATGATGCCAACGCTACGGGCATACTAAGAACTGCTGTCGACTCACACCTCGATGTGTGAAATACCCCTCAAATCACCACTCTTCTGAGTGCACAAAAGACAAAGACACTCAGCCCTCCTGTATGAATTGTGGAGAAGCACATCCGGCAAATTTCAAAGGTTATCGTTAGTACCTACAATTGAAAAAGATAGCCAATGCAAGGGTGCTTCAACCTTTAATAACACAAACATCCTCAAAGCTAAACATGGAAAATTTTCCGAAGTTGTCATCAAACACACCCTCTCCAGCTCCTGAAATTCTACAATGGCCACGCTCTGCTGTTTCAGAAGAAAAATGTCCTAGGCAACTAACTCAGTTTTAGAGCAATCTAAAGAACGTTCCTGTATCTATTCACTACCCTCTTGGCAGAAAATCCAGGTTTCCAACCCGCATCAAGAGTCATCTGGACCAGCTATCACAGGAAGACCTGATTTAATTTCAACTAATACTGTCAGTGAGGGGCCCAATAGGGTTTACCTCATTTCAATGTTATCTATTATATTTTATTTACTGTTATGTGTATTTCAACAATGGTCTGTAGAGCGCACATGTGCTGATTGATCAATAAATAATTAAATATATATATATCACTTGTTTAAATATATACTTTACTTTTAGTGGACATATGAAATGCACAGGGTGGTTTGTGTGCAATGATCTCCATTCTGCTCAAGAAAAACCTACAGCAATTGCAATATTTCAGCAATATTAGCTTTTAGTAGTATCACAAATAGGAAGGTTGATAATATGACATCCCAAAATTTAAAGGGTGGTCCACAGTAATCAGGAATGGAAGCTGCATCAAGAATTACAAAGATACAAGTGCTATGTCATATTTAATGGTGAGACTTGATATTTTCAACCCTTCCATTCCTGTCATACTATATTCTCAATGTGTGAAGCTGTCTTCACACAACAATGTATTTAACCTATTAATGCAAGTGGTGTGGTCTATTTTAGACTGCTACAGATATTACTTTTTTACTTAGTTTACATAAATTCTCAAGTCACTTTCACCATGTATGTCATCATTGATGTTATGTGTACACATTGTCTTTTAACACTAGAACCCCAGTAGCGGTCATTTTGACCGTTCTTGATATTTAAATAAGTTTAGCTCCGCCGGTTGTTTAAAATGAGACTTGGCCTTTCATGACTTTTCCTAATATAACCTCTAGTTTTATATAGCATAATAATTTTTGGCATGTCATCATTTGCGTGGGTGCTTTTTCATGTTTGACCATGAACCCCGGAGACGGTCATTTTTGACTGTTACAATTTTGTTAGCCTTTTGCTCGCATTATCGTTGGATTTCTCACTGTCACTAATCTGCTTTGTCGGTCTTCATGACTTCTTTACTTGCGGGGTGCACTTGAGTGCAGAAGCCTTGAACTAGCTGAACTCTAGTCCAAAAAGTGGGGCCATCTATATTTTCTGATACCACGGCAAGGGACAGATTCATGGAACTGATGAGATTTTTACAATTTGATGCCAGGTCATCCCATTCTGAAAGGCTAAAGATGGATAGATTTGCACTGATTTCAACTATTTGGAACAAATTTATTGAAAACTGTGAGGCTTGCTTCATACCAGGTGCGTTCCTTGAATAGATGAACAACTTTATCCTACAAAATGTTGTTGCCTATTCATTCAATACATGGCCAATAAGCCTGATAAATTTGGTATAAATATATTGGATGCTTGGAGATGTGAACTCAAAGTAACTCTGTAATGCTATCCCATACCTGGGGAAGGATAATCAGCGGCCTCAGAACGAATCTGTTTCAGGACATGTGATGTTTCTAACAAATTATTTTCCAAAAAAGGGACGAAATGTCACCACCGACAACTACTTTACTTCACTATCACTAGCTAAAAGACTAAAGGAGTCAGGCACTAGTATCGTAGAAAATGTGAACAGATTGAGACGAGAAGCTCCTGATCATCTACGAAATTCCAGAGCTCCTCTTTATAATACCATTCTTATGAAAACAAACAACGGTATTTTGCTAACCATTTACCAAGGAAAGCCACAGAAGAACATAATTATAATGAGTACAATTCACAACTCATCTGCAATATCTGCAGCCTCCAAGAAACTTCCTGAAATAGTTGAGTTTTACAACAGGACTAAATATGGAGTGGATGTGATTGATCAGATGGCATGATTGTTTTCCTCTCGTGTTGGTACCCGCAGTTGGCCGATGCATGTTTTTTACAACATATTGGAACTAGCTGCCATCAACGCATGGATAGTGCTTCGAGAAATAAAAGGCAAGGAACTTTCACGCCGCAAGTTCGTCTTTCAACTCGCTGAAGAGCTAAGAGAAGCCTACTTGGGAACTAGACAACGTTGTACACAGACTAATCCAACCGAAGAACATCTAACTCCTAATCGCCGACGACAGTGTCAAATAGGTCATAACTGCAGACAGAACAAAGCAAGCAATTCCTGTCACATTTGCAAGCAACCAGTATGTGGCAAATGCACAGCAGAAGTTAGAAAAGTTGTTACGTGTGTAAAATGCAAAGCATAAGTTAATGTTCGTAACAATGAAAGGAACTTTCTGTGAAGTACTAACATAGTTGTCATACTGTAATAAGTTTACTAATATAAAGATGTGTGTTGGAATATTACTTGTTCTATTATACATAAAGTTGAGTTCTCATGTTCAAAATCACAAATATTCTTAGTTGTACTATTACACTATATTCCGCCTTTCTGAGAATTTGAGCTATTTTTTTTTTATTTGAGTAAACATACTGTTGAAAGACAGAGATAAATAAAGAAGACACGTTCATCGTACGGGGTTTTTTATATACTACTAAATTAAATATTTTTTCTCCTAACTCTTCATACCAAAAGCGTATTAAATTTAGTATAGAAAACTCGTATGTATGCCCTAGAAAGGCAATTCTCCAATAATTTATACATACATAGTAATAATATACTGAACCTAGTTACCTAATAATAATAACATCAAAATGGTAAGAAAGAAGTTGTAAAATGTATACCAAAAAGGCAAAAAAAGAACGGTCAAAAATGACCGCTACCATAGTTAATGGTAGCTAGCAAGCGCCGGGGTTCTAGTGTTAAAAATGAGAATATTGAATAGTTTAAGAAGTGGAATCAGGACTGAAAAATTCAATGCCACAGCTGGGATTTGAAACATGGATCTTCTGCTTATCGAGCAGCTGCTTTAACCACTAAGCTACCATGGTCAACTTGCCAGTATGATATTAAATTCCCCAGCCGATTTGTACTTTTCCCAGTTAGACCACAAGGGAATCTGACATAAGAGATAAATACCCCATGGGTGACTTACAATTTTATTGTAAATAGTGGCAACTTAGCCAGTGGTTAAAGCTTAGTGGTTAAAGTAGCTGCTTGATAAGCAGAAGATCCGTGGTTCAAATCCCTGCTATGGCATTGAATTTTTCAGTCCTATTCCACCTCTTAAACATTGTCCACACACGGCTTATGTGTTTAAAAACACCAACAGTAAGCTTGTTGGCATAAATAAATAATAATTTTGACTAGTGTATTAATTTAAAATTTTAAGGTGCAAATGACTGCAGTGAGAGCACATTGTTATTTCTTTCCTTGTTACGTTACCCTCTTGGCTTGCTTTAATATGAGGGCTCAATAAAGGATGATCATAATTTTTTTATGGTCATAATTAGTCTTGCTAAAATTCAATCTTATGATATTCTGTTAGCTTAATGTGAAACAAACACGCAGTAGTAGTTTCATTGTTGGTACTCTTGGTTCCCGCCTGTGAGAAGCATGCAAGTTCAGACATGTTCAATATTGCCTACCACTGCAATGGAGGTAACAAGCGAGGAACAATATGCGGCTTTGAAATTCTGCTTTCATGTCAACAAATCTTCAGCTGAGGCCTATACAATATATAACAGGAGGCCTACGGAGAGTCTGTTCTTCCTTATAGCACAGCTTGAAGGTGGTTTAAAATGTTTAAAGAGGGGAGACAATTTCAAAGGAAGGTGAACCTGGTGCTCCAGTTACTGCTCTTACGGAAGAAAACATCAACACGGCTGCTGCCATTGTGAGAGAATTGACAAATTACCTTAAGATCACTTTCTGAAATACTCAACATTTCATTGGGTGCTACCCATATGTTGGTGACAGAAACATTACACATGAGACATGTTTGTGTGCAGTAGGTTCCAAGACTATTGATTCCCAAACAAAAGGACATTCGCATGCAGGTCTGCATGCAGTTAAAATTGGTGGGAAGATCTGGGGTTTCTTTCAAATGTAATCACTGCTGATGAAACTTGGCTACATCATTTTGATCCTGAGAGCAAATAGCAAAGCTCAGTGTGGAAATCTCCATCACCAACCCCTAAAAAAGCAAAAGTGGGTGCTTCTGCTGGGAAAGTTATGGTCATCTCATTTTTTGGTATTCATGGAATGGTTTATCAGCATGTTGTGCATGCACACACATCAGTAATGGTCAATACTACAGGTATGTCCTGAAAACACTGCAAGTCCATATAAGGTGCAAAAGAGCACATTTCTGTGGAGCAGGCTGGATACTGCACCACGATAATTCATGGTCGCATATTGCCAATGTTGTTGCTGAATATGTTACAAAAATCAACGTGAAGTGCATCCCTCACCCTCCCTATAGTCTGGATTTAGCCCTATGTGACTTTTTTCTATTCCCTAACTTGAAATGCCTTTGTGGGAGGCATTATCCATCATCAGAAGCAGTAGTGAATTCTGCAGAGGCAATTTTGAAGGACCTTTCAAAAAATGGTTTCCAGGATGTCTTTAAAGACTGGCAGAAGGTAGATCAAAGCTGAACTGCTGGAATTGCTGCAATCTCATCAAAAATGTTCTGCTGCAATTGTTGAAGACTATGAGGGTTGTTGCAATACACCTTAGCCATGACGGTTCCCCACAAGAAGTAGTCACAAACTGACAGATCTGGTGACCTGGGCAACCAGCTAGAGCCGAGATCAGACTGACCTCTGCTAACTACTCTGTCAGGAGTGAAGATTGTATGTGGTTCAGTGAGATGTATGGGCAGTTGCACCATCCTGTTGGAAAGGTCTTTTACTTCTCGGTAAATGCTGCAACAAATGGATTGAATTAAGTAAAAATTGAAGCTATTAACAGTGAAGCAACAAGATTCTAAAATAAGAACAAATTAGAAAATGGATTGAAATTGTTAGAAATACAACACTCCGAATTCATTGACTGATGAAAAAAAAAAATGGAACAATAATGCTGCAAGCAGACACTGCACACCAAACATCAACCTTTTGATCATGCAGTGGTGTATCTGGGCGGGTTTTCTCCGGGTGCTCCGGTTTCCCCCGCCATCTCATTCCACCGGTGCTCCATCTTCATTCCATGTATCATCAGTGTCACCGCCTGCGGTGCTGTAGTAGTAAAAGCGGGCGTTAAACACTACAACAACAAACAATGCAGTGGTGTATGGTGGAAGCAATGCAGATTCTCTGCGGCCCAGTACCTGTCATTCTGTGAGTCGACACAACCAGGCTTCATCAGAAGTAAAGAAAAGATCCATTGCTATCTCAGTGAACAGTGAATAACAAAACTGGAGGTGCTGAGGAGGATCTGTTGATCTTAATGCATGAACAAGAGGCACTTTGTAGGGATGCATTTTCATGTCCAGGTGGAGTATTTGTTTGCATGTTCGATGTGATATGCCGGTCTGTTGCGACAAGCATTGTGTTGATTTCTTAGGGCTCTGAAGCATTTGTGGTTAACTGCATCCACATTTTCTGCTGTGCGGAAATGTTTCAGAATGTTTTTTGGCTTGTTCAAAACAGATCCTATCTGATACCATTTTGTGACTTATCATTGCTGGCACCTTAACCCCATTAAACTCATGAGCAAACAACTGACCACATTCTTTCCACGACTTTGTTGTAACATAACCTTCCACAACCAACACCTCTGCTGCACTATGAGTACCATCCTCACCTGTACACTCATCAACTCACACTAACATAGCACACACTAATCTCTTCATTAATGCGTGCATGTCACACTCATGTCCAATCATAGCCACTTGTCCAGGCCACTTTTAGTTTCCCCACCCTACAGTATGCAAGCATTTGCCATGTTTATTATTTCTGTATTTTTAAATTATGTTCAGAAATGTAGCCTGTAATAATTAGGACATCATATTCAGAGGAATTATGCTAGAAGAAGTGCTGATGTTGTTAGTGACAATAACTTTGCCAATGAAATTCATGTTTGATTCTTCCTACTGTTGCAGATAGTCTGATGGAGATGAAGCTCCTGGTAATAGTACAGGTACAGTAAATCCAAATGGTGTTCCCAGCCCCATTGAGGTATATTTCACTGCCTCTGAAAAGAGTGACATACAGGAAACAAATGACACTAGGGTTCACAAGTCAACCAAAAAAGAAATAACTTTGTATACCCCCAAGTATACATAAATTTCCAGAAAATGTCCAGATTTCAAATAAAAATGGGAGGAAATTAAAACAATATTTCCTTTCATAGAAGTTTGAAAACAGTGTTGTTATAATTAATTTAATTTAAAAGGTGTTGTTTAGTGTTATTATTTGACTCACCCTTTAAATTAAAACAAGTTTGAAGGATTCCATGCCGCTTGAAATTGGGGAGAAAATTCTAAATTCCAATTAAATATTTGAGTTTATTGTTAAAGAAATTGTGTCTTATGCAGCCTCCTGTAAAAATATGCTTGACTTCTCTCTTGATAAGAGAGCTCTGAGTTTTCTTAGGCATGTTACTGCTTTCAGAGTGCCATTTCAGTATGACTTCCTTCCAGTGGGCTATCAAAGAAACCCATATCTGAAGTAAACTACAAATGAATAAGCAATTTTAATAATAATAATTGCAATACCAGCCTGTTTCCTTCATGAAGAATTAGCACATTGGATGGAATGTCTCATTCTCTGTCACTGAACAGTGGGGAGAATAGGGCTCTGGATGCTTGCTGCCACAGCCTTCACTATGATAAGGGCAAGAAGGGGTGAGGCAGGGGAATGCAGGAATAAGCGCACCAAGGCTTCGGAATCCCATGTCGCTATACTCACACAAATGTTTCTCAAATGTGCTGTGTGAACATGCTGGCTTGAGGTTAGCAAGAACGCTCTGTTTTTAATACTGTGCAATTGTTACAGTCCTCAACAGCTATATTAGTATTAGTATTATTTATTTCATAGTGTACAATGCACCATAACACAGGTCAACAAAGAACAGCAGCTACGATTCAAATTACCGCCAAGTTACCAAACCCTACAACTGTAGCAAGGTTGATAAACCTCTATTTAAGCAATGTATAACCCACGCCCATATCTTTGTCTTTCTACATTCCCCTCCAACCACCCGCAGTCAGCCTAGACTGACTACATAGAAAACATTGAAAGTACCTATTATGTACACTGATGATTACAGAGAAGATAAATCAAAGTCCTTAAACATTTTATACACTGCAGAAAATGAAATCACAAACAAAAGCACGAAGTCAGATAACTTTAAATTAAAATCAAACAATCCATCATTTCCCAATCTATAATGACTAACCAAAGTTCACAAATATGGCAATAAAATGCACTTAATCATTAACAACATAAACTTAGTCTACAAAAGATGAGAACCTGGTATATGTTGCATGCGAGTGAATCAAATGTTGATTACCCTGGATTATACATGACAAACGCTCTGAGCAATTCTGGGTGGTCAGTCGCCTAAAGGTACTTGCAACTGTTAGTGCAATTGTCCACAATGTGTTTTGTGACATGTGTCCACATTACAAGTTCCTTTGGGAATGCGTTAAACTACAAGTACACACATACCTTTTTAGCACTTATCCCTGGATGATAGGGATGTCATAAACGAGAATTTGCTAGCTGAAGATTCTTTGCTGGTTCCATCTCCACTGGTCCTGGGTTCCACTCCACTCCTCCTATTAACACAGTAGAAGCACAAAATAGCACAGCCTGAAATACCATGGGTCCAGATTTAATGCAGGGGAAAGTATGTCCCACAAAAATATATCATACATTATTATTTATTTATGCCAACAAACTTCCTGTTGGAGTTTTTAAATACACACGCCGTGTGTGGGTAATGTTTGAGAAGTAGAACTGGAACTTAAAAATTCAATGCCACAGCTAGGATTTGAACCACAGACCTTCCGCTTACCGGGTGGGTGCTCTAACCATTGAGCTACTGTGACAACCTGCCACAATGGCATTAAATTCTCAAACCAGTTGATATTTCTCCTCGTAAACCACAAAGGCAGTCTCACATCAGAGACAATTTCCCCAATGGTGACTTACTATTGTAAGTACTTTATGTCCCAGGATTAAATAACCTTCAGATGATAATTATTATTGATTTATGCCAACAAACTTACTGTTGGTGTTATTAAACACACAAGCCATTTCCTAACATATCAAGGTCTATGTTGCGTAGACTACTACTGGAAATGGGATTCAAGTTGATGAAATGCAAACATGATGCTTTAATTATCATTTATTTATGCCAACAAACTTACTGTTGGTCTGTGGTTCAAATCCCAGTTGTGGCATTGAATTTTTAAGTTCCAGTTCTACCTCTTAAATGATGCTTTAATTATTAACCACGAGGATGTTATTGCATGGGGGCATGCATTTTTGTGACAGATATCAAAATATAGAGAAGAGGAGAGGAAAATAATATACACTGACAAAACATGGGTGAATGTAGAAACAACCACTTCAAAATGCTGGACCAATACCACTATTAAGACTCCCACATAGGCCTGGAGCAAGGGATCAACAACAGGAATGAACTGTCCAACAGGTAAAGGCGAAAGGATTATTCTTCCACATGCTGACTCTGAAGAAGGGTTTGTACCTGGTGCCATACTTTTGTTTGATGGGAAGAAACACAAAGATTACCACAAAGAAATGGACACACCCATGTATGAAAAGAGTATTGCAACAGATATTCTGCCAAATGTTCCACCAGGATCTGTAATTTTTATGGATAGTGTGAGTTACCACTCTGCCCACTGTGAGAAAGTGCCAGGAAAGACAGTATGAAGGATGTCATAATGACCTGGTTAAAGAGCAAAACCATACCGTTCAGAGAGGACAGCAGTAAGTTCAAATTAGTAAAAATATTATACAGCGTTTGCATTTGATATTGCAAGCAATACTGTATCACAAAATAAGCAACAGCAGCTGGGATCACAATTTTGCGCCTTCCTCCTTATCACCCAGAACTTAATCCCATCGAAAGTGTTTGGAGCCAGGTTAAGAGATACACAGCTGCCAGGAATAAGGATTTCAAATTAGCAGCAATTAAAGAGCTAATGAAACAAGGTGTTTTAAATGTTACGATGGATAACTGGAAAATACTGTGTGAATCATGTGATACAGTGCGAGAAAAATATGTGGAATGCAGACAACATGATTGAAATAATTCATGACAGTGTTCTGATATCTGTTAGCAGCTCTGAAGGTGGTTCAGAAACAGACAATGTTGACGATGGCAACTCTAATTTGGGTGTTAAGCACTGCAGGAATTGTTTTCTCAAAGGTAATCCCTTTACTTCTTTTTCTTTCTTGTAATTTGATGGATGTTCGTTTCATAGATGTCTCACATGTCTGATTTACTTCTCACTTGCAAATCATGCCTTAATAGCGCAATTGCACTGTTTGTAAAGCCCACAATGATGTTGCAATACTGCATGCCAAGACATGTGATGCAAGGTAGTTCTGGTTTGTGTTGCTCATAGCCTGAACTTTAGTATAGCGAGACATGCACACTGGAGAATACATTCTCCATGTTAGTGAAGTGATAAGTACCATAAACAGGATGATTCTGTGTATAGAGGAGCAAAATGAATTAAACAGTATTTATCTCCATCTTGCTACAATCAAACAATATGCAGAGAAAAAAAAATATTGTGAATTATCTTGCCAAATAAAACTTACTTTTTCTTTAACACAATGCAAAACTAGATTAGCGTAAAATGGGTACAGTGTAATTGTATGTGCTGTATACATTAAGATCAGTTGCAGGACTGGAATACACCACTAGTATAACTGGTGTGTAATTGCTTTTGAAAATTCTGCACCTTACCATATATTACATACTTTACAATGTTCTGTAATTTATAATTGCACAAGGTTTCCCACCACCTCCACGGGATTGCTTTTGTCACTTCTAAGCTCACATTTCATTATACTGCGGAGTTGTTACTACACGGGGCTAAAGCATGTCTGCCAAGAACCTTGTTTCGAGAGATTCTACTGTAGCATAAATATAACTATTTATAGTGTAGTGACTATTCCCTTTTCTGTCTTTATCTCTCCATTTCTAATTTTCTGCCTATCAAAACCTCTGATACTTATTCAATATGTTGGCACCGATAGAGGATAATTATTATTTATTTATGCCAACAAACTTGATGCTGGTGTTTCTAAACACACAAGTCGTGTGTGGGCAATGTTTAAGAGGTTGTATCAGGACTGAAAAATTCAATGCCATAGCTGGGTTTTGAACCACAGATCTTCCACTTATTGAGTAGCTGCTCTAACCACTAAGTTAACATGGCCAGGTTGCCAGTATGGCATTAAATTCCCCAGCTGATTTGTACTTTCCCGGTTAGACCACAAGGGAATCTCACATCAGAGATAAATACCCCAAGGGCAATTTACGATAGTAAGTACTTTATGTCCTGGGTTTAAGTAATCTTTAGATGGAAATGTTACTTTACATTAAAAACCTGGCTAAAAACAGTGACCATATAAATCTAAATTTACTCTTTTTGCTTACAATATGAGCATTTTCATTTCTGCTAAACGTAAACAAGTACTTAAAGCTAACATTGATGTGGCAACAGATTACATAGTTGTTTACTTACAATATACAAAAACTTAAGTATTGTGGGATTTCATCACAAAGTTAATAAGAATGTAAGTTTTCCTGATGTTCTTTTAGAAGATGAATTAGCAACCTTATTAGATAATTTTTGGGGAATGTGGAGGGGGGAATGCTTCTTATGCACTAACCCAGCCCAGCTGAGTGTGAGACTCATCTTCTGTTGGCCATACCCCTTAAGAAACCTCTCCACTTATCAGCGAGCTATTATTTCACATGCATTTGTTTGCTGGGTTCTGCATAGCCCCACAGTTAGTCTACAAAAGATGAGAACCTGGTATTCATTGCATGCGAGCTCGTCAAGTGTTGTTTACCCTGGATTACACATGACAAAGTCCCTGAGCAATTCTGGGTGCTTAGTCACCTAAAGGTTCTTGCAACTGTTTGTGCAATTGTCCACTATGTATTTTGTGACACGCGTCTACATTACAAGCTCCTTTGTGTTTGCCTAAACCTATGATTACAAACATACCTTTTTAGCACTTATCCCTGGATGATAGGCACCAGGTGAAGATTCCCTGGATGTTACTGTTATTTTAATTGTTGCAAGAATTCCTTGCTCATTAGGCGTGAGTCCATGTCCATGTTGTTCGTTATTGTGCCCACACAGATAAGCAGATAACTACACAAAGGGAGGCCTCAATCTCCTATTTTCATCCTTTGCTGGATAGTGCTAGGTCTTCGAAGACTCTGAATAGACTGGATTGCCTCTAACAGTAAGAGATCAGGTGGGTAGGTGAAAGTCATATTTCCTGTCTGTGTCATGTTAGTCTTGTACGAGGCTGTCCAGAAATTCTTGTACTTTGTCATCAATTGGTTTGTCACTGAGTTTTCTGACAAGATAGGGAGTGGTCTGCTGTGTTTGTTTCCATTTGTTAAGTCTTTGAATGAGTCGGTTGTTTTGCTTAAGTGTCACTAGCTACTTTCTTGAGGAATTGTTCGATAGTGTGCATTTTCATTTCATATCGCAGCACATCCTATGATACAATTCTGGGTATCAGCACAATTACACTAAAACACTGTTTGGGAAGGTTTGTAATCTTGCAGCTTAACTAAGTATGGGTCTGATCAGAGTTTTCTGGTACTAGTCATTTGTTAATGTTTAGTTCATTATTAAGGCTTATTAGGGGGCATAGCTTACCCAATCGGGCATTAGCATTGTTTCTCATAAGGAATATATGATTCTTACATGTTAAACCTTGAGCCATTTTTCCCCTAGTCATAATTTCCTGACTTGAAGTTAGGTTGATCGGGACCCAAATTGATCACCATTGTTATTAAGGATAGTGGGATAGATAAAGCATCATTTGCATGTGAAATGAACACATGTTAATTTTAACTTCCATTTAATGCCACCATTAACATCTAAGGTAATACAGCTTTTACCAATGGAACTATTGCTCAGTAGCAAAGGTCTTCACTCGTTTAGTGAGTTAATCGATGGATTTGTGTTACTTTGGGTAATTACATTAAACTCACACACATTCATACTTCCACACTCTGGGGGGAGGGGGCCCTGGGAATAAGGCTAAAAGAAATTCCGACATTCCAGTAGTCGGGAATCGAATTGGCGAATCTTGATTATTTAGCTACGGAAAGTCACGATACCTACATGAATGTGCTACTGATCTTATTCCTATATCTTCTTCATGTTAGTTAAGATAAACATTCGTACAAATTATCTTACTGCTTATTTCCTTGTAGGTGCAAGGGAGATATTAGAACATAGAAGGCTTTGTGCGACAGTCAAATCTAATTGACCTTTGAGATTCCGTTCTCTTTGCACGATTAACATATAAAAAAATGAACAACGATGATCCATTTCACGAAGGTTTTAAGTTTTCCGAAACTCACACACATAACAAGGAATATCTCCGAAATGGTGCACCCTACAAAAAATTTTATTGAGACATAAATTGTGTATTTTATCAAGATCTACATTTTTTGTATAGTATGATTTGGTCTATCTCTAACGGTTTACCAGTTATGCAAAAGTCGTTCAGAGTAAATACGACTACAGGGGCTATAGCCAGAAAATTCAAGATATACATTTTATTTACCATCAAAATATCTCAAACATATGACATTTTAATCAAAATCGTTAGAGCCATTTTCAAGAAAATCAAAATTTTCGAAAAATTTTCCATGTAAAGGGTAGTTTAGGGTGGAGCTATTTTCTTCAAAATCTTCGTGTTGCATCCTTGAAAGACATTAAACTTAAATACCAACTCTGGTTTCTAACCGACTTTTCGTTTTTGAGTTATGCTGTCCACAGACTGACAGACTGACACACAGACACACACACACGGACCTTTTTCTAAAAATGCTTTTTTTGGATTCAGGGCGCCTCAAAACATATATTTCCGATGAAATCTCGACATTGAATTTTTGGGTGAAATACAATACTTCCTCTACTTACCAGTAGAGAAAGTAAAAACTATTCGTTTCAAAGCGAAGGGAGAGTGGTGGTTATTTAAAAATCAGTGTATCAAGTGTAATTACTGCAAGTGTAAATCTACTATTGAAATTTTAAATCGCGGAATGTTAACTTTGTGCCCTATAAAGAGAGTGATAGACCAAAGTATCCTACAGTTATTTCAGTGTTCATGCAAACAGTATGACCTTGGCGGAACGATATCACATGATATGCAATCAGCTGCACAAGGTGTAGTACCTCTTGATCGTGAAGGCAGCGTTACTCCCGCCTACACGGCTTCACTGGATTTTTTCGAGGACTATATAGCATCGTCAAGCCACATTTTAATTCTTTTTCCGGAAATTCAAAGTACAACGTTAGTATTGTTAATGTTTGTAACGCTAATGGCTTTGTAAAAATAGGAAATATTATTTCGTTCAACATATAAATGAAGTACATATTTCAGTGTTCAAAACGAGCCACAGATCATATTTAATTGAAAAATTATACCAGAGATATTTCGATTTGTGTACTACAGGGAGAACCAAATACATGTGGACCGCTACGCGGTGTTTTTCACTGCGGACGCGGAAAGACCATAACAGCAGCTGATATCCACAAGGTCACGAGCGTCTCAGCTGATTGTAAGGTCCTTCTGCCATATTGCTACCGCTGACGCGTGAAGTTTAACACATGAGCCTCCATAGTTGTGATTACAGTTTTTAAGGGTGCTGCATATTAAAGCTCACTCAAATTAACTTTAATGTGCTTTAATAAATTCGGCACTCTTAAAAACTGTAATCACAGCTATGGAAGCTCACATATTAAACTTGATGCGTCAGCGGTAGAAATATGGCATTCGGACATATGATCAGCTAAGACTGACAAGTAAGCAGGTATAGAAACAGTTTATTTGTTATAATTCCTTGTTATTAAAATTGTCCAGTAGTCTGTACATCAATAGCTTTTATGAAATATTAATGAATTTTGTAATGATTGCAGGTTCAAATGACTAGTTTTCTTAATAGCAACAACAAAATATTTCTTTTTCAATTCTGACGCTGCCACTAATTACTCTGTATTGCATAAAGTAAAATATTTTCTAATTTAATGAGCTGCCTCAAAGTTTTTGTGTGAACTTGCAACCAAACACTAGGATGTGGTATTTGACAGGGAAATGGGAACAATTACACATGTTTGACACTTATTTATTCCTTCTAGCATTCCGATAGCATAACACAATTTGACATATTTGCGTAACAAGAACAAATAACCTCACAAAGAGGCTTCTGCATACATTATATACAACACTGTATTGCTCCAAATGCGAACACCTGTTTTCTCATTCATTATTAGCCTGACTACAAATGCCCTCTTAAGAGTTTCACGTCATTAAACACTTACACTCTATATTCAGCACCAGCACTGGACACCAAAAAGGCACAGCTTGCGAAGTTATACACCCCACAATCACAGGAATACCTTTAACTCCAACTTTCCATCGTGCATATCCTATAAATAAACAAAAAACAATGCAATAAATAGCAACATTTATGTATAACTAAAGTCTAAGTAATGAAAGTGACCTGCGTAAAGAAGAGCTAGGCCATTATCGTACTTACATTTAAAATATGGATAATTTTAGATGGATTATAATTAGGTTTAGTAGTTGAGCTACATTAAGGGGACAGGGTAGTGATTTGGGCTCAAAAAGTCAATTTTTTGTTTTTCATCTTTAGAAAAAGTAGAAACCTTCCTCTTCAAAATAATATATATATTGTAAGGGTACCGGCACATTCAAGGCTTTAAATGACCCCATTTAAATATGGTGAGTGCTGGGCCACACTGGATAAACAGGGCTTCGGAGAAGACACACTTTTCTTTAAATGTAGTTTTCTGTAACTTGACATTTTTCAAACTCAGGTACATTGTTTTTCAAAACCACTGAATCTATTTGAACGAAAATTTTACACTAGTTCCAGAAGCATGTACTCTACCAACGTAACCCATTGTTATTGGAAAAATCCAAAACAGAAAATTAAAAAAAAAAAATATTTGTGAAAAAAAAAATTACTTTTTTTTTTTTTTTTTTTTTACAAAAGTTAAGTATTTTTTTCTCTTGAATGTAGCCAGAGATATTTACGTAAATTTAGGTTACCAATTATGAATACACATTTCCTAGAGCACTGCAAAAGTTTCAACACATATGCTTGAATGTTGTAGAAGGAATTTATACCGTTAGTACTATATATATTATATTTTTTAAAAAACATGTTATCAGTTTTTGCCTGATTACATTACCATTTTAAATAATCGTTTTGTTGTTCTCTATATCAATGTAATCACAATAAATCACTAAATATTCATCCGAAATTAAATTTTGATCTGAGCAGTAGAAGTTGAGATATCCTCAACTAAAGTTATGTTTTGAAATACTGAAATCGTGTACAAATCACTACCTTGTCCCCTTAAAGATGAATCAAGTTATCGTCATTTGTAGTGGTGTATGTGACATAATGCACAGTGTGTCTGTCTGCTGTTCAGACAAAACGTGCACAAGTTCATTCTTTTGGTAGCTCACCTACTAAGCTTAATTATAAACAATTTCAGCAGTTGTAAATATGATTATCTAGTAAGTGATAAATTTTCTGCCAAAAGTCGCAGGTTTGCGATCTTAACACTCGTGACAACTTTAACCAACATTATAATATCAATATGCTCACACATAATTCGGTTAACGGTTTGGCAAATACCACTTGAGAGTTAGATATCAAGAGTATGATTTTCTTCTTTTATAGGCATTCATTAAAATATCAATCATAT
Organism: Tenodera sinensis; assembly: GCA_030765045.1. Lineage (NCBI taxonomy): Eukaryota > Metazoa > Arthropoda > Insecta > Mantodea > Mantidae > Tenodera > Tenodera sinensis. Next base: position 402,730 of record JAUKNM010000053.1, on the reverse strand, counting down.
GTTAATATACTTGTATATTATTATATATATAAATTCATTTATGTAAATTTGGTTTGGTTCGGCAAATACAGAATACTCAACTCTTGAAGGCAATGTCAATGACTTACTTGTGAAAATATTGTTTCATATGACAATTCTGTATTTGTTGAAACAGGTTATGATGAGCACGATTTCTATTATCCACAGTTCGTTGCAGCCATTTGTATTTTCTGATGTGGTTGTATTATTGCTGCATTTGTTTATTAATATAATTTAAAATATGTGATCGCAAACAGAGGCACTTGATTATCTCCAGCCAAGTTAAACGTCTTAGTCAAAACATCATGTGCCTATTACTTTGCACAACAACCATGTGTAATTTTTTTAAAATGCATATTTATTATAATATCCTGCAATTTTGTTTACTATTCCACATCTAAGGGAAGGTCAATTATGTATTTTACAACTTGTGCAACAAATGGATGCAATTAACTGCCATATGTGCGCAAAAAGCTATGATAAACATTTTGTTAAATACACTATCTTCATCTAATATCACTGGTACAGTAAGAAGCTCTTAAAACTTACTGAAAATAAATAACATACCCATGAATGTCGGCAGACTTTTTTCCAGGGGGGGCCAAATTTTGCAATCAGATAATATTAATTCATTATTTTGTTGTCAAAAGTTATAGTATTTGTTGCGGATAACCATATAAATTTGCGCTAAATAGAAATTGTTCTTTACATAAAAATTAAAATAATAGTTTAATAGTCAGCACATTAAGTTCATTAATTTCCAAGGGGGGGGCCGCGGCCCTCCCTTGCCCCCCCTTCGCGACGCCCATGAACGTACCTTCAGATTCTAACTTTAGTTTCCACTGGGTATTTACACTGCAATGCTGCAAGGAATACGTATATCATATGCATATCGCACTACCTGCGTGGCTGAAAATTAAGTACAAATGAATACAGTTATCAATAAAATACAATATGTTAACACTTCTATTACTGAAGACGGAATCTTGTCATATCCAGTTGTCTAAATAAATCTAAACCAGCCTTATTTTGTAATTGTGATTTCAAAACTGCGTTTGCAAATTCACAACCTCAATTCGTAATTGTGGTTTTACTACATATGAATGACCACGTGAAAGGACAGAGAAAATCATGGATCATTACTTTGAGGTCATAAAATATTTTGCGTTAAAACTCAGGTAACTTTGCTAACATAAATATGTAGGAAGTTTACTTTGCATTTTCGCGGTTCCGAAACAGCTATGTCGTATCTATGCGTGAGTCAGATTTGGAAAATATTTAGTATTTCTAAGCATAGTTATAAGCTTAATATTGAAATGAAAAAATGGGTTTGTTGTTGTTGGTTTATTTATTGACGCTGTTGCTTCCGAATTTTCTTCAAGTCATTATTTAAGATGATTTGCGGAAAGTGTGAAATTAATGCTATAAATTTTATGAACTCCTTTACTGCACAGACTAGAATAATAGCAATAGAATTCCGAAATCAGAATGATTGAACAGATATAACTAGTTGAACTGTTACGGTTGGTATATTGATTGTTGCGTAACAGACAACAGGCGTTGTGGAAAATTTACTTCCTGTTACTGAAAGGAGAAGATATTTGTGCAGTTAGGAAAAGAAGCAGATATCTAACCAGAAGTTAATCAGGATACCACTCGTAGGTGAAGCAACCGGTAGTTGGGCAGATGATGTAGAAGAAAACGAAACTCTTGAAGTACCCCCACCACCTGCTGTACTCCCACCACCTGAAGTAGTGATTGAAGGTGATTACAAAATGGTTACTGAATATAAATTTAACGAGTTTGGAAGGAAGGTGAAGATAGTTAGGACCTACAAGATAGAGAAACGCAAAGTTTTAAAATGTGTGGCCATGAGAAAAACTTGGGCCAAATTTGGCCTGGCAAAGGATGACAAGCCTGGACCGGATCCAGCAACTACTCTTATTGCGGAGGATGTATTTATGCAATTCCTCAGCAATAAGGAAGAGGAAAACAAACCAGATGAACGTGGTTTAGAAAAGCTGAAGAGAATGGGTGAGAAAGGCGTCGTTAAGTGCCGCAAATGTGGCGGTGACCATTGGACGTCCAAATGTCCCTATAAGGATGCTGTTCTGCCAGCTGCGAAGAAGCCAGAGGGGAAGAAACTAAATGGAGAAGGTGCTGTGGGTGGCGCGGAGGAGAAACCCAAGACCATGAACAAGTACATTCCTCCAAATATGCGTGAAGGAAACAACAAGAAAGGCGAGGTCACGACCAACTTCATCAATGCAATCCATGTATCAAACCTATCACAGAATACCACTGAGGAAGACCTCGAGAAACTGGTGAAGCCGTTTGGTCCCATAGAGAAGCGCTTCCTGGCGAAGGATAGGGCCGGCCGCTGCAAGGGTTTCGCTTATGTGCACTTCAAGACCAGATCTGATGCTGCCAAAGCTATTGCTACTTTAAACGGATATGGCTATGATCATCTTATTCTCAGCGTTGATTGGTCTAAACTCTCATTACGAAATAACTAAATATCTTGATACCATGTGTTACTTTTTTTCAGATACACGCGAGTATGCACATGTTTTTGTGTTACAGAATCTCTTTAAGCTTTTTTAAGATACATAAATGTACATGCTTTTGTGTTACAGCATCTGTTTCAGGTGTTTTTGTTTTTTCTATGTTCTCAATGTGTTACTGGATGACTTTACTGATGTAACAAAATACAGTGACAAAAAGAAAATATTAAATGCTGTTAACATCACTGCTTATGTAGTGTGGAGGAGAGAGGGTAAAGCAGGGTGAAGTATTGCTTTGCCCCTTACTTTGGTGTTACGTCATGTCTTCAGCCGGTGCAGACTTCATCTGATACAGCCGGTCTGATACAGTTCGCTGTTGACCAGCAATGCTACCAGTTCACCATGTTCTTAGTGGCATGTCCAGTAGGAGACAATCTTTAAAACTTGCGCATGAAACCTTTCCATGCTTCCTCTTACGACATTCCACACGGTGGTAAGAAACTACAGCTATTCTTTCTTCTATTGGTAACATTGCTTTAGATTATTTGCAAGAAAATAAAATTTTTTTGTTTAAACAGAAATGACCACTTGTACATGTGTCTTTAAATGGTCATATAACAACCTAAACTGGTAAAAATGATAAAAATAGCATGCCTTCTATTTCTACACAAAAAATGCATTTACTTTTGATAGTTACAAATGAAATAACAATTCATGCCTCTCTTATCCTTAATTTTCAGTGGAGTTGCACTGGATAATAACATGCAGTGCCACATGGTCAAACTTGAAAGATCTGCAGTTGTCAGCAAGTATGGCCTTGCTTGATATAAGGGAAATCGTTAGCGGAAAGTTCTGGTTCATTTTTCAGTAGAATTCTGCCTCTGCCTCAACGAATGTCACCAATTTTACCCAATATTGTATATGCAGGATTTCTTTCAATCATGTGGTGTAATTTTTCTCTAACTTAGTTAGCCATGACTCGATAACTCGCTTTCAGTTTCCTTAATGCACCAAACAATTTCCTGCCCACAGTTTGAAGTCAAGTGATGGACTTTAATATTACAGAGAAATTTGATTTTATGTACCTAAGTTGCTTGACACAATGAGTACAAACAATTATTGCACACTTTTGATTGCATATGAATTAATTTTGTCAAAGTTATTGAACATCTTATCAGTCTCACTGTAGTTTAACCCTAGCAATGCCAAGGGTAATTCAGAACTTAGACTACCAGTCACCCCCCCCCACCACCCATTTTGTAACCACCACTGGTAACAAAATGTCCGAGCAATTTTTAAAACAAATTTATTCTAAAATTGGGTATTATATCTTGTGTTTATAAAGGTAATACTCAACACTGTTTAACTATTCCTTTTTTACTTTTGTACATGAATTGCATTAGATATTATGCCAATGCTTACTACGGAACTCAGGGGCAGATCCAAAGGGGGTGATAGGGGGCTTGTATCCCCACCAAAAAAATTTGGAAACTATTAAGGACGTAACTAAAGAAAAAAGGTTTCACAGTAATTCACAAATATATTTAAAGAATCTAAGTGTTTTCTACATTATTTACATTAAAATAATAAATGTACATCTAATGAAATATCTAAATAGTCTTGCCATTATAATCCAGAGTAGAGAGATTTAGAGATGCTTCCTATAATCTCATTCCAAGCCGTATGAACAGCTGCAGCATTACGATAACACAAATAGCTCGGCAGTTTCAGGAAGGACCTAGATTCTTCGGTAGTAACAATGGAGAGGCTTGTATCATCTTTGAAAATGTGTAATGAAATTATTTTCCCCTTCATACACAAAGCACTGAAGGGAATGTTTTCTGCACTTTACCAGTATCTAGAGCAACACCAGAACATTTGTTCTCAACATTACGGTATGAGAAGTCCTATTTGAGGAGCACCATGGGAGCAGGCAGATTGAATGGACTAGCATTAATGTATTTACATAAAATTTGGACATTAAAACTCATGAAGTTCTGGATAAAATGTGTAAAAAGCCTTGTAGGCTTCTTGTTTAAATGTAATAGCATAACTCTGTAAGACAATTATCTGATATATATCAGATATATCATATATTTTGCAAGCAAACATGTGATTGTTACCACACAGTGAAGTGTCCCAAAAGAAGAAAATCAATGCATTACTATGTTTCTTCTTCTTTATCTGATCATCCTCCCCTTATGGAGGACTTACACCCCCTAGAATTTACAAACCTGTGCCTAGGGTCAGATGATTTCTCATTAAAAAAGCTAGAAACTACTTACAAAGCTACATAAGCATTAACAGGATAATTTTGTTATTCAGATAATCTTGTTCAGAATAACATTATTTTAAACATGGGTACCAACTCTTTAGCTGCAATTTGAAAAGCATTGAAATTAACTTTTCTCATAAGATCATTAGGGAGAGTATTAGGATATTGTTTAGATAAGCTTACGCAAGCACTTGGTCAGAATTTCGGCAAAGTCCCACTCGGCAGTGTGTACGAATGGTCATGAAAGTTGCCGAAGTTGCTGTGTTAATGCAGCGCTGCCAACAGCAGAATGTCCCTAGGAGTTTGTTGCCAATAGTAAGTTTGAATGTTTTTGCGGGAGTCGGCAGTATGCTGCTGACCTTCTTAGAAGCAACTAGTGCAACGGATCGCTTTATCAGTATATTAGATTTGGCGCCTCTGTGCTTTAATGAGGAGTCATGCATGCAGTTCCTGTACGACGAGGGCCTGCTGAGGACTCGAATGCTATGCAGGGAATGTGATGTGCCCTAGGGCCGAAGCCTACAGTCCCCCATCTGTGCCATCCCAGCGCATGGGGCTCCGTAAATGGATTTTTTCTCCACTTGAAAATTAAAAAATAAATAAAAATAAATAAAAAAGAACGATAATTAATAAAAATAATATAAATATAATATAATACTATTAAATATAATATTATATATAAATAATATATATAATATAATATTAAATAATAATAATAATAATACAATAAAATAATGTTGTTTTCTAGTGCCTTGCATCTGGCAATGAAGTCATTAGCATTATATTATAATATAATATAAAATAAATAAAAAAGAACGATAAATAATAAAAATAATATAAAGATGATATATATAATATAAATCATTTGTGCAATGGAGACAACAATATAAGCTTCCTAAACAGCTACAGGACGACATTGTCCTAACGACTATAAAATACTCTGCGGCAATATGCCGAATCATTGGTATGGAAACCATAACATATACTAACAAAAACTTTGCTTTTTGTTGTTTTTTTATTAACCTTTTTATGTATTCATTTCAAACACATGAAAGCTATTCTGTGTCACGTGGCAAACATTTATATAAGGTCAGATTTAATAATAAAAAATAATAAAATTAATAATATAAAATAAATAAACAAAAAAAGAACGATAAATAGTAAACATAATGAAAATATAATAATATTAAATATAATAAATATAATATATAAATATATATAATAAATATGATAACATTAAATAATAAAATAATAATAAATGTAAGTATAATATATAGTATTATATATAAATATTATATATATAATATAAATGTAATAATCATCATCATACGCGATAGCGGTATGTCTGTGGCGGCAATGACGCGAGTGAGTGCATTTGTGTTTAATGTCTTGGCAACGAAATTTACTGTAGTGTAAAAAGCATTGTTGGCAGATATGAAAATCGTCTGCTAGTCATGCAGTGAAATCTAGTGGGCGATTGTGAAACTACTATCGGCGCATGCACAGTAAGTCAGTTCGGACCACAGGTTCGGACTTGGAATCTGGCTGGCAAGTGGAAAGTGAGCTGTTCTAAACTTGAGCCCAAATATTTTTATGATTTTATAATATGCACCGTCCTGAAAGTAAGAAAGTTTTACACTGGGATGATTGATGTTACTCTTTTGTCTAGTGTTTATCTCGTGAATTTTATTGTTATAAATTTGGCTCGATTTAAAATATTTCAGAAACAATGGAGCTGAGTTTCAAAGTTGAAGCTAAGCCACTTGTATGAAATAGGTAGAGAGGAAAGAAATGAAAATACTTCAGATGGGGGTTTAGGAAAAGATACGAGCAATCTGAGAGCCTGCAACCCATCCAACGTATTTTATAATAAATTGACCACGATGTCAACAAAGTATTCCATTTTGTTAATGTTGTGGATGCACAGAAGAAACCCAGCCTAACTGTATTTTCGTAATCCGTGAAAAAAGCATCATCGTCCTCCTGTTCTTCATCCTCTTCTTCTTCATCTTCTCCTTCTTTATCCTCTTCTACATCTATTTGCTCTTTTTCCTCCTCTTTCTCCTTCCCTCTCTTTCCTTTCATGCTTACCCTCCTCCTGTTCCTCCCCTCCACCCTCCTTTCTCTTCCTCTACCTCCCTTCTTCTTCTTCCTCCCTTCTCCTTCCTCCTACCTCCCTCCTTCTTTCTCCTCTTCCTCCATCTTCTTGTAAACACAGTCATTAAGAATTCATCTGTAGGCATCATCATGTGTGTCAGCGAACACATATCTTGAAATTCAAGTTGCATTTGTATTTCATAAAGTCTGTGAGAAACATGGGCATCTGCAGACTTTTTTCAGGGGGGCTGCATTATGGAAGTTTGCAGTCAGCAATAATAACAATAATAGCCTAATGTGTCCTTTGAAGGGCAAAGGCTCCTGCTAGAGGGAGGCTCGAGCTACTCTGCGTTAGGTTGTGTCTACTGTTTCTATGTCTGGTTTAGGTTGATTTCACTATCACTTAGAGTCAACTTGGGATGTTATGTGTAGATTGGCACTGTCTTCATTTTGTAGTCAACTTCCTATTATTCTCCATGTTCCTCTGCTTTGTGCTATGCTGCACCATTGCTGACCTGCTTTTGTTTTGTAGAAGTCTGCCCACCTCTTTCTTGGTGTGCCTCTGTGTTGGTCTCATGTGCGCGGGCCCCACATGGTGGCTTTGTATGTCCATCTTTCGTCTTTCATCCGTGCGATGTGGCCTCTCCACTTCCATTTAAGTTTGTTTGCTCTGTGTGTGACATTTTTTGTTGAAGACATTTGGGACAGCGGCTCGTTGGAAGCTCTGTCTCTCTTAGATATTCCCAATATCATTCGTTCCATTTTTCTTTGGCATATTTGTAGTGCGTTCATCTGTCTAGCTGTTGTTGACCATGTTTGGCATCCGTATAGTAGAGTTGGGTAGATGCAGGTTTCTAGTGTTTCGAATTTGAGGCTTCTGTTGATTGTTTGCAATCAGACATTAATTCATTATTCCGTTGTCAAAAATTAATAGTATTTGTTGTGAATAGCCAGGTTGTGCTAAATAAAAATTGGCCAAGGCAGTGCAACCCTTATATTAGCAGTTTATAATAACAATAACAAATTTCTGCTTTGAACGTCTTACTTAGTAAAATAGACGATTTTATGCCAAAAAATAACTCTGGCAATTCAGTGGCATGTGATTCAAGTATTAACCTCGAAATGAGCAATAGCAACAAACTAGAAAAATGCTGTCATATCTGTGGAAAATCCTTTAAATCTGTTGCTATTCATATAAGTAAAGCACATCCTGATGCTTATCGAACAAAGATAGCTTCCAAATATAAGCAGCAAACAAAAAATTCTTACACGCAAGAGGAGAATAATGAGCTGGACACTCAAAATGATAAGATCCAAAAAACTCATACATTGCATAAGGATGAACAAATAAATAAAAAACTAGGTGACATTACAAAGTTTGAGGAAAAATTAAAATCCATAATACTAATATCTGATATAGAATCATTTGAGTCGCTATGCCAAGAAGTGGTCAGCTATTTAGTCACAGCTTTATCCTTCCTTTCTGGCCCTAAACATCCTGCCATCCGATACTATAATGCACGAAAAAGTAAACAAATACCTCAGAGCAATTCATATTCAAATGCCAAAAATCCTGCAAGACTAGCTAAACGCAAAAAAGAATACAAAAAAAAAAAAAGTATCAATATGAAGTCTCTCAGTACCTGTACTACAATCAATGACGCAAGGTGGTCAGGAATATCATGAAAAATCAAAATGGTATCCAGTGTAACATTCCAACATCTTCTATTTACCAACGTTTTCAAAATATTTTTGAACAGGAGAATGAACTAACTCCCTTAACAGAGATAGCAGCGGTATGTACAAAGAATGATATAGAAATAAAGGAAGCAGAAATTAATGCTGCTCTTAGCCAGATTAAAGTGGATACGTCTCCGGGTCCTGATCAAATCATTGTAAAAGTTTTAAAAGAATGTAAAACCACTAAACTGTTGTGTCTTCTGGCCAATACGATGCTGAAATTTGGAAAATGTCCTGAAGTATTTAAGGCTGCAAGAACAGTTCTAATATTCAAAAAAGGAAACCCTGATGAACTAACTAATTGGCGCCCAATATCAATTTTTTCTGTAATCAGACGTGTTATTGAAAAAGTAATTGACTGAAAACTGAGATCATTTATCGATTTTTGCACTTATCAACATGGTTTTGTTGCACTCCCTGGCTGTCATATAAATACATCAATCATCAATGGATATCTGACAAACTGTAAAGCTAACAAGAAGGACTGCTGCATTGTTTTCCTTGACATCTCCAAGGCTTATGATAGCATAGGTCATGAACATATCAAGAGATGCCTGATGCGCACCAATATGCCAAACAACTTGAGAGCATTAGTTCTGAATTTCATTCAGGGTAATAGCATTGCAGTAGAATGTGGCATAAACAAAACATAGCCTATTTTTCTACAAAAAGGAGTTGCCCAGGGTTCACCCATCTCTCCTACATTGTTTAATTTAGCGATTGATTACACAATTTAAGATATAACGGACCATGAGATTGCAAAATTGCATGGATTTCAACTTAGCTCTGAAGTAAAAAATGTATCGGCCATGGCTTTTGCAGATGATATTGTTTTAGTAGCAAAGGACGAAACATCTGCTCAGTGACTTTTAGACTTAACTACCAGCAACTTGGCTGCAATTGGTTTGCATATCAATCCATTAAAATGCAATGTCATAAATATCAAACATGGTAAACTTAGTGAAACTACCTACGACTATTGTTAATGGACCATACATTGTTTCTCCCACCTATTGCTATGTTTCCATGGCGAATTCAACTTGAATGGAGTTCTTTTTCTGAATTAAATGCCACATGGAAACAGATTCAAACAAGCTCAACCACTGGATCTGATCTGCTCGTAATCTTGTTTCTTAGTGAAAGTGGTGTAATAAAACAAAACAACAAAGCCACTTTAGTTGTTTCTATAATCTCACAATATATTTCTTCTCAAAAACATTCACTAACCTCAAAACCTTGTTGAAATATGCAGAAAACATTGCATATCAAATCGATCTCATTTCTGGGTTGAATTCAACATGGAAACTCTGAAATGGGAATGGACTCAAATGGAGTTCAATTCCGCATGGAAACGTAGTGTATGATTCTACATTATAATTTTCAACTATTTGTGCTACATACTTCCACATACTTAACCAACCATGTACATTTCTTAACTCTAAATAAAAGCTCTCCTAAATTATTAATCTACCATAGTATCTTCCATGTGAAAAGTTACTTGGTGTGATTTCAAATGTGATCAGTTCTGAACAACTGAAGAACAACTTTATACAGTGAGATGGACAGTAATGTGGAAATTAGTGGATGTTGACTCTTACCAAAAACATTCTGCAGGAGCATGCTTTTGTAGTTAGTTTAGGTTTAAGGGTGTTCAACAACTAGGTCATCAGTGCCCTGCGTGCATCGCTAGCTGCTGCTTTTTTTTCCCCCCTTCCTCCTGGCCCAGAGGACTATCAAAGGTTATGTGGCTGCACTAACTGCTGGACACTGCAGGGAGACTTACCAATAGTACAAGTGCAAATTGAATATAAAATCATAACTATAAACCACTTATACTATCAGCCAGTTGCTCAAAAAAACAATGCACAATCCAGAACGGTTAAACAGCATCATAAGGAAATAAAAGGAAAGCAAAACAAAACTTAGAAAAACCTAACATGAAACTTAAGATGGAACAGAACTGTATGCCTGTATCACCAAATACCCACCCACACATAAACCCATAGATTCAGATGTGCTTACATACAAAGGAGAAAATAACTTTTCTTGGCCTGTCTGCCTGGTGAATTCTGGAAGAGTTCCTAAGCTCTCAAGAGCTAATGTTGCTCCCATCATCAGGGAATGATATGGAGACTGTTGTTCGGTTTATACTTATAGTCAGTCTGGTGGAAGGAATAGGCAAGAGGCCGCAATGGGATTGGCCCAGGCCCGGTGCATGGAACATGTCTCTGCTGAGCCAAGGCTCTGTGATTGGTCCATTACGGGAGGTATGCCAGCAACAAAACCAGTGCTGGTCTTTGGCCATCTGGTAGAGTTGTCTGACTGTTTTTTGAGCACTGTACTCCAGATGCTATTTAACTGTGTGCCATTGCCCCTGTTGATACTGTTGGGTTCATGCTTGATGGCTATGGCTTCCATAATAAAGTGGTCCCAGTAGTTTGTAGTCTTGAAGATGATGGTGGTTATGTTTAGTTTTGGTCTGTGTCCTTCAGTGCAGTGTTCTGCAAGGCCAAATTTTCCAGGGTACATCAGACACATAGAACTTTCATGCTCTTAGCAGCGTTGTTCCATGGTTATTCCTGTCTGTCCAATGTAGGCCCTGCCACATTCACATGGAATGTGGTATACCCTGGTGACCTTTAGGCCAAGAGGATCTTTGGTCTGCCGTTGCGTGTCCCTGATTTTACTATGCAGTCTTGGTTCAAACATAGGAGAAAACAAAGAAGAAATGTTAAAACTTATAAAACTTCAATGTTGTAGGTGACAAAAAATGCCTTGAGGATTTGTTTATCGGTGACAAGTAATTAAATGACACCAGAAAACCCAACTTTATGAAACGTAAATTGACATTAAGACGTTGTGCACAGCTCTCTGAAAGTCTAATATGAGATGGTCCAAAGTGGCCTCCGTAAGGTGTCAGTGCACAGCTCTCTGAAAGTCTAATATGAGATGGTCCAAAGTGGCCTCCGTAAGGTGTCAACTCAGAACAGTAGCAAAGCAGGCACACTGGAATGTAACACACATCCACAAAAACTGGTAAAGAATGTGTTACAGGAAGTGTAAAGAAGCAAACCAAAAGTGGTTTGCTGTTGTATTGGTGGAAGGCAAAGAACAAAAAAACATGTATGATAGCAAAGTCTTCCCACTGCTGGAGCCATTTAGCTCCTGTAACTGGTTCAAAAACTTGGGTCCCTCATGGGCCGACAAATTTTCCTCAGTGGTGGGAACGACCTGGAACAAATTCATATATTTATCCACATCCATAGTAACATCAAAGTTCACAACTTGGTCTTCATGCACATTGATCATATTGTGACTTTATCCAGTTTTCAAACTGTCACTTAACTCGGTTTTCATAAACACTTAATGATCTAGTTCAACATGAGACTTTGCCTAGCTCACTCTGTCACTTCACTAATGTGATCTAGTCCCACTGTCTACTGTTACATTAGTTTGTCTTTACATTCACTTCACCTTCTTCAGTGACATAGCGGCATAACATAGTATGCCCAGTGCAGCCTTTTCTTCTGGACAGCTCACTCTCTGGGAGGTCAAACACAAAAAATCTAGTTCTTTGCAGTATCAGGACTTGCTGCGTGTTACAAACATGTTCGGAAAATAGTGCTTTCATTACATCAGAAATGCATACACTGACTGGCTCACTCTACAACCCTGCAAGAGCAACGGCTAAAGGACAATGTTCCCGAGTTTATAGTGCACCAAGATTGGCCATCAGGAACTCCAGAACTGAATCTCACGAGTTACCAAGTATGGGAAATCATGAAGAGTAAAGCTTGCTCGACACAACACAGAAATCTGGAGGCCCTAAAACAAGATTTGAAGCGAACAGTGCAGAATTTGTAGATAAATGTCACCCACGTTGCTATAGGTGTTTGGTTGTGCCATTTGAAGGCCCGTGTGGCCTCCAGAGGAGGACATTTTGAGTAACTATCTGTTCTTTGTATTTACTATATTATAGTTAATGAATGCTATGTAAGTATTTTGGATAGTGTCATTCTTTGTTGGGCTACCCACATTTATAGTTGTGATAGAACTTGTGATAGCCCTTCATATTATCCTAAAATACAAATACTTAGCTCGTAGGAAGTACAAACCCTTTGACAACAGTAGCCAAAAGGGATTACTCCCTAGTTAATCAAAACATGAGCCTACCTTGTAAATGAAACAGGTAATCTTTTTATTTTTATCTGGAACTAATACAATGAATTGGAGACTTAACTAACCCTTCCTCCATCTTCATTCTAATTCAGTTCAAGTGAAATAGAGAACCCTGTTTCTTGATAACATGAATGCTAGGCTCATATTAAACAACTTACAGGTACATTTGAACTGCTGTGTTGTGTGGCACAATATGCAAATGAAGCAAGCAAGCAAGCCAGATTGCCTAAGATGAGTGATCTTGCTTGTTTTCTAGGCTAGCTGGACAATAAAAGAGCAGCATTTGCACACCATTAGTTAAAATATGCAGATCATGTGAAAAGTTAAGTGTTCAAGATATACAGATGCTGCGAAAGCAATGTACCAAAAATTTTAGATTAGAATGTCACTACTGAACAATCATTTTGAGGTTAGGTACCAGAAATTTTCCTTACTGCAATATGTGCATCGAGATTAAATCTGTTCTGTTAGTGTTTATGTTCATGATATGTCAGATGTAAACAAAACACATGCCAGGTGAGTCTGTTGTGAAGCCTACTAGTGATACCATCTTGTTCAGCACAGTACAAGCATGTAATGTCTCATTGTGTACCATTATTCATCCAGCTGAGATGGTACATACATATTTGTCATGTGAGTTACATTTCATTCTGAAGATGGTTCATAAAATCAGACTTCAGTTATGTTTATGTGGCCTCCTGTTATTATGCTGTATGTGTGACCATGTGCTCCTAACCTAAAAATGTTAAGCTTGGTACTGCCTTTCTATTCTCCAATGTTTTGTACATTGTATTTTTGCATCTTATATATTACACAAGTGAATGTTAATTAGAAGTACCTTTTCTGAAATATAATAATGTTGTTAAGTTTAATGAATGTATACTTGATGGAATGATTGATTTCAGGGCAAGCAGTCTGTTGGCACGATTCCAGTAGGTAATGTGGTGGTGTTTGAGACTGTTGATCGCAGACACTCTGGTATCTATGAATGTACTGCTTCCAATGGAGAAGGTGGCCCAGCAACTGCTACAGTTGAAATAAGAGTTTATTGTAAGTAGGTATACAAACTAGGTTAGGCTTTGATAATATCTACAGCAGTGGTGTGGCGTGAACTTATGAAAAAGGCTAAAAGGTACAGACAAAGAGGGGACACCATGTTCACTTCGATCTACACAAAAATATTGTGGATACCACCCCCCAGGAGACAGGGATGAAATGGGGGAATTGAAGGTGCCACACAGAGGTAGGCCAGAGAGATGCGCAGAAGTTTGTAACAAATGCTGAGATCTCTTTATCCCAGTGCTAGGCGCTGCCAAGCAGTCATCACACCGCGGTTCAAGTGTTGCACTGAGCTTCCCACCTCCAACGGAAGACTAGGCCAGCCAAATGCCACTAGTGCCGAGAACAGCAGTTACCAAGCGCAATCATCTGCACTGTCTGCCCAGCGCTGCCAACACTGTATGCGTGAAAGTACACCTAAAAGATAATAAGGAAATGGAATGAAGGGAAATAATGGAAAGGAAACCATGGTATGAAATAATACACCCTAGCATTTGCCTAAGTGACATGGGGAAACCATGCATAACCTTGTGTCAGAGTGCATGGCCACGGGGATCGAACACGTAACCTCCCAAATGCAGACCACAGACATTACTACCTGAGCCATCCTGCTCAAGGAACTTATGAGAAATGTGATCGATTTAATTACTGAGAGATGACTGTGTGGTAACATGTGAGACTTGTGTTCAGGAGGTCCTGGATTTGATTCCTGGAGCCAGCCACTCTGCCTGTGGTTTTGCCTGGTTGAGAGGGCAAATGTTGGTCTGCTTTCTTTCTTACCACAAACTTCACTGCACATCATCCTTTCATCCTGGGGTGGTTAGAGGGTTGCCAGGGTTTTTTTATGAAAAAAGTAAGATTTTTCTTTACTGAAATAAATGAATGCCAAAAATAGAATTTTCAAGACTAATTTTGGTCATATGCACTTCTACTGTTATTTAATTTCAGATGTTTTAAACAATTGTGCAACACATTTTTAAATTTCAAAAAAAAATTACATGAATATGGAAAGTTTACGACCACCTGTAATTCAGATTCAATCTGTTCCTTAGTGCATCTGTTTCTCACATCAGTGAAAATACATTCATTTCGCAAATTAAATAACTGAAATTAAAATTGCAATATAAAATTAACCCGGTTTGATAAAATAATGTATTTGTGAATGTTTAATAACTTCAGTACCCACTAAAACAGTTCTATTCTAAGCAAATACTTATTACTTACCTTAACCTTGCATATATTAGAAATATAGTTTTGTCCTTTAGCTAAGAGTTTGCTTGATCTATGGTCTAGGCCAGGGGTCTCCAAACTTTCCAGCCATAGGGCCCTATTTATTACTCCAGAAAGTTCTGAGGGCCAGAACCGTTTCAATTTTTCCTGCCATTATCTGCAATTTCTAGACTAGTTAAATTGTGTATTATTGTTACGACCGTGACATTTGACGACATCTAGTTGTCAGAAGTGGAAATAGGTAGTGATAGAACCCTCTTTCGCTAACAGATGGTGCTAGTAGTAACTTTCGAGAATGTTCTGGTGTATTCCACCCACTTCAAGATGGCTAGCAGCTGGCAGTGAGATCCCCAGTCAGTCTGCCTTGGGAAGGCAGAAACTATCATGAAATAAAGTACACGTAGTGTGTAACCCCATTTAAAAGACATTTTTGAACCGACCAATGCCCATGCTTTACAGTATTTTGATTTGACTTATTTCTGTGTGTGATTTACTTGAATGGAAAAGAAGAAAAAAGTACATGGTGAATGCAAGATCAATGGAACTTTCAGTATTTCATAATTGAGTACTGTATTAAGGTGCTATGTTTTATTTGCAATGAAACCATAGCTGTTTTCAAAGAATATAACACTAAACTTCATTATGAAATGAAACATTTGCAAAAATACTCAAAATATACAGGAAGTTTGAGGACAGAAAAATTTGAAACATTGAAGCGCAGATTGAAATCGCAGCAATCCTTCTTAACGAAAGTCAACCGTGAACAAGAGGCTGCAACTCATGCTAACTTTCCTGTGGCTCTTGAAATCGCAAGACATGGAAAACCATTCACCGATGGAGAAATTAAATCAATGAAATCAAAGAATGTGTAATTGCAGCAGCCAAAGAAATGTGTCCCGAACAGTAAATTTATTTAAAACTGTCAGTTTGTCAGCAAACACCGTGGCTCGGAGGGTACAAGACATCGCAGAAAATATATTATTATGTCAACTGTGTGACAAAATGGACATCTTGAGTGATTTTCTCGAGCTTTGGATGAGTCAACGGATGTGACAGGTACTACTCATGTGATTTTTATTCGAGGAGCAGATAAAGCTATATAGTGTATGAAGAAGTTCTTGATATTGATAGTATTCACGGCATGACTACTGGGGAAGATAGTTTCAAGGGAACTGAAAATGTCATTAATACTAAGAGCCTTCGATAGAAAAACTTGAAATCTACTACAACTGATGGAGGCAAAAACATGTGTTGTACAAATAAAGAAGTGGTTGCACTTGTGTCAAAGGCTGTAGAAAATGACAATGGTTCAAAACCATTAGTCTTACATTGTATCATTCATCAGCAGTCCTTGTGTGGAAAATGTTTGGATATATCTGAGGTTATATAACCAGTTTTATCAGTTGTTAATTTCATCAGATGCACTGGGCTGAATCATCGACAATTCCGCGAGTTTATTCAAGAGATTGGAGAAAATGACTTACCATATCATACTGCCATATGCTGGCTTAGTTGCGGAAATGTTTTTCAGCACTTTTTTGAACTACGAACAGAGATCTAAATTTTTTTCACTGCCCTCTTACTGAATTACAAAATAGCGAATGGCTGTGGAAGTTAGCAGTCTGTTTAGATTTGGGAAAACATATGAACGAACTGAACATTTTATGAACATTGAACATATGAACATATGAACATTTTAAAACGTGTGAAATATTCAGCCACACTACTAAGATTGAGTTTCCTGTCCATTTTGCAATCGGTGCTTTGAAGATAAATTTTGATACCCATTTCTCAGACTTTGATGACATTGTGAATGCAATTAAGATTTTTCAAAATCCTTTTGATACTGACATTGAAACTCTAGCCCCGGAACTTCAAATGGAAATTATTGATTCACAGTGCAGTGATATAATTAAAAGCAAATACCAAAACTCATCTTTGTTGGAATTTTATAAGTCTTCCACTGGTACAATTTGATAATTTGCATAAATTTGCTCGTGGGCTGTTTTCTGTTTTTGGTACAACTTACTTGTGTGAGAAAACATTCTCCAAAATGAAGTACACAAAGGATGTTTGCAGATGTAAGTTAACCGATGATCATCTTAAATCTCTCTTTATAATTGGTACAAGTAAAATTGGTTCACAACTGCAAAATATTGTCAGTGGTAAATCACAGTTACATAAATCTCATTAGTATTTTTCAGAAGGGGACACCCCACAGTTTCATTCATATTAATTTAGCTTTTCCATCCCTGAGGGATTTTCAGGATAAAAATAATGTGTGATATTTAGGATATATATGTACATTCCAAACTTCGGTTTACATACATATACGATACTCTTTACCTCAACGTAACTACCGAGAGTTTAATCGCGGAATGTTCACTAATGTTAACGAGATTCATTTCAATTATCTGTTAGTTATAATATTTAAATTTAATTGACTGATTATTATACTTGTCATTAAGCTTTACCTAGCAAGTAAATAAAACAAACTAACATTAAGTTCTTTTTTCAATCTAAATTATCACAGTAACAGAATTATTGTAATCAAATATTATTGTAAATATTATTGTATTATTATATGTGTGTTAATATTTCCGTTGATTTGTAATAATATGCACTTGACTAAAATAATATTGGAAGAATTTATTTTGTGATTAATTGATACATTAAAATTAAATAAATAAATTTGTGATTCATGACGCAGTTAACTTAAAAAAACAATAACAAACCATAAGCAGTCGCGGGCCAGATTGAAGACACTGGCAGGCCGGATTTTGCCCGTGGGCCGTAGTTTGGAGACCCCAGGTCTAGGCTATAAATAAACATGCTCATCATACAGAATAGCCAACTTTATTTTATAACTGTTACCAACGTTCCCAAAATAAGCATATGGTTACACAGCAGTGCAATCATTACTAATTGCATTTTGGTGTTATAAATTGTTTTCTCTCCCTGAAAAGTAGAAAAACAGAAGAAACCATCTTACAGGAGGCAAAAAAACATAAAATGTAAGATTAATGCAAATAACATACAACTTACCGGAAAAGGTAAGACCTGGCAACCCTAGATGGTAAGCGCGAAAGATCCATGTTGGTTTGAAGTACAAGGTGTGCCCTCCATTCTCTGGTGATATGTCATATGCCAATCAGTGTAATTCTTCTACTGCTTATCTGTGGTAGACGAGGAAGTATTGTGATCCACTAAAAATATAGTGTTGTTGTTAGCTAATGCTGGATTTCTGGCAATGAGTCATTAATCCTCTTGCTCTCCAATATTTTTCACTGATGGATGGGGCGCTAGATGTGGCCGGGCATATTTGAAGGTGGTCTCGGTCCATTTCCTCTTACAGATCACATAGAGGACAGAGTGGTGAAGAATATATCCCAATTCTGTAAATGTTTTGCCAGACAATCATGCGCTGTAATCAACCTGAAGGTTACAACTGCCGTTTTTCGAGGATACTCAGGAATTACTGTTTGAATGTTTGGTAGTTACCATCTTTTATTTTTTGGTTTTTCATAGTTACATTTTGGAATAACTTTTTTGAAATCAGAATTGACCAATCCCTGCATAAAATTGAAGATTAACTATAGATTTCTGTACACTGCTGGTGCCCTTTTTTGCAAGAAAATCAGCTTCGTCATTACCACTCAGTTCCCAGTGAGCTGGTATCCATTGGAAGACTAGGTGTTTTTGAAGTGTTGTTAAATGGGTAAGGATTTTCTAACATTCTATAATTGTTTGGTTTTTTGGTGACAACTTGGAAGTAATTGCTATAATTGCTGCCCTGGAATCTAAGAGAGTAACTGCTTGATGAAAATGTGAAATTCTATACAAAAGATTTTGTAGGGTCATTCGAATTGCTTCAATTTCTCCATCGAAGTTAGCAGTTCCATAACTTAAAGATTTGTTATAGGAAAAGAGGTGATACGTGACTCCAGCACCTGCTCCATCTCAAATTGAAGTATTTAAGTTGATCATTTGTTAGATTTGCTTCTTGAATGAAAAATATATCTATGTTTTTTTCAAATACAATTCTATTGTGCTCTATTCGTTTTGATTGCATGAGACTACCTGCGTTCCATTGAAGAATTCTGATGTTAGATCTTCCATTAATATAATGTTTTGATTCTCAAAAAATAGTCCACACCCAGAGATCTGAATGGGGGACTATTTTAACTCTGGAATGTTTTACCCCCCTCCCCCAAGTCATATTTCATAAATTGTATTGCAGATAATTAGCAGTAAATGTAACTGCTTTTTAGAGAACACCATATTTTTACATTTTGGTGGCCACATCGCTCTCCCACACAGAATGTCTGGAGGAGCACACCTGTTGTTGTTTTACACGTCTCACCAACCTGACTGGGAGAGTTATCAAAATAAGTTCGCTGACCATATATATATGCATATATGCATTACATGGCATGACAGGTCAGCATGTTTGGGGTTAAGAGATTATAGAGAAATTAGAGAAGTGGAAAGGTTGGAAAAATAAAGACTCGCTAGCCCTCGGGTACCCCAATAGCATTGGGGTTGGAAGAGAGCAAGAGATGACCAAGGTAAGGTCATAAGGTCTGATAGAAAAGCTACAGTGAGAAGTAAAACATATAACATTGAGGGTTTGTTAGAAATACATGTTTTAAAATACATTAAGCCCCCAAAAAACCAATTTTTGAAAAACATGTGTATGACTGTATATGAACGGCGTAAACAGAAAACAAATTTCAACGTTGGTCGACTCGGAAAATTTTTCAAGAAAATGTTCCACTGTAATCTGTGCCCAAATTAGAGCCTCTCAGGGTGCATTGCATGGTGCAAGGCGCAAATGTGACCATGAAAAGTTGGCCTTGGTGCAAACATCCACTCGCTCTCTCCTTACACTTGTCTTGCCCACTTTGCCATATCCATCTTCCGCACTTTCAGTGCTGCTTCTTCCTTACTGTGTAATGTTTACGTGTGCTAAACAGTGTTAAACTAGATATTTTGGCATGTTAATGTTCAAATCTGGTCTTTTACTTTAATAATCTAGAAAGCACTGGTACAAACCTCATTTTTGGTTAAAGAATGCTCTTCTGCAAGATCTGGCAACCTCTAAAATAAAAGCAAATTTAGAGACTAAACGCTTCACTTATCTAAGTAATTGCTGCAAGTTCTTGAAATATCCAGACATATGTTTCGTGATGACTCCATCACGTTTTCAATAATCTGTTTAGAATATAATCATAGCTACAGATGCTCAACCACTTAATATCTCTATGTTTCACCAACCTCTGAAAACAAAATAAACCTATAAATACAATCTGTTGGTGCTTTTTCAAAATTCATAATGTGGTTCTTGTTTTTTGAAACGAATACCTTTTCCCAAACTATTAAATTTATAGGTCCATTTAATTGTTTAATAATTTAATCTCTGGATTTATTTCATGATTAAATGACCAAAAATGATCTGCCATAGCTGATTCATCAATCTGCTCATATTTAATATTTTTAAAATGCTCCTTCATTCTGGTTTCCAAAATGACGTTTAGTTTTACCAATGTAAACCCTGTCACAGCTAAATTAATAAATGCTAGATTCTTTATAATTTGGAATTTTATCCTTTAGTAAATTTTGCATACTAAATTTATTTTGAGGAACAAAAGTTATTCTGTGTTCCTTAAAAATTTTTGTAAATTTTTTACTAGCCCAAGGTTGGTAAGTAAACTTTTTAAAATTCAATCATGTTTTATTCTCTTGAGGGTAGAAAGTTCTTTAACAGCATTTTGATTTATATCTTTTTATGTATCAAATCTGTATTAAAACCATTAATTACCACAGTGTTGATAATGTGTTTATATTCTCTGTTAAATTCTTCCTTATTAAGGGCTATATATATTAACCTATAAATTAAATTATTGGTAACAGCAATTTTGTGTTGAAAAAGGATTAAAGCTTATACTTTTTATGTAATTATCAGTATGGGTAGATTTATTGTTACGTTGTTTAATTTTTAAATCTAGGAATGGAAGGCAGCCATTATTTTCTGTTTCCAAAGTGAATTTTATGGCTCTGTCTTGCAAATTTACTCGACAGCACAGTTCACCATAGCTCTCCTTCTGGGCTATGGCAAGTCACATGGAACCAAAATTTTTACATGAACTTTTGCATGAAAAAGAACAAAATTTTAAACCATTTGAAGAAAATTTGTTGACATTTAAAATTTGATTGATATTGGTTAAAAATTAAGGGTACAGAACACTACAGATGGAGAACACTAAAAATTCTGAATTTTGCATGAGCCTCTACTCATACAGGTTGAACAATTTGATGACAAATTTTTGAATAATCCTTATTTGGTTGAAGACCATTCAAAATTAAGGAGAGTTTAGATGGCGCTGTAAAAATGCTCAGCTTTTAGGCATATAACAGCACATTTGGAATTGAAATTATGTATATTACAATAGTAAGAGTATTTGTTCAGGTTTTAAGTTGACACAAAATTAAGTGATTAATAAGGAGAAATGCCTAAAAATATTTTTTAGGATAAAAAAGTGTTTTGGGATTGTTTCCCAAAATGTCAAAAACATCAGAATGCAATACACAAAATCTTGTGAAAGCACCTAAAGCATAATGCTCTGTTTGTATTAAGGCCTTACTTCATGATCTCCTTCAATCTACAGGTAAATATACAATGGCAACTTGGAAAGTAAGTTCGTGCACAGGAACGGTGGAAGCAGCACAGTTCTTGATTCAGCATAGTTCAGTGCACTTCTAGCAATGTCATGAACGACAGGTCAATGTAGAATTCTATAGCACTGAGAGTGTTGCATTTTTCAGTAGCCGACGGTCAAATCTCAACTCGATTAGCTCCATTTGAATTACTGTATCTTGAGTCTTGGTAACTATTGCTGAAAAGGCTGTGTCAGAAATACAAAACATGTTTTCTAATTTTTGTATATCAACATAACAAGTGACAAATGAATTCTGCTCTCCCCAAGCTGAATCAAAATATTTAATTTTGGAAACAGAAGATGTAGGTTTTGACAGAGCCATGGCTACATACACCTGAGTTCAGTGCGAGATTATCCCTAGGTACAGTGTCCCTTGTCGGGTAGAGGGAGTTCACTGCACTGTCACTTGGCAAGCTGAAGGTTGAAGAGTGTACTACCGTTGCATTCAGAGCGCTCTTGTCACCAGTAGCGCCTGTTGACATGACTGCTGTATATAATCATCCATTTTCATATGATACCACAGGAGGTGGTGATTGACAATACATTAAATGATATTGGGAAAGAAAATTTGGGAAGGCAGTCTTACCAGCCTAAGCTTAAGGTACCACCCTGGCTTTTGCCACTTATAACTGATAAAAAAACCTTAGGTAGGATGTGAATCTAAATTATTATAAAAATTGAATTGGTGTTGAAACACTTAACATCACTTACATGTAAATATTTATCACGACTGGTTTCAAGAGCTTAAATTGCTCCCATTATCAGAATTGCCCAGTTGATTCCTGTGGATGTTGTCTAATATGTGGTTGACATCTGGTGGTGGACTGATGAACTTCCATAATAGATTTGGTGGTGGAAAATCAAACTTTATTAATCGGAGTTTGTTTTTTATGATAAGAATGTTCTCCCAAGTGTCCAACTCTGCAACATGTTTTGTACCTTTTAAAAGTGTTATGTGCAGCGTGATGTGATTTGGTGTCCAAAAGTTACAAAATACATTGCAGAGTTGGATACTTGGGAGTAGATTCTGACGCGGTCTCACCACCTCTGTTCCACTATCCTAAGTGGAATGCTGCTCTCAGGTGGTTTCTGCTCCGGCTGCTTGGCATAGACCTTAATTTCTGGGTATGCATGAGTGTTTTAAAAGCCAGAACTCTTGTTGAAACAATTTTATTCTCAATCAAAATAAAGCTTGAGATTTGCAGATTGCTCTTAGAAATGTTAAGTTGTTACTGTGTCTTTACTAAGACCGAAAATTGTTACTATAAAATGTAATGTGTCCTCACACTCGAGGATCCGGAAGGCAAGTTCCATGACTGACCTGCCCACTTGTGGTCCGGAAGGCAAGTGTCCTGACTGACCTGCTCACTCGGGGATCTGGGAGATAAGTAACTGCCTTTCACTTCCTAATTACCTCTCCAGTGGCAACAGGGATTCGCTGAAGCGTGCCTGTCCATCCCTTGTTTACCCGTTCAACACACCTGCGCTAAGCGATTTCCAGGAAAACTGGTCTTAGGATGTATCAGGGTGACTACCTGATGCTTGCCCCTTCTGTAACATTAAGTGTCCCTTCTGACAATTTTAACTCGGAACAATCTTCCCAGGTCTGTACCTTTTATATATGCGATAATTTTAATATTTCCCGACTATTTAATTCTGCCATGTGAAGCAATATTATTTCCATAATTATGGCGTTCACAATTTCGGCTTCAATTCTTATCATAAAAAACAAACTCTGATTAATGAATTTTGATTTACCACCACCAAATCCATTACGGAAGTTCATCAGTTCACCACTAGATGTAAACTCAAACAACCACACATCAGAGAGCATCCACAAGAATCAATTGGGTAATTTTGATGATGGGAGCAGTTTAAGCTCAAAATAAATATTTACATGCAAGTGATGTTAAGGTTTCAACACTGATTCAGTTTTTATAATAAGTATACATTTTGCTTGTGTATAATAAAAGTTCTAAAAATAACGCAGGGTTCCTTAAAAAAATAAATGGAACTTAGTATCCAAGTTGCCCTCGTAGGATTGAATACTTCAGTGATCTGACTTAAAACTACGCATATACATATGAGAGTGAGAACTGGAACTTAAAAATTCAATGCCACAGTAAGCTTGTTGGCATAAATAAATAATAACTACACATACATATTGAAACAAAATATAGAAATAAGGTAAATGCTTGAGGAAGGAAGCTTTGATACCGAAATTTAGATTTCCGATCGAATGGGCTTTTGAAAAAGATACGTTTCAATTTAATTGCCGGATATGAGATTTGCGATAAATATTGAGTAATAACATAAATAGATAATATAGCAGGAAGTGTTGTAAGGTGAGCAAGATATGAGTAAATAATAGTCGTTAAATTTGTAGAATAAACGCATTATTGGTTTGAAATTAACGAGTCATGACGTCATACCACATAGTTTAAATACACGTTCGAAAGTCAGTTCTACAAACCTTAAAAGTCGCGCGATATATCTAATAAAATATAAAGTAAACATCGTTTAATCCTAAAAAACGTAATTATATATTTGAAATTCATAAAAGAACATGTTATAATAGAAAGGGACATTTCTAAATTGCGGGAAAAGGAAATAGCATTTTGGATACGAGGCTTTCTTGGATGACGTCATGACATTCAAATGGAGCGAACGGCTTCTTAGCGTGGGTAAGAGAGAAAGCGTCGGGTCACTACTCAACCAGAGACCAGTACGGGAGGTCGTGCTACGTGGATGTGAGGGTGATTCCTCTACATATACAAATATTTTCGGCATAACTCCCGAAAATATGTAATAGACAATAAAATGATGTGCAAAGTTGTTCTTGGGTTGTCCATTACACTTACGCAAACCCGAGATAAAGAGATCTCTAGCAGAACTAGCCGGAGCGAGCTACATCAAAGGGCAACACCACGTCACCAACGACTTCAGCTTCAAATGGCGATCCAATAACTAGGACACAACGATTTTACAGCTTCAAATTGGCTTCCCAACGTGTGGCTTCGAAAGAATGGACCAACCCCCAAGACGACCAGATCAGCATCGAACCAGCAGACAAGAAGGTGCCCAGCGTGTCAACATCTGTGAAACGTGTAGTGAACAAGTTTAAGTGCAGTTAAAGTGAAATAGTGAAAATATTGAAAATTTTGGTGAGTAGAAAAACACATGTAAATAGCTTAGAAATGGAAGACAGTGATACCGACTTTTTAGGTTTTGAAAGTCCGGAAATTGAGAAAAGTGTAAGTAGGATGGAAGAATTTAATCAGAATGTAATTGGTAGCAGAATATGCCAAGAATTAGAAGATCAGAACGTTAGAGAAACACCTAGAGGTAGTTCAGAAATGTTTAGTAATTCAGAAAGGCCAGCAATTATGTCAGAAATAGAGAATATGTTTCAAAAGATAATGAAAAAGATGAGTACAGAGTTAAGTCAAAAGATAGATGAAAATAGTAAAGAATTAAGAACAGAGTTAAGTCAAAAGATAATAGATGAAACTAGTAAAGAATTAAGAACAGTGAAAAAGATGAGTACAGAGTTAAGTCAAAAGATAGATGAAAATAGTAAAGAGTTAGGACAGAAATTAGAGAAGGGACAACAGGAATTGGGAATGCAATTGGAAAATCAGAAGAGAGCTTTCGAAACCTTTAGGGAAGAAGTTAGGGAGGAAATTAATAAAGTCAGTAGTGAGGTAAAAGAAAATAGAGAACAGGTTAAGGGAGAATTAGAGACAATAAGGCAAGAAGTAAAGAATTCTGAAAAGAAATTAGGTCAACAAGTGAGTGAAAAATTAGATAAAGAAAGGGAAAAAGTAACATATAGATTAGACAAACAAAGGGAAGAAATTAGAGAAGAGTTACAGGGGTGTAAAGTTAGAATAGAAAGATCTGATGTAGAAAGTGAAAGGCAGGCTAGAAATTTGGAGGATGTTACAGACCAAATAAAAGGAGTAGTGACAGAAATTACTCAGGTAAAAGAGGCCTTAGAAAATTTGAAATTAAATGAAAATGCAGGTAATCACAACAATCTTAGTGATGAAGTTGCAAGAAACGAGGCAATACCAGGTGTATCAGCTGACATTTCGATGCAAAATAGGGGTAACAGTAATTCCCATTCTGATCTCGGAAATAGCTCAGGGATAGGTGACAATTCAAATTTACATTGGCCTAACCATGTCTTAAATGAAATGACACCTCCAGTTTTTGAAAATGAAGATTCAGATGATCCTAAAGCCTTTTTAGAAGGGTTACAAGAGTACTTCACGGTGAAACGTATACCAGAGGAGTACAAGATGGTGATAGTAAGAAAATGTCTAAAGGGTAATGCTGCTAATTGGCTAGGCCTTTCTATGGGTAACAATAATGACTACAGGACCTTTAGGAACATCTTTTTAACCAGATATTGGGGAGCTAGTAGGCAGGCTAATATAAGAGTTGAATTAAGCAATGGAAAATTTAATCCTAGATCGGAGGAATCGATGGTCAACTATTTTATGAGAATAGCGAGAAAATCGAAGATGTTGGACCCTCCCTTAGATGAAAAAGATCTAATAAATATAGTTACTCCACATTTTCCGGAAACGCTTCAACACTACCTAATCATAGCCCGACCCGATAGCATTGCAGCTATGATCGAATTATTATCAGCCTTAGAAGTCAATAAACCAAAACACGCATTTGGAAATAAATATGAAGGAAAAGAAACTGTCAATTCTTTCGGGCAAGGGGCACAGTATTATCAGAATAGAAGTGAGATTAGGGAAAGATATAAAGGACCAGTACCAAGGATGGAATCATTCCGGTGGGAAAATCAAGGTAGATATAACCAGGAAGGGCATCACCAAAATAGAAATGGTAATCAAAGGGGAAGAAATATAAGGGTGAATTATATGAATACAAATAGATTTGATCGAGGTAGACGGGGACGTTATTTTGGACATAGTAGAAATTCAAATGATGGGTATTGGACAAACGGAGATAATGAGTTTAGACCGAGGTCACCAAGACAGGGAGAAAGGTATTCTAGTGGACGAAATTCCCCTGAAAATGCAGAAATGGTTGAGGCCATTAACACGGTCAAAAACATGGTAGGAAGTAACCCCGATTTAATGCAGGAAAACAGAAGTAACAATTTGGGAAATAGTACAGGAGCAATACCTAAAAATCAGGGAAACGCCAGACCCGGTCAAACGCGCCTTCAGTGAGAACTGGGTATCCTAGTAATGATTGTGATAAGTACTCGGAAATAAATAGTCCTGGAAGGCAAATGATGATACAAAAGAAAAGAGAATGTAAAAATAGAATCGACGAAAACGAAAAAGTAGGAGATCCACCTAAAATCAAAATTGGAGTAAATGGAAAACAATACAATGCAATTATAGATACGGGATCAAATAGCACAGTATGCTCACAAAATTTTTATGATAATTTACAAAGTAGTGGTTTTAAAGTAATGTCTTTACCAGTTAATGGGATATATTGCTCGCTAGCTGTGGGAAAACGAAAAGAAAGAGTAAAATTTCAAGCAATGATAAATATTGAAATAAATGGGAGAATACTTGGAATTTTATTTCTGATTGTAGGAAGACTTGTGACAGATATTATAATAGGTTGTGATTGTCTTTATGCCTGGGAAGCTGTGGTGAATTTTAAAAACATGATTCTAGAAATGAAAGTTGAAGATGAGACCATTATAGTGCCTTTTGTGGAAGATAGTAGTTCAGAAACTATTGTAAGAGAAAAAGAGGAAGAAGAAATCCAAGGGGATACATTCTTTGTAGAATATGTTAAAGTAGGAGCTATGGAATTAACTGAAGTAAATGTCAAAGAGTACAGAGTCGATAATAAAGAAAATGTAGAATGGGATAAAAATGATTTTATAGACAATTTGAGGGTTTCTGATGCAACTAGGTACTATGATAGGGAGAGTAGTGAAGACTTAGAAGAATTGTTGAGGGAAAAGGTAACTCAGGCTGATCAACTAAATGAACAACAGAGGGATAAACTGTTTGAAATATTAATCCGAAATAAAGAAGTATTCTCTGAGAAACCTGGTAAATGTAATATTTATACTCATTCGTTTGAGATGATACCCATCAAACCTTTTACACATAAAGCGAGAGCTATCCCTAGTACAATAAGAGAAGAGGTAGATGCAGTTAAAAAGTCAATGTTAGAAGATGAGGTTATTGAGATTTCGAATTCAGAATTTGTGAATCCCCTATGTATTGTAAATAAGGCCAATGGAAAGATTAGGGTGACATTAGACTCGAGAAAACTAAATTATTGTTCATCATACTTTCCATCAGGGAATCCAACAGAACGTGTCCTCCGAGATATAGGAATTTATTTACGTGTGCTTACACATCATAATCACAAGGATTGGGTGAAATATTGTCCATTGATAGAAAAGATTATCAATCACACCATTAATGTAACTACTGGGTTTGCACCAATAAAATTAATGTTAGGAATTGAACCAGAACCAATATTGATCGGGGTACCAAAAACACTGAAAATTAATGACATTCAGTTAAGTGAAGAAGAAAGAGCGAAAATTGCTTTTGAACGAATCAAGAAAAAGGCAGAGAAGCGAAAATTAAAGAAAAAGAGTAGAAAACATAAATGGGAACCTGAGATAGGCGATTGGGTACTAGTTAAAGACCATAAGTTATCAAGTGCATTGAGAGGTAGGAACAAAAGGATGGAATTGTTATATAAAGGTCCTGCAGAAATTATATCAAAATTTGGTTATCATACCTATGAATTAAAAGATGTTAAAAATGAAAAATGTCTGGGAAGATGGCATAAACAACTCCTTCGACCATACAAGAAACCGTGTGGTGCATTGGAACCTTGATTTAATGTAAAAGAAAAATTGGAAGTGTCATTTGTATATTGGCGCCCAATCAGCTTTGAGATAAAATTTAAATGTTAGCTTACTTAAAAACCATACATTGGTCAGGTACTTACATATTCATGAAGAATGCAGAATGTGAATTGCTATATACTAGAAAGAGCTTAAAAATATATTGTATAGAGCTCACAATAACAGATTCAGAAAGATTGTTAAAATGTTCATCTCTGTATAGAGAGAAAACAGAATATTTACTTTGTAAAACATTTGTTAAAATATTTAGATGTATAGATAGTTATCACAGAAAGACAAAGAAAGAACTTGTCTAAAGAGTGCAATGGATTTATATAAATATATGTACATTTTAGTGCTTAAAGGATCTAGTACAGATATGTGTTACAATAACAAAAGTGAAAAATCACAGTGCAAGTGATAGTGAGAGCGAAGTGAGCAAACATGAACTAAAAGAAGGAAGTATAAAGAAAGACTCTTGAAATTTAACCTTTATATAAAAGCTTCACAGAAGAAACCATAACATATTGTAATTGGTATTTAAGGATTAATGTTTAGTCAAGTGTACAATTGTTTGTCATGTTAAATAGATTAATGAGAAAATGTGTTCATAACCAATTTCAAAAACAGTGTAATTGAAAATTGTATATAATGGGAGTGTTGCCGATAATTCAAAATACAGGAGTAATTTTTAATTTTTCTTTCGGGCAAGACATTTACATTATTTTATTATAAAATAATAAAATAACATAAATGGGGGCATTTGATACCGAAATTTAGATTTCCGATCGAATGGGCTTTTGAAAAAGATACGTTTCAATTTAATTGCCGGATATGAGATTTGCGATAAATATTGAGTAATAACATAAATAGATAATATAGCAGGAAGTGTTGTAAGGTGAGCAAGATATGAGTAAATAATAGTCGTTAAATTTGTAGAATAAACGCATTATTGGTTTGAAATTAACGAGTCATGACGTCATACCACATAGTTTAAATACACGTTCGAAAGTCAGTTCTACAAACCTTAAAAGTCGCGCGATATATCTAATAAAATATAAAGTAAACATCGTTTAATCCTAAAAAACGTAATTATATATTTGAAATTCATAAAAGAACATGTTATAATAGAAAGGGACATTTCTAAATTGCGGGAAAAGGAAATAGCATTTTGGATACGAGGCTTTCTTGGATGACGTCATGACATTCAAATGGAGCGAACGGCTTCTTAGCGTGGGTAAGAGAGAAAGCGTCGGGTCACTACTCAACCAGAGACCAGTACGGGAGGTCGTGCTACGTGGATGTGAGGGTGATTCCTCTACATATACAAATATTTTCGGCATAACTCCCGAAAATATGTAATAGACAATAAAATGATGTGCAAAGTTGTTCTTGGGTTGTCCATTACACTTACGCAAACCCGAGATAAAGAGATCTCTAGCAGAACTAGCCGGAGCGAGCTACATCAAAGGGCAACACCACGTCACCAACGACTTCAGCTTCAAATGGCGATCCAATAACTAGGACACAACGATTTTACAGCTTCAGCTTTTAAACTAAGGCCATCTCTCTGGGTAATATTGACTATGCATTTCAAAGATGCAGAGAACAGAGATGTTATCAGTTTTACTGAAACAGAAACTAAAGTTGACTTTTGGAGTGTGTGATATCTGATTGCAATTTTCAAACAGCCTCCTTCATATCTACCAGTTGTCTGAATCAATGTTATTGTTTTTATGTACATATAATGCTAATAATCACAGTTAAATAACCTTTTCTGTCACTCTGATTTTTTTAACTCTTATCTTTTTCAGTGGACTCCACAACAACTCAAGCAAAATAGAAGGGGCAAAATCTTATATAGTTTTACTTGACACAAAATTTGTATAAAGCGTATAAATGTAAAGTATTGCATGATAAGTTTGAATGATGTGTGAATAGCTTATGTATCATTAAGACTGTATTATCAGTATTGTTGAGCATGAACTAAATTTTGACAATTATACATTTGGAAAGTAACTTTTTAGGCATGGAAATTGTTTTGGTCACCCCATCCTCAGGTAGTTGTATGATACATGGTTATGTAGTTAGCTTGCAAACAAAGCTGGTTATTGATGGTTTATTGAAACACGTTATGGTGAAGGTGTTATCAGTTAGAGTATTATATTTGCAATTATTTTCACAGCAGAAGTTAGGTTAACACTGCTCCAAAAATATGTTGCATGAAACACATTTTTTTCTGCTGTTGTAAGTATTTCAAGGTACTGGCTGCTGCCATCAAAATGTGAACATCAAGGGCTCAGAGATTTGTTTCAGGTAAAGACAAAATATTTCTGAAGTAAAAATGAGGAAATGAGTTGTTGGATGCTACTGGAGTAGAAATTGTTTACTTTTATTCCAAAATTCCATACCTGTTTGTGTCACTTTATAAATGACACAAACAGGTATGGAATTTTGGAATAAAAGTAAACAATTTCTACATGAAATGAGCAAAATGAATATTTGAAATTTAACATTTATTGCTGTTAAAGCTGTTGTAAAAAATGTTACATTCATTCAACTTCTTTAACCGACTCTCCCACTGGGAGAGCAAAAAACCTCCAAAGGGGCTGCACAGTGTTTCACCTGTCTGCATCCTCCACGCTTGGTGCCATCTGCCGCTATCATAGAAAGGCACAGATGAAACCATACAACATTTTTAAAACTGCTTTTAAAGGCTTTATTTACTAGTTTTATGAAAGGAAATGCTGAAATGGGCCACTGTCGTCTGTACAGTTTTGGCACCTCTTTAGGAAATTATCCATCACTCGCCGTAGTTCACATTGAGAAATGCTGGCAATTTCCTGACGGATATTTTGTTTTAATTCTTCCAGAGTGTGTGGGGGCTCGTCTTGTACACTTTGTTTTAAGTTACCCCTGGGATAGAAATTGCTTTTTGGAGCTCTGAGAAATCTTTCTCCGCTAATGGTGCACCATACACCAATTTTTTCATCATGAAGGGTTACTTCATGAACAATATTAGGTCCTGAGTTATAAGGCTAATATTTGTTTATATTATTTTTTTTTTGAGTTGACTGTTGACACCTGTACATTCGTGGATGTAATTTAGCATCTTTTTTAGAGAATTAGCAGATAGGGAGTGTGACATTGCCTTGTTTCAATAAGACTATGTAACAGATCATATGGCCAATCGTTCAATGACAACAGTTGAAAGTGTTTTAGAAGTAAATCTGTCGACCTATAGATACTTAAAGTTTCACTTACGTTACTTTTCTCTGGACACATTCCGAAGACCAGTGTCTTCATTCTCTATGGTTTCTCGACTGGCAGTTGTTCCCTCTTCAACCGCCAGTCAAGAAACCATTGGGCTCTCTAACCTCAATTGTGTTTGTAGTAGACCCAACATTCCTCAACCCCGTGCCCTGTTCTCTTCTTTGCAGCCATGACAATATCTTTCACTTCTAAGGCAGCTTTTCTTCCTACTGAGACACATGGAAATATATGCTAATCGCTAAATTAATATTTGCGTCTGCCATGTTTATTTCTCATGTTTGCTACTTGAACTGTCATTCTGTTGGACCAAAATGCATCATAGTGTGATAGGTACTGTTTCTTTGGTGTGCAATTCCATTGGATACAAAAAGTTTGGTCAAAAAATTTGGACCATGGGACACCGGCTTTAAAGTTTGGATTTATTTGCAAAAATTTGTAATTTTTATCACTGTAAGTTGACTTTCTACACCAGAACTTACTGGAACATGTTTTAGTGACTATTGTCTTCATGTTCAGCCTTGATTCAATGCTGTGTTTTCTCCTGGATGGATATATTGCACTCTCAGATACTTTTCATAAGGGACATCAAAGTTTATTTTTATGTATGAATAATTTTTCCCAAACAGAGAGTTATGCTGGTTTTCTAGGGGCCTTAAAGAGCTTAGGTTTTACTTTTAGCTGATGATCTGTGGACCATTGCTGATTTTTCCATCTTTTTATATCTGGTGCTTCTCTTGCGTTCTTGAAACATTGGAATTTACAAACTCTTGCATTATGTAGCTCATTGTGCGACTATGTGAAGACTTCTGTTAAATAACATGGGTTTAAAGTCTTGCGTTTATGCTGCATGTGCACTTTTTATTGTGCCTTCAGTTAATCAGAAATTGTTTAATTACGTATTTTGCTTTAAGTACAAAAGAGATACAGGGGACCAAAGCTATAAGGGTAATTCACTATAAGCAAGAATGGAAATAAGAACAAGAACAAATGTGAATGTTTACAATTAACTGTAAGTGGGTCCATGAATTGGAAAGAAGACTTGGTCAAATTTTAACTCTTCCTGACAAAATTGCAACTTGTGCTACTTACATTATGCACTAATTTTAACATATGGAAATTATTTATTGCAATAAATTTATCATCTCCCTGTCATTTCTTTATAAAAATATTAACCTTATCAGCCAATCATTCCGATATCAGCTCTCCAGTGTTACTTCTAGAATATACAACTTGCATAGTAATTTACCTCTGTAGTATGATGTTCGGAAGTAAGTGGTAGTCAGCTACTTCATTTATTAGTCCTAAATTATTACAATTATATGACTAAGCATTCAGCCCAGACTCTTTGCCAGTCATATTCAATTACATACAATTTATAATAAGTTCTTAAAAATACAAAACGTCCATTATATCATATTATACCAAATTACCTTATTAATCTGGCCTTAACCCTAGCTAGCCAGATCCTGCTTAAGTCACATTTAAATACCCTTTATCATCTAACCTAATTGGTTCCATATTTTTCAACCAACCATCCCCATTTCCTCCTAACCTTTCACAAAAACTCTGCTAATTTGGGTGTCTGCTTCTGGTCTTTAAAACTCTTTCTAATTACAACTTCTTTATTCCTAAATAACCATTTCCTATTTATTGAATCTTCCCTCCAAATGTTAATTCCCTTAGAGTAAACGATAACATGAATTTGATCTTCCTTCTCCCCATAAATTGGACACATTCCCATAATAACCTCTCCTCACATTCCCCATAATTTCCAAACTCCTAATCTAAACCAAGCTCTTAGTTTTTGAACAAGCTGACAAGTTTGAGAGGTAGAATCGGATCTGAAAAATTCATTGTCATTCTGGCAGTTTGTCACACTAGCATAGTGGTTAGAGCACCCACCTAGTGAGCGGAGGATCTGTGGTTCAAATTCCAGCTGTGGCATTGAATTTTTCAGTTCCAATTCCACCTCTCAAACATTGCCCACAGATGACTTGTGTGTTTAAAAACACCAACAGTAAGTTTGTTGACATAAATGAATAATAATCACAAGCTGACAAGTATTTCTCCTTTCCTGAGACATCTTTTATTTCCATGCAGTACATCAGTGTACTTTACGCTGGTCTACTGATCCCAAGGTCGCAGGTTCAAATCCAGCCCACACCAATGGTTTTTAAGTGTGCCTAAAACCGACTGCTCCGTGTCAGTAGATTTACTGGCATATAAAGGAACTCCTGCGGGATGAAATTCCAGCACACCTGTGACGCTGCTGCGATCCTGGCAATTGACAGCGTCATTAAACAACAAAATAATTTTTAAGTGCACTTTACTCCCTCATCTGAGCAAATAAAATTTGTTTATTCATATCTTTCATTCTTGTTCTCACTTCTTTCTGAAAACCTCTTCCAAACAATCCAATTTTAACCCAGCAATCTCCTAACCCATTTTAACAAACTGTTCCCTAATTTTCCTCAGCCAGCTATTAGGTGTGATACTCATATTTTCTCTTTGATATATGAGGCATATTTTCACTATGTTGGTATCTGGTAACTCTTGCACTTGAAATAAATATTTCAATACTCTCTCCATCATTAATCATCTCACACCTATCTTTCCTAACCTCCATAAATCCATCTAGATTCAACCAAGGCTAATAAAACCTTCCTAGCCATTTAATAATATAACTGGTATCAGATACAAACATTTTCATATTGCTGTCATGGCCATTCTTCCCTTTACCATTGCATATCTGATTGTCTTCTGCTCCTCCCATTGTCCATTACTGCTTAGCTTAATATCCAGATATGAGAACACATACATCTGAAGTTCTTTAGTAACTGTTAATTCCAAAGTAATTTACTCCAGCATGGTGCACCACACTTCCCTAGATATCACTAACAACAGCTCCTGAGCTAGTCAGTCATTTCTGAAGTGAGAGCAAATAGCTTTTGAAAATGGTCAATACAAATAAATGTAAGTGGTTTAGGTGTTTCAATTCCAACTCCTTTTTCATAGATTTAAATTCATATCATTAGATTATTAAAAATCATGATGTATAATGGTAGTCCTTTGAATAGTGCCAAGTTGACATCTGGCAACTCGTGCAAATTCGTCAGGTAGCACACCATTAAGTGAGCAAAATAAGGTTTACCATTGTTGATGCTAAAATGGCTGTCCAAACATGCAGAGAAGACCTAGAACTCATTAACACTGAAGCTATGCTAATTTTCTTTCACAAAATTAACAGTACTTTATTTCTGCAGCTTGGATGAACGACCTAGGCATGGCATTTTGCTTATATGGAGCAGGTGAATGTTCCGGAAGTTAAGTGATGTATGTAAATTGAAGATGTTATGTTTACATTTTCATGCCTGCAGGAAAGCCCACTCCGCCTGAATTTGTGAACGGTTACCATGATGCAGATGATGAGAGCAACTATGTTGTACAGTGGACTCTAGTCAGCTACTCCCCAGTTACTGAATACAAAGTCTTGTACCGGACACGTAAGGTAAGTGGGTTAGAATTATCTAATGATTAATGTATAAGAGTGAATCAAACCAACCAGAATTATTTTTTATGATTTTATTGAATCCATCAACAAAAGAAAACAACCACCTTATTTTTGTACTTAGTCTCCCAAATTTGGCAGACATTTTCATCATCAAATTGGCAATTTTTTTATGCCGCCCTTGAAAAAAGAAGAGGAACATGTGCACAATCAGTTGTACACATCACACTCTACTGCTGCATCATCATCAAATCACTTTCTTGACAGTTATTTCAGTGGTCCAAAAAAAATTGTATATGGTGAGACCCGTAAACCAATGACAGGTGTGGTCCTCCAGAAATTCTGTGGGTTGTGAGAGAGCGATGTGACCGCCAAAACTTAAAAATATGGTGCTCTCTAAAAAGCAGTTACATTTACTGCTAAGTCTCTTCAATATTTAAAAATATTGGAGAGCAAGAGGATTAATGACTTCATTGTCAGAAATCCAGCATTAGCTACCAACAACATATCCAGTTGGTGCAAAAATACCTTTTTATACCACTTCTCCCTTCAGCTACAAGCAGGAAAGTATATGTATGTACTTCAAGAAGGAAAGAATCGGAGTCTACTAAGTTACGAAACACGCGTAAGCAAAAGTTGCAAACATGATGTATTCTGATGACTCAGGTCGACTACTGTTTCTTTCAGAGAACTTATATTAGATGCATTCGACAGAGCAAGGTTAACTTTTCACCACAGTGAAACAAAATAGTGCCATTTCAACGTTTTTTAAATGCAACTCAACTTTGCTGATGACGTACATGTATACGGTATATAACAAGTTTTATACCAGTCTTTGTTTCATTAAAATAACGTAATATTTACACAAAATACAGCTGTGTATATACAAAGCACTTTTAGCACATTTAACAATTTAAATGCCCTGCACTGGATATTGGGTAGCAGTTCTTGGCTCGCAGATGTTTTAAATGGCCGTCGCTCAAGAGGTTAAAGTTAAACACACCTGGTTTTTTTTAGGATAAGGAAAAGCTCATTTGAATCACCGTGATTGTTCACTGATGCTTTCTCAGCTTATTAAACAACAATACACTGATAAGTGCTAAAATACTTTTGTTATATAACAGATTTTGTGGTGTGCTGCAAATCTTTTTCTGCGTTGGACCACTGTTGCATTGACACTTTCTTCTGTCTTACCATGCAAAAAAAATCTTGCAGTAAATATGTACCATTATTAATCAAATGAAATATGTTTAATCCATACTCCATTTCTAAAGCTTTAAAGTACCTACCTATTGTTAAATGGTAGGACATATTAAAGAGCATTAAATGTGTTTGTTTCATATATGCTGAACATTTAGGTATCTCAAATATGGAAAATTATTTTACACTGTCCATCTCATTTTCACACGCATAAGCAGTAATAATTTTCAAATTCATGCTGTTATTAAGTGGTTAGAATATGTTGAAAGGTAATGAAATTGTTTTATTCACTCAAGCTTTTGGAAGTATGAAGTTTACAGGTTTATTTGCGTGTCTTTAATATAATTAGGCATGTCAAAAAATTCACCATCCATCTTATTTTCACAGTTTTGAGTAACATTTTCAGAAATCAAACTATTGTAAAATGTATAATAAACTGGTGGGACATATTTTAAAAGGTCATTGATATCCTTAAGTTTGTATCTTGTTTCTTCACAAAATTTAGAAATATGGGTTATTAATTGTCTTCGGTGAGAGTACAAACTGTGTTATATTAAATGGGAGTTGGGGGAAGGATAAGCTTGGTGAATATAATGTGCCAGAGATAAAGGCCAAAGAGTAGTGAAGAGTTATTGTCTGTGATTATTAATTTTAAGATTTTGAAGGTGTCGGGCAACAGTTTGCACTTTACATTGAGCATATCTCTGTTGTCAAATGTAATTTTAGCTGAAGTTCCTAGCTCAGAGGAAAATAACAATTTTATGAAAATGGAGCACTATAAATGGACACTTTTAGCAAAAGTGATAAACAACAGCACACTTCAAAATGTAAATATATGTAAGAAATCTTAAGAGGCTGCCCTATGACAAAAGGGCCAGGGCCCAAGTTCAAGGGCAGCCCAAGATGTAAATGCGTTAGCAGTCAATAAATTCAAATTCAATATTTTGAGTTAGAGTCAACTTGAAACTTTGTCAGCTTTGCACCAAAGAACTTGCAATAATACTAAGATAAGTGAAGTTTTTAGGTTCTAATTTTGTTCTTACTTTAGAATCAATATCCTTAAGTTTGTTTGGATTTATTGGTCTGGGTTTGACATATTTTCAAGCTTAACACTGCCAAGTTCCAGGACATGCTTATCCTTTCCTTTTTGTTGGCTTCTTATTGGCTATTTACGGTTAGAGTGCAGTTGCACTCAAACAACATGGATTTTTGTCTGAGGGAAAATGTTAATTGCTTAAATTTAATATAAGTAAGGGTTTTGGTCCAAATGGAAGGTAGTTCACATGAAAACCTGGTAGTTGGTGTCAATATTGCAAATTGTGTATCGGGGAAGGTTAGACCACTGTTGGCGGCGCCATGGTCGAGCGGTTAGCGCGCTCGCCTACCACCTAGGCGGACCGGGTTCGATCCCAGGGACCCGCATGTGGTATTCGTGGTGGACGAAGCAGCGTCAGGGCAGGTTTTCTCCGGGTACTCCGGTTTCCCCCGCCATCTCATTCCACCGGTGCTCCATCTTCATGTATCATCAGTGTCACCGCCTACGGTGCCGTAGTAGTAAAAGCGGGCGTTAAACACTACAACAACAACAACAACAGACCACTGTTGGGCTGACCCCCCAGTTGTACTAACAGTAAGAAAAAACTGAAGTATTATATTCATGTGGCTTTCTCTACCTTTCGTCATATATTACCGGGTATACAAACTGTACTTAAGAAAGTTTATTTTCCTGTCTACATCAGTTTAATAGAGGTAAAAGTTTATAGCAATAGCTACATTACTCATTACATTATACAGCTTGCCTAAATCGTCCTGTTATTCCCCCACTCCCTAAGCAAAGATGCGTAATAGCACCGAGCAGTCCACCTGCATAAAAGAGAAGTGGGGGCGAATCTTCCAGTTGCCATGAGAGTGATAAGTTCATGCAGTGTATATGTGACTGTCTCCAAGTTCTGATAACCTTCTAGTCTCTTGCTCCCCACCACTCTCAACACTTCTCCGCATTTCTCCTCACTTGCACATATGGAGCGCCACAACGTTTAAGACAAACTGTACACACAAAAGTAATAGTGATAGCCAAATATTTAGGTACTGGACGCTATATGCTGTCCTTAACCTTTAAATGGTAATATCCGTCTCTCAGACGATTCTCAACGCATAGTTGGCACTTGCGCAATGTTAATTTGATCTTATATTTCAGGTATGTGTTGGTTGAGAGTTGAACTTTGAATTGTGTCGATGTCACTGTCTTGGTTTCACAATAGTATTATTTTATAAATATGCACACATAAGCCACACTGTCTCACAGACATATGTTACTGTAAACCTACCTAATATACTAGTATTGGATTTTGTAAATTTGTACATAATTTCTTGCAACGTATGATGTAGACGGAATCAAAATATTAGTATTAATAATTCATTAAGCTTTGAAATTGTTGGATTCACTAAATCGTACATAAAATGCAAACTTTTGTCATCTTATTCTCGACAGACGTTACTGTTAGTGCTATTTTTTCACAAAGGCTAACATATAATTTTGTATTTCTGCATAATTGATTCTAACATATGATGTAAACGGAATTAAAATATTGGTATTAATAATCCATCAAGCTTTTAAACTGTTAGTTACACTAAAGTGGACATAAAATGCAAGATTTGGTCATCTCAGACTCCCAGACGGATGTTACTATTAACACCATATTTTCACAAGCTACCAATTAAGGGTTAAAATTGAAATTATATGAAACAAATGTTTGTTTAATTTGTATGTTGAAAATTAATATAAGGTTGTTTATATCAGTCAAATGACAAATGGACCACGGAAGGACCACAAGTAGAGAATCCAGAAGGGAACATGTATACCTTCAAGTATATGCTTAAAGGACTGAAACCAGGAGACTACGAGGTCGCCCTGCATGCTAGAAATGAACATGGCTGGACACCACAGTCCAAACTTCATGAATTCTCCATCAGCAGTATGTGGCATTCAAATATAAAGCTAGGAAAACAGAAAACAAAGCATAACCTTGTTTCAAATTATTCTTTTGTATATTTCCTAGTCATGATTGGTAGCTTACAACCTTGCTAAACAAATGGGGTTTTAAAATTATTGAGTTATTAGTTACATAAGCCTATGTTTGAATCTTATTTTGAGGGACATAACTGGACAAATTTTTAGGTGAGTGAATGATAGACTATATGGGAAGAGTGACAAGCTGACCTTTAGTCAGGTAGCAGGCTCTTATCAGCACCAAGATGGGGCAAGTGTGTCGATCCTTAACTTGGTAGGTCAGATCAGATGATTGAAATGAGTGAAATGATGTTCAAATGAGCCCAGGATCCATAGAGCTTAGTTGCCTGACATTAAATGCCTCTAGTATCAAAGATGGACATAATGCCAACCGCTTGCCATGGGAACCTGAACATGTTCCTATCAATCTTCTTGCATTGAATTTTATGGTGTATGCAGTCCATTCACAAGTGGACAAAACTAATATATTTTGACATGTAAAATATGTGATTACTTTCAAACTCCATCATAATGTCATCTGGTCAAAATAGGGACTTGAACTCATAGTGCATATATCCGTCTGATACTAGACACCTCGTTTGTCTAAACAGGATAAGAAAAACTCCTGGAAAAATACTTCATCTGTCTCCTTAACCAAGATTTGAACTTGGGACCTCTTAAATGTGAGACTGACATGGTAACCCCACACCCAGGCTACACTAAGCTTATTATGCAGTTTGTCTTTTTTCATTGGTTAACTTAACTATTACAAGAAGATGTGTACCATAACACTTTGGTCTCCAATTTCTTTGTAGAATAGAATCCCAGAGAGTTAGTCCACTTAGGATAGTGTATACAGGTGAGTCAGAATAACACCGAGTAATTTTAAAGTGTGCTTCAAAGAATTATTATTGCGTATTTTCATATTGGCAATGTGTGCCCATAAATGTCTTGTTATTGAGCCCGAAGGCATTAACGTTTTTGAAACACTGCATTGGATTAGATGGAATTTGGACGCTACATATTTTTGCTACAAGGCATTAGGGGAGTGTTGAAATAAGAGTAGCCACATATCTTTAATTTTAAACAATATAACTATGGCTGTATTTTTATTTTAGGGGTTCTAGCAATGAGTGCGTCTTATCTTCAGGGGCTCAATGTGTAAGCTGATATATGAGGTCAACGATTGAGGTTTTCTCATTAAGTATCCGAATTTCTGTTACAAAATTATCTTTATTATAATGCAGTAACCATACTACAGTAAATAGCTTCAATTTTCACAGGTTCAACTGTAGTGGGTTTCTGGAGCTATTCAATTCAGTATTTCCATGTTTCTAAGTCCAAGATATAATATTCCCAGAATGTTACTTATTATTTTAAATAAGATTGAGTGTGCCAAACAATATCCCACAATCCTTATTAGATATTTATCGGCAATGCAGTCCAATATTAGGGATTGCCGATTCGTATCCAGTTACTTTAATTCACCCAAATATATGTTGGTATCATATGACCTTCAGGTGAATAGTCCTCATAGGGTTACTTGTTCATTCCTCTTAGATACGTGTCCAGCAACTGCCACTTATCGATTACCTACTGTTAATCATCGTGATGTATTGACCATAAGGAGTTAAAATTGACCATGGGCATATTTTCCATGATTCAAATAGCCTCGGAATACAGGTTGAGAAATATAACCTTGTTATTTACATTATATAGGAAATTTACAGATATCATGTGGATCAACTTGGCATATTAAATATTGACATAAATTTTCTCGTTAATTCATTTGGACATAAATTCATGCCACACAGTAATTCAAAACTCTCTTATAAATCTTCATTTAATTATATGGCACTAAATCCATGTGCTCTGAAATAGGTCAAACATGTTACTGTCAATATTATACGCAGATACTACCATTGTTAGTAAAAGTTTCTCTGCCAAAGGCTTCAAACATAATTAAAATAACAACAAACCAAGAATTGAAATTAGGCTATAAATATGAAAAGCCTTCCAGTTAGCAGAGCACTTTAGTATATGTCGATAGCTGAGATTGACAACCAAAACCACAAAGTCACAAAGTGCTGTATAATATGCAACGGAATCTCTTGCCATTTAATTAACAAAATGTAGGTATTAGGTTAATGGTGATATAAACAGCGTTAAAAGCAGAATAAAAGCGTCATTCCATAATGAAAAGGAAACAAAACATAAGCAATATTCTAATGCAGAAATGGGAACAAGGAATATGTTAACAGAATTTCATGTAACTCGACATGGTATTTGAAAAATATTGATGTCCCCTAGCTTGATAACAATACATTTGCAGGCATACATTCCCTGTAAGAAAATGCTCAAATATAACCCTTTAATCATACCCTAAAATTATTTGGTGCTATTCTGACTCTCCTGTACATACTTATATAAATAACAGAAGCTAGAAACTCTTTAGTTCTCTTCTGTAACTGGTCAAATAAACTGCTCTGCTAATTAAAGCATTTAAACATTAGGCCAGGCAACAAAGCATGTAAAAATTGTGCATAGTTTGCTATTTATTCATAACCAGTATTTTAATGTCACTGTCAGTAAAGCCCATCACTAGGCCGAAAAATGACAAAGAATTGAAGGGGTCACATTTCTGAAATTCTAATAAGTTAAGCATATAAATGAGAAATACGGTTTTACAACGCATGTTGTTTTAAGAATGTCCTGACAACTCAAATGAAGAGGATATTAGAATTCATGTTAACGGTAGCTTTATGATACCTTTAGATATAGGATCATATCGTCGATAAAAGTTATTTATTCCCTTCATTTTCATTACGTGCAAAATGTCAGTTTTACTTGAAACAGTGAAAGTTTGGTAATTCAATCTTATTTTTTCTGTTTATTCTGTAATTCAAATTTTTCCTTTGTCCCTTTGAATTTGCTATATAAACAGTGCATAAATATTGCTTTATTAAAACATAACTTTGTTTAATTTGTGCGCATTGACACCAAGTTCTGGAATGTGACAGGTTGGGGGAGGACTCTACTATGACAATGGACAAACTTCTAATTCTAAACACCAAAACATATGCTCTTGTATAAAACTGATGAAAATGAAGTTTTTCAATCAATAAATTGAAAATATATTGATATTTATAAACACATTTTTTTGCTCCAACTTACTTGTAATAATATTAATCAGAGGAGCAGTTTCGGAGAGGGTTCTCTCCATCATTCAGCTGTTTGGTCGACTGGTTCAACATCAGGTAACTGCCTCCCCCTTCTCTCATTGCCTGGTCTGCTGCTCATCTTAATGGCTAGTCGATGTAAATATTTTCCCACACTGTTAATTCCCGTTTTAAAAGTTTGATATTTAGGTCAATGTCATGATTGCATGACCAAAAGTGGGCTATGCCTGATTTATCTGTTTCTTTGTATTTGATATTTCCCACGTGTTCCTCCATTCTGGTTTCCAAATTTCTTTTTGTTTTGCCGCTATATCTCTTATGGCAGTCTTCACAGTTGGCATGGTAGATTCCTGGTTATTTAATACTTGGAATGGTATTTTTAATAGGGTGATTGAGCAAATTTCGCACACTATACTTGTTTTGCGGAGCCAGGTTTATATTATAATCCTTAAAAATTTGGTTGAATCTGTTGATAAATTTTAGGTGATATGTGAATTTAGTATATCTTTCTTGGGTATCGCTAATATTTATATCATTAAGGATAGAGATTGACTAGTGAATTTCGACATACCAATCATAGATGATGTCTTATGACTAGCCAATAGAAAGAACAGCAGACCAGGCAATGAGAGAAGGGGCAGGCAGTTACCTGATGTTGAATTAGTCGCCAACAACTGCATGATGGAGTGGACGCTCTTTGAAACTATAATCTGTTTGCTGTTAGAACAAAGTAGTATATTCCTCTGCACTCCACACTGAGCTCCACCTCTAGTACGCTATTGGTTAACATAATATCTACGAGTGCGCATGTAAACAACAATATTAATGGTGCCACTGCCCAACTTACCTCATTAAGATAACCTGAATTTAACTGCTCTCTTTGCTACATAAGCCATTGCATTATTGAACATATGAGAGCCATTGTTATTGCAGTAATCACATGTATCATATTTTAAGGATTCTTAGATTTAAGCTAAGATAGCACTTCAGGTTTTTTCCTGTATTGTTTGGAATGCCCTCCACTCTCACTGGATGGTAAGAGGCATTGTCCATTATCACGCATTGTCAGATCTTTATAGCCGCAGTAGAATACTTCAATGAGAACTTATTGAATATATTCAATATAATAACTTTTTCACCGTTCTTTAAAGACTCCTCGCAGATGTTAAACAAAGCCACTTCTGCTCATCTTGTTTCCATTTTGCACGCCAAGATGGTACTGAGGCAACAGGCAAACCCTATGGTTGTCGACTCGTATTCATATTTGAGGCCATTTTGAGTCACTTTTATACATTCACCTTCACTTAAATTGTTTTAAAACGCAGTCATCCAATGGCTGATGATGGAATCGAATGGTCTTGAAAACACTTCCTGTTTTTAAAACAATTTAAGTGAAGGTGAGTGTAAAACAGTGACTTAAAATTATCTCAAACATGAAGAATACTTCACTGTTAATCGTGCTTCTATTTGTAATACTCATCGTGTTCAAAACTTGAGAACTGAATGCTCTGCAATTGGGGATAAGGTATATAGGGTATTATTGCAGTATATTACATTAGGACTA
The DNA here is from genome assembly GCA_030765045.1 of Tenodera sinensis. Lineage (NCBI taxonomy): Eukaryota > Metazoa > Arthropoda > Insecta > Mantodea > Mantidae > Tenodera > Tenodera sinensis. The sequence goes on along the minus strand of JAUKNM010000053.1, from coordinate 358,295 downwards.
TGCATTTATGCATTCACACTTAAGCTATGGAATTATTTTATGGGGATCTGCAAATAAAAAACATACAATAAAGATATTTAGGCTTCAAAAAAGAGCAATAAGAATTGTTAAAAACATCCAAAGGAGAAATACTTGTAGAGAAGCTTTCAAAAAGCGGAAGGTCTGTGGTTCAAATCCCAGTTGTGGCATTGAATTTTTAAGTTCCAGTTCTACCTCTTAAACTTTGCCCACATACGGCTTGTGTGTTTAAAAACACCAACAGTAAGTTTGTTGGCATAAATAAATAATAATTACCATGTGAAGGTTATTTAATCCTGGGATATAAAGTACTTGTAATAGTAAGTCACCATTGGGGTAATTTTCTCTGATGTGAGACTGCCTTTGTGGTTTACCAGGAGAAATACGAACTGGCTTGAGAATTTAGTGCCATTCTGGCAGTTTGTCACAACAGCTCAGTGGTTAGAGCATCCGCCCGGCAAGCGGAAGGTCTGTGGTTCAAATCCCAGTTGTGGCATTGAATTTTTAAGTTCCAGTTCTACCTCTTAAAGAAAAACTACTTTAGGGACAGGTTAAGAGGCTCATTAGAAAACAGATGTATCGAAACCAATGCAAAAGAATTATACAATCACTTACCTCACTAGGGTAAATTGGTTGCAGTGCAAATAATTTGTTATATTGTAAATAATGTTATACCTTTTTTCAGATGACGAACCTTGTAAAACTATTACAGTTGGTGAATGAAGCTGAATGAATTATATTCTATATTATAACAACAATTTAAGCAGTCTATTGAACGCAAGTAAAGCAAGAAGCTAAATAGGCCTTGGAACTATACTGTGGAAGAATACAGGAGTATTAAATTGCACCAGCCAATCAGGTTCATTTTTGCCATGTGCTTCTGCTTACATCCACTTCATGTTTATAGTAAACCGATTATAGTCCTGTGATTACTATTATTACAAGTAAGTTATTATTACAAGAAGCAAAATGTGTTTATAAATATTGGCATATTTTTCAGTTTATATGTTTTCAGTTTACTGTGTAGTATACTCTGCTGAATTTGCTTAAGGTGTGTTGGAAGTAGTAACATTAAACATCACTTATTTTACTGACATGTTTTGGGAAATGATTTGTTCCCACCATCAGGTTGGTGTTTCCATTGTGGTGATTGTCTGTCATGGCAGCATCTTGTGGTGCAGAGCAAGCACATTTCACCACTACAGATAGCACTAGCACTAGCTGAAGCGCGTTAGGTCTAACACCATGCTGCACTCAAATGGAGAATTCATTCATAACCAGGGCATATCAACCATTCAAACTTAACAGGCATTAAAGGGTAGGCTTCGTACTATATGTTGCAAGAAAAACAAAAAATTTGTACTTTGGCGCTTACGCCCTTGCTATTCTAAGCACCTCAAATAAAACACAGTTCACTTGTATTCTTCTTTAAGAGCGACTTTGTTTTGTTTTTGTTCATGCACTAACTAGATATTCAACTTATATACTGCTGAACTTAGGGTTACCAGACTATTTTATGGAAATGTAGGATACAATGATAAAAAATGTAGGACATTATCAGTCAATGAAAAAATAATGTAAATTTATATTTAAATGCTATTTATGCAAGGTGTCCCAATAAAACACTGATAACGCATAGTATGTTGTGTGGGATGGCAAACTGATTGGTTTTCAAATAGAAACTGTCCGGAAATGCATGCTTTGGACGTTGTAGCGCATGGAAATGTGAGATGGGTGTGCATTCAGATTTTGTCAATAAAGCAAACATAGAGCTGTCTACATTACAAACAGGCTTCAAACTGTGTACCTCCTACATCATTGCAGAGCCCATATCAGTGGTGGTGACCCTCATGCACATGACCCAATACATGCAATTGTCTTTAAAGATTCTCAATCACTCCATGGACTCGAGCAGTAAGGTCCTCCACTTATGTCACAGGAGTGCCATACTCTTCATACAACTCCACAGAAAATAGTTGAGAGGTGTCAGCTCTGGCGACCATGTTGGTCTTGAAACTGGTCCACCTCTACTAATCCATCTATTTGAATATGTGATGTTGAAGTAATTCCGCATATTTCCATCTAAGTGTGCTGGAGCTAAAGTCAGCCATTTCAGCAGCTGCATACTGGTACAAGTCACATTGCTGTTAAAATGTTACTGTACTGAAAACTACACAAGTAACGCAGATGGATGCGCACCAAGGACTCTAAGGAGGAATTTAGCGCATCCACAGGAATTTTGTTACGCTCAGGTTGTTCATCCCAGTACACAGGTGGCTAAAGGATTACATATCTTCCGTATTAATATAGCAAAACAAATGTTAACAAATTGTCATAACCGCTTGCTCTTAAACTTCAACACTCTCCAGCATCCAAACTGCATTTCCAGACACCCAGTATATACCCATAGGGGATATTGTTTAGTTTAGCGTACGCGATGACTTGGTCAGAATTTCGGCAAAGTCCCACTCGGCAGTGTGTACGAATTGCCGAAGTTGCTGTGTTAATGCAGCGCTGCCAACAGCAGAATGTCCCTAGGAGTTTGTTGCCAATAGTAAGCTTGAATGTTTTTGCGGGAGTCGGCAGTATGCTGTTGACCTTCTTAGAAGCAACTAGTGCAAAGGCTAGGTTTATCAGTATATTGGATTTGGCGCCTCTGTGCTTAAATGAAGAAGCATGCATGCAGTTCCTGTACGACGAGGGCCTGTTGAGGACTCGAATGCTATGCAGGGAATGTGATGCCGTGCTACACCACTCGAAAATTAAAAAAAAAAAGTGAAATAAAATAAATAAATAAAAATAAATGAAAAAGAATGATAATTAATAAAAATAATATAAATATAATAATATAATACTATTAAATATAATATATATAAATAATATATATAATAATATTAAATAATAATACAATAATATAATATAAAATAAATAAAAAAGAACAATAAATAATAAAAATAATATAAATATAATAATATAATAAATATAGTATATATAATATAAATCTAATAACATTAAAAATAATAATATAAAATAAATAAACAAAAAAGAACGATAAATAGTAAACATAATAAAAATATAATAATATAATAAATATAATAACATTAAATAATAAAATAAACAAAAAAAGAATGATTAATAAACAATAAAAATATAATAATATTAATATATTATAATATAAATATAATAAATATAAGTATAATATATAGTATTATATATAAATAATAATATATAATATAAATGTAATAATAATAATCATCATCATCATCATCATAAGGTTCCTGAGAACCTTCAGCTAGCTTTGGGTGATCAACAATATCACAAGAAAATCATCAAGGCATGCAAAGTTAATGTTTAAATTCAATTTAAACTTTATGATTTATTATTTTGTTTCCTCCTAATAAATAAATGAATTTTAAAAAATAATAATATAATAAAATAATATAACAATAAAGAACGAGCCAGCGTATCGTGGACCCAGTAACAAGTCAATAAGGATAATGTACACAATAATTCGAATGCACAGAATCCACAACAATAGTATAAGAGCAAAATAATGTACACAATGAGCAAAAAAATAATGTACAGAATCCACAACAATAGCTACGCGATAGCGGTATATGTCTGTGGCGGCAACGACGCGAGTGAGTGCATTTGTGTTTAATGTGTTGGCAACGAGAACTAGTGTAGTGTAAAAAGCAATGTTGGCAGATGTGAAAATCGTCTGCTAGTCACGCAGTGAAATCTAGTGGGCGATTGTGAAACTACTGTCGGCGTATGCACAGTAAGTAAGTTCGGACTTAGAATCTGGCTGGCAAGTGGCAAGTAAGCTAATCTAAACTTGAGCCCCCATAGGCATATATACTTATGCTTTTTGAAAATCCTGAGACATACAGCATTAAATGTGTTCATGAAGAGTCAGTTATACTTCTCTGAAGATATAATCTTGCACAAAACATCTACCTCATTTGAAATATACCAAGAAATTCTAAACAACTGAAGTTTTTAAAATTGTACTTTACTAAAAGTACCTCTAACTGAATCAATAGATAACTTGTTTCTTTCATCTTTCTACTGTGCTCTTATTAGTGAAAATACTCTTTTAGCATTAGCATTTGTGTTGCTTTGCCTCCACAGAATACCAACCTTTTGCCTTGGAGTGCAAATGCTACATTGCCAACCACTCGTTCAATACATGAATATACTCTTTGACTGTAGCCAATGTTGCCATAGCGATTGCAGTTGCGGCTAATAAGCAATTATTTATTTCTGTTTTCGCAGTTGCCAGTTCATTTTCTTATGATCACTGCTTGTTTCTGAAAATGTAGGACATTAGACACTTTTCAAAAATTCCTCTCAGACACCAGAGAAATGGTTAAAATGTAGGACATGTCTGGGAATTTCCGGATGTCTGGTAACCCTAGCTGAACTCTACAAATAGAACATGAGTTTTCAAATGTAGGTAAGAAGCAAAGCTTGTGTGCTTCATGCTGTGTTTCATTACATAATGGTCATTCCTGTATCAATAGACAAACTGATCTGCACACTTAAGTCAAGATTACTATGAACTTGGTGTGAGAACAATGTCACACGGTATTCAATGATACTGTTTAGCATTGACTTAATGTAACTTAGCATGACTTAAGGAGTACCAATATCGATCTGTTCCAGCTGTTTAAATTATGCTCTGTTGTTGTGTGGTAATACAAACTAATTGGCATAGTGAAATGCACAGAGAATACAATAAGTAAAGCAATAACCAGGTTTTTAAAATTAGATTGTTATATTATGGCTTTGAAATGCAATGCTGCTTGCATGACCATGGCAGAAAAACGAGAAACAAATAGTGGCTTACCATTTGAAAAAATCTGATGTGTTGCACTCACATGACTTTCTCTACTCTTGTACTAACCACTCTTACAAACTCTTATTCCTGTGTCATTTGCAGAAATTATCTTATTGCTTATTTCCTTGTAGGTACAAGGGGAATATGGGAAGACAGTAGGCTTTGAGCGATAGTCAAATCTTTTAAAGCTTTGAGATTCCGTTCTCTTTGGATGGCTAAGATATAAAAAAATGAGTAATGATCTTACATTTGTGGAAATTATAGGTATTGTAAAACTAACACAAATAACAAGGAATTTCTCCCAAATGGTTCACTCTACAAACAAATTTATTTAGACCTAAATTGTGCTTCAACGAGATATATTTTTTGTATAGTAAGACGTGGTCTATCTCTTACGGTTTGCCAGTTATGCTAAATCCATCCAGAGTAAACAGGACAGAAAATTCAAAATATACATTTCATTTGTAATAAAAATATCTTAAACATATGGCGTTTTAATCAAAATTGTTAAGAGCCTTTTTCAAGATGCTCAAAATTTTCGAAAAATTTTGCATGTGAAGGGTACTTTAGGGTGCAGAAATCTTCTTCAAAATCATTGTGCCTTATCCTTAACAGATGTTAAACTTAAATGCCAACTTTGGTTTTTAACCAACTTTTCGTTTTTGAGTTATGCTGTCCACAGACTGACAGACACACACACATGGACCTTTTTCTAAAAATGCTTTTTTTGGATTCAGGGGCCCTCAAAACATATATTTCTGGTGAAACTTTTACATCAAATTTTTGGGTAGAATACAATACTTCCTCTACTTGTAAAGAAAGTAGAAATAAGAAATTTTGCATGAAAGGAATAGTGTAAGAAGGGTAGATTTTCTTAAGTCTTGTACTGCACTCTAAGAAAAAGCTAAAGTTAAAAGTTTGGTATTTACCTGATATTTCATTTTGGTGTTGTGCTATTCAAGGTACATGCAGACCCATGGACCTTTACTAGGGTGACAATTATGTAATGAAATACAATATTTTATTGAACCTTTCAGTATAATCTTAAGCAATTGTGTAGTAACTGACAAAGTGCAGCTAATAAACCTTTTTTTTCAGATCTGCAAGTTTACTTTAAAGTATGCTGTAAAATTGAGCAGCTTATGATCAGTTGTTATATTTTGTTTTGAAATATTTTTTGAAGCTGTTATGGCTGTGCAGCATCTATTATAAGAATGGAAATGAAATTATTCTGTTTTGTTTGGCTTTGCACTGCTTTATTCATTTATTTTTTGTTGTCACTTGCTTTAAATATGTCAAATGGTGAGACAGCTGCAGAAACCAGCACAATGAAGGAAGGTGGGTAAAGTGGTTACGTGGTGAGAAACTATGTGCAATTGTATATGTTGGCTGGAAAACTGGAGATATAGTTTCAAAAATCTTTATCTCTTTAAATGTTCTTGAGGCTCTTAAGTTTTATTGATGTTCGGATGATAATTATTTTATCATTGCAGTCTAGCACTGTAATAGCTGTTTTAAGTTGATTCAGATCTGATAATTTCAACACGGGTTCTTCCTAATCTTTTAAGTGCTCAACAAACATTGTTGGAAATGTAAACAAATGTGATTTGAAGTATTTGTTTCTGCAGGTGTTCATTTTATGCAGGCATAGGTTTGAATATAATATCATATATAACATTTATTCAGGTTACCAAAAATAAAGATGGCTGATGCCATATGTCAGTATGGCAAATATTTTTTTAATTAATTAATTTATTTATCCATCACCTGATAACCTGTGTGGTACAGCTTGTCTGTATGCTGAATTAATGCTGTAGTGTAGGGTTTTCCTTTTTGGTAGCCATGTTGGTAGTCTGATATTATACTATATTTTGAAAGGAATATAGAGACTACAGTTGGTAAGAAATAACCTGGCACTTGACAGCTATGTGATTTACTTACCTGCGAGCGAGGCTAGTCCTGTCTCACCCAATCATGTTACAAACACATCGCGCAACGATTAGTCGATTGGACGAGAAAGGGCTAGCCTTTTCGCAGCTAAGTGAATCAGTTAGCTGTCAAGTGCCAGGTTATTTCTCGCCGACTGAAATGAATACTGCTCTTTCTAGTAATTTAGAAAAAACCTGATAATACTGAAATTGGTCTATTATTCTGGGCCTCTAATTTTGATCCTTTTTATATACTGACTTCATTCCTGTTGTTTGAAAGTTTTCTGGAAGACTACCTTCACCCATAGATAAATTCATTATGTGTGTTAACTATTTTATTATGTGAGTCGAGTATTCTTTAAGTAGTAGTATATTTGGAAACCTGATCTGGTAAATGCCCGGTTTAACAGAATATTTGGGCTTTAGACTGTCTGTAAAACCAAAAGTTCATTAATTAGGAGTGTTGTTGAAAATTAGGAATGGGACTTCAACACTCAGTGGCATTGAAGTATGTGTAATACTTGGAGATAAACCTTCAATACTTTTTTTTTAACTTTTGCATTATTGTAAGCCGTTGCATTTTACTTTATGCTAGATAAGGATGAAAGGAGTCGAGTCTCCCATGTTACTGCCTCGTATGTATCCCCAAAGACTCTCATGTTCCATTGTCTGTTCAGTTCTTCAAGATGGAGGCTGATGAAGCTATTGCTGTAGTGGTCTTGTCTATCCCGTATTAAAAAGAAGGAAAAAAGAAAGAAGGTGGTAGGTACACCCAATTAACAGCAAGCAGCATTGGCATGGCAATTTTTACATGCTGTATCCTCCACTCGTGAAGATAGTGACAACATTTTAAATTATTTTTTAATGTCAGCTTCTTCATTTAATGAGCTTCTTTCAAATATAAAGGGATGCTTGCCCTTCTATACACCACAAGTGGTATCCCATAACACAGAACAAATTTCAACCTCACTTATTAATTGTTCTGTATCCATATTTGCAATTGCAGAGGCCCTTGGAGAAGCAGAACGCAAACAAAATGCACTGACGTTGAAGTGTTTTGCTTTTTCTCTTGTTATGCTAGTGAGTTGAGTGCACACACAGCTTGCAGATTACATGCGTTCTAGCATTTCATTTCCACTACCAACTAAGACGCGTGTTTACATGCAGTTTGCTTTCATGACCTTGATTACGTGCTGAGCATGTGTGCTGTTCTATTAGATGCCTAGTGAAGCTAAGCTGTGTGCATATTACATGCATAAAGTGCACCCAAAATAAATGCTCATGTGTCCTTCAGTCTCAAGCTGGGAAAGTGAAACTGGAAGAAATTGTTGCATATGCAAACCTTGGATTCTGATACCTGCTGATACATTGAGTGTTGCTTCTTCTTGTAAAAGCACCATCTGTAGTTCATTTAAATGCAACTTACAGTTGTTTACTGTTTCTAAAAGTACAAAGAACAGCAAAAACCATTAGAAACTAACAAAGAACAACAAACAACTTTAATGTGTGCTATTAATCAAGGAATTAAATTACATACCACTAGAGTAGGGTTGCCATAATCCAAGAACCAAAATCAAAGACAGAGTCTAAGCATTAACGCTGTCAGCTGATACCGAAATTTAGATTTCCGATCGAATGGGCTTTTGAAAAAGATACGTTTTAATTTAATTGCCGGATATGAGATTTGCGATAAATATTGAGTAATAACATAAATAGATAATAGATCAGGAAGTGTTGTAAGGTGAGCAAGATATGAGTAAATAATAGTCGTTAAATTTGTAGAATAAACGCATTATTGGTTTGAAATTAACGAGTCATGACGTCATACCACATAGTTTAAATACACGTTCGAAAGTCAGTTCTACAAACCTTAAAAGTCGCGCGATATATCTAATAAAATATAAAGTAAACATCGTTTAATCCTAAAAAAATAATTATATATTCGAAATTCATAAAAGAACATGTTATAATAGAAAGGGACATTTCTAAATTGCGGGAAAAGGAAATAGCATTTTGGATACGAGGCTTTCTTGGATGACGTCATGACATTCAAATGAACGAACGGCTTCTTAGCGTGGGTAAGAGAGAAAGCGTCGGGGCACTACTCAACGAGAGACCAGTACGGGAGGTCGTGCTACGCGGATGTGAGGGTGATTCCTCTACATATACAAATATTTCGGCATAACTCCTGAAAAGATTTAAAAAGGAAATAAATGAGGTGCAAAGTTGTTCTTGGGTTGTCCATTACACTTACGCAAACCCGAGATAAAGAGATTTCTTGCAGAACTAGCCGGAGCGAGCTACATCGAAGGGCAACACCACGTCACCAACGACATTTAAGTATCAACGAGACATCAGGAAGCGAGCAACGACTCATACAGCTTCAAATTGGCTTCCCAACGTGTGGCGTCGAAAGAATGGACCAAACCCCCAAGACGACCAGATCAGCATCGAACCAGCAGACAAGAAGGTGCCCAGCGTGTCAACATCTGTGAAACGTGTAGTGAACAAGTTTAAGTGCAGTTAAAGTGAAATAGTGAAAATATTGAAAATTTTGGTGAGTAGAAAAACACATATAAATAGCTTAGAAATGGAAGACAGTGATACCGACTTTTTAGGTTTTGAAAGTCCGGAAATTGAGGAAAGTGTAAGTAGGATGGAAGAATTTAATCAGAATGTAATTGGTAGCAGAATATGCCAAGAAGTAGAAGATCAGAACGTTAGAGAAACACCTAGAGGTAGTTCAGAAATGTTTAGTAGTAATTCAGAAAGGCCAGCATTTATGTCAGAAATAGAGAATATGTTTCAAACGATAATGAAAAAGATGAGTACAGAGTTAAGTCAAAAGATAGATGAAAATAGTAAAGAATTAAGAACAGTGAAAAAGATGAGTACAGAGTTAGGTCAAAAGATGAGTACAGAGTTAAGTCAAAAGATAGATGAAAATAGTAAAGAATTAAGAACAATGAAAAAGATGAGTACAGAGTTAAGTCAAAAGATAGATGAAACTAGTAAAGAATTAAGAACAGAGTTAGGACAGAAATTAGAGAAGGGACAACAGGAATTGGGAATGCAATTGGAAAATCAGAAGAGAGCTTTAGAAACCTTTAGGGAAGAAGTTAGGGAGGAAATTAATAAAGTCAGTAGTGAAGTAAAAGAAAATAGAGAACAGGTTAAGGGAGAATTAGAGACAATAAGGCAAGAAGTAAAGAATTCTGAAAAGAAATTAGGTCAACAAGTTAGTGAAAAATTAGATAAAGAAAGGGAAAGAGTAACATATAGTTTAGACAAACAAAGGGAAGAGGTAGTACAAAGGTTAGATAAAGACAGGGAAGAAATTAGAGAAGAGTTACAGGGGTGTAAAGTTAGAATAGAAAGATCTGATGTAGAAAGTGAAAGGCAGGCTAGAAATTTGGAGGATGTTACAGACCAAATAAAAGGAGTAGTGACAGAAATTACTCAGGTAAAAGAGGCCTTAGAAAATTTGAAATTAAATGAAAATGCATGTAATCACAACAATCTTAGTAATGAAGTTGCAAGAAACGAGGCAATACCAGGTGTATCAGCTGACATTTCGATGCAAAATAGGGGTAACAGTAATTCCCATTCTGATCTCGGAAATAGCTCAGGGATAGGTGACAATTCAAATTTACATTGGCCTAACCATGTCTTAAATGAAATGACACCTCCAGTTTTTGAAAATGAAGATTCAGATGATCCTAAAGCCTTTTTAGAAGGGTTACAAGAGTACTTCACGGTGAAACGTATACCAGAGGAGTACAAGATGGTGATAGTAAGAAAATGTCTAAAGGGTAATGCTGCTAATTGGCTAGGCCTTTCTATGGGTAACAATAATGACTACAGGACCTTTAGGAACATCTTTTTAACCAGATATTGGGGAGCTAGTAGGCAGGCTAATATAAGAGTTGAATTAAGCAATGGAAAATTTAATCCTAGATCGGAGGAATCGATGGTCAACTATTTTATGAGAATAGCGAGAAAATCGAAGATGTTGGACCCTCCCTTAGATGAAAAAGATCTAATAAATATAGTTACTCCACATTTTCCGGAAACACTTCAACATTACCTAATCATAGCCCGACCCGATAGCATTGCAGCTATGATCGAATTATTATCAGCCTTAGAAGTCAATAAGCCAAAACACGCATTTGGAAATAAATATGAAGAAAAAGAAACTGTAAATTCTTTCGGGCAAGGGGCACAGTATTATCAGAATAGAAGTGAGATTAGGGAAAGATATAAAGGACCAGTACCAAGGATGGAATCATTCCGGTGGGAAAATCAAGGTAGATATAATCAGGAAGGGCGTCACCTAAATAGAAATGGTAATCAAAGGGGAAGAAATATAAGGGTGAATTATATGAATACAAATAGATTTGATCGAGGTAGACGGGGCCGTTATTTTGGACATAGTAGAAATTCAAATGATGGGTATTGGACAAACGGAGATAATGAGTTTAGACCGAGGTCACCAAGACAGGGAGAAAGGTATTCAGATGGACGAAATTCCCCCGAAAATGCAGAAATGGTTGAGGCCATTAACACGGTCAAAAACATGGTAGGAAGTAACCCCGATTTAATGCAGGAAAACAGAAGTAACAATTTGGGAAATAGTACAGGAGCAATACCTAAAAATCAGGGAAACGCCAGACCCGGTCAAACGCGCCTTCAGTGAGAACTGGGTATCCTAGTAATGATTGTGATAAGTACTCGGAAATAAATAGTCCTGGAAGGCAAATGATGATACAAAAGAAAAGAGAATGTAAAAATAGAATCGACGAAAACGAAAAAGTAGGAGATCCACCTAAAATCAAAATTGGAGTAAATGGAAAACAATACAATGCAATTATAGATACGGGATCAAATAGCACAGTATGCTCACAAAATTTTTATGATAATTTACAAAGTAGTGGTTTTAAAGTAATGTCTTTACCAGTTAATGGGATATATTGCTCGCTAGCTGTGGGAAAACGAAAAGAGAGAGTAAAATTTCAAGCAATGATAAATATTGAAATAAATGGGAGAATACTTGGAATTTTATTTCTGATTGTAGGAAGACTTGTGACAGATATTATAATAGGTTGTGATTGTCTTTATGCCTGGGAAGCTGTGGTGAATTTTAAAAACATGATTCTAGAAATGAAAGTTGAAGATGAGATCATTATAGTGCCTTTTGTGGAAGATAGTAGTTCAGAAACTATTGTAAGAGAAAAAGAGGAAGAAGAAATCCAAGGGGATACATTCTTTGTAGAATATGTTAAAGTAGGAGCTATGGAATTAACTGAAGTAAATGTCAAAGAGTACAGAGTCGATAATAAAGAAAATGTAGAATGGGATAAAAATGATTTCATAGACAATTTGAGGGTTTCTGATGCAACTAGGTACTATGATAGGGAGAGTAGTGAAGACTTAGAAGAATTGTTGAGGGAAAAAGTAACTCAGGCTGATCAACTAAATGAACAACAGAGGGATAAACTGTTTGAAATATTAATCCGAAATAAAGAAGTATTCTCTGAGAAACCTGGTAAATGTAATATTTATACTCATTCGTTTGAGATGATACCCATCAAACCTTTTACACATAAAGCGAGAGCTATCCCTAGTACAATAAGAGAAGAGGTAGATGCAGTTATAAAGTCAATGTTAGAAGATGAGGTTATTGAGATTTCGAATTCAGAATTTGTGAATCCCCTAGGTATTGTAAATAAGGCCAATGGAAAGATTAGGGTGACATTAGACGCGAGAAAACTAAATCAACATTGTAAACCTGATAGATTTAGACCAGAAAGTGTAGAGGTAATATTGAACAAATTGCAGAAGGGCAAAATTTTTTCTACTCTAGATCTTACAGCATCTTTTTGGCAGATCCCACTTAGAGAAGATTTAAGAAAATATACAGCGTTTTTACATTCAGGAATATTATATCAGTTTCGAGTTTGCGCCTTTGGTATGAATACCAGTGGTAGTGCACTATTAAGAGCTTTGTATGAAATTTTTGGAGAAACCATAAAGAAATTTGTAGCTCAGTATGTGGATGATTTTGTAATTTTTTCAGAAAATATAGAGGATCATTTAAATCATATCAATTATGTGCTTAGTCAGTTAAAGAAAGCAAACATGACAATAAAGCCAAGTAAAACTGCATTCTTTGTGAAACAGACAGAATTTTTAGGTTATGTTATTTCAAATGAGGGAATCAGGCCTAATCCCGACAGAATTGAAAGCATAAATAAAATACCAGCTCCTAAAAATATAAAACAATTGAGAAGATTTCTTGGTATTCTAAATTATCAGTCAAGATTTATCCTGGAATATGCAACCGTAGTAGCCCCATTAAGACAACTTTTGAGAAAAGATGTAAAATGGCAATGGTCATCAGTAGAACAAGAATCTTTTGAAAAGGTAAAAACATTGTTTGCAGCGTCAATTTTATTGGAAAAACCTAGGGAAGATCTCCCCTACATAATTTATACAGATGCTTCAGGACTAGGTTATGGTAGTGTCATATTACAAAAAGATGAGGAAGGAAAAGATCACCTCATCGCTGTAGCTTCAAGGGGGCTTTCAAGGACTGAATCACAGGCTTGCACTACAGAAAAAGAGATAGCAGCTATTTACTTTGCACTTGTAAAATTTAAGCAATATGTATATAACAACCCAGTAATAGTTTACACAGATCATGTTAGTTTGGCATTTATGAACTCTTGCAAACTCACAAGCACACGTATTTCTAGATATATACATGAGATCACATCCCATAACATAGAAATCAAACACATAGCAGGAAGTCAGAATATTTTTAGTGATTTGTTATCAAGGATGAAAACCAATTATACAATACCAGATACAATTAGTGACAACAAACATGATGTAACCATACTATATTTGAAAACCTTAGAAGGGACTCAATTAGCTAAAGAATTTCGAAATTTGGAACAATTACAGATGGAGGACGATGAACTTAGGAAATTGAAAGAAAAGGCACAACCAATCACAGAAAATCTAAAAGATAATATAGGTATTTATGAGGGAAAAATCTATAAATTTCATGGAAGAATTGAACCTAAATGGAAAGTAATGGTACCAAAAGCTTTACAAGAGAAACTTATACTTGCTTATCACAAAACACTAGCTCATACAGGTAGTGAAAAGCTAATCATGGTAATTAGTGACCATTTTTATATAAAACATTTGGCAAAGAAAGTGAGAAAAATATGTTCAAGCTGTGATTTATGTCAAAGGGCCAAACCATTTAATATCAAATTTGATATAGAACCTCAGACAATAATAAGAGAAGGGAAAAATGTACTAGTTACTGCTGATGCACATGGGGAGCTACCAGTAGGACAATTTGGATGTAGATATATGTTTGTTCTTCATGATGTTTTTAGTAAATTTATTAAAATTTATCCTGTTAGGAATATCAGCAGCAAAACATGTGTAGGAAAGATAATAAAAGATTATGTGCCTAAATATGGCAAGATTCAGGCAATCTTAACAGACAATGCTACAGTTCATCGGAGCAAAATCTTTAAAGAAACCCTAGAAAATCATGAGATAAAATTATATCATTGTTCCTCATACTTTCCATCAGGGAATCCAACAGAACGTGTCCTCCGAGATATAGGAATTTATTTACGTGTACTTACACATCATAATCACAAGGATTGGGTGAAATATTGTCCATTGATAGAAAAGATTATCAATCACACCATTAATGTAACTACTGGGTTTGCACCAATAAAATTAATGTTAGGAATTGAACCAGAACCAATATTGATCGGGGTACCAAAAACACTGAAAATTAATGACATTCAGTTAAGTGAGGAAGAAAGAGCGAAAATTGCTTTTGAACGAATCAAGAAAAAGGCAGAGAAGCGAAAATTAAAGAAAAAGAGTAGAAAACATAAATGGGAACCTAAGATAGGCGATTGGGTACTAGTTAAAGACCATAAGTTATCAAGTGCCTTGAGAGGTAGGAACAAAAGGATGGAATTGTTATATAAAGGTCCTGCAGAAATTATATCCAAATTTGGTTATCATACCTATGAATTAAAAGATGTTAAAAATGAAAAATGTCTGGGAAGATGGCATAAACAACTCCTTCGACCATACAAGAAACCGTGTGGTGCATTGGAACCTTGATTTAATGTAAAAGAAAAATTGGAAGTGTCATTTGTATATTGGCGCCCAATCAGCTTTGAGATAAAATTTAAATGTTAGCTTACTTAAAAACCATACATTGGTCAGGTACTTACATATTCATGAAGAATGTAGAATGTGAATTGCTATATACTACAAAGAGCTTAAAAATATATTGTATAGAGCTCACAATAACAGCTTCAGAAAGATTGTTAAAATGTTCATCTCCGCATAGAGAGAAAACAGAATATTTACTTTGTAAAACATTTGTTAAAATATTTAGATGTATAGATAGTTATCACAGAAAGACAAAGAAAGAACTTGTCTAAAGAGTGCAATGGATTTATATAAATATATGTACATTTTAGTGCTTAAAGGATCTAGTACAGATATGTGTTACAATAACAAAAGTGAAAAATCACAGTGCAAGTGATAGTGAGAGCGAAGTGAGCAAACATGAACTAAAAGAAGGAAGTATAAAGAAAGACTCTTGAAGTTTAACCTTTATATAGAAGCTTCACAGAAGAAACCATAACATATTGTAACTAGTATTTAAGGATTAATGTTTAGTCAAGTGTACAATTGTTTGTCATGTTAAAAAGATTAATGAGAAAATGTGTTAATAACCAATTTCAAAAACAGTGTAATTGAAAATTGTATATAATGGGAGTGTTGCCGATTATTCAAAATACAGGAGTAATTTTTTAATTTTTCTTTCGGGCAAGACATTTACATTATTTTATTATGAAATAATAAAATAACATAAATGGGGGCATTTGATACCGAAATTTAGATTTCCGATCGAATGGGCTTTTGAAAAAGATACGTTTTAATTTAATTGCCGGATATGAGATTTGCGATAAATATTGAGTAATAACATAAATAGATAATATAGCAGGAAGTGTTGTAAGGTGAGCAAGATTAGAGTAAATAATAGTCGTTAAATTTGTAGAATAAACGCATTATTGGTTTGAAATTAACGAGTCATGACGTCATACCACATAGTTTAAATACACGTTCGAAAGTCAGTTCTACAAACCTTAAAAGTCGCGCGATATATCTAATAAAATATAAAGTAAACATCGTTTAATCCTAAAAAAATAATTATATATTCGAAATTCATAAAAGAACATGTTATAATAGAAAGGGACATTTCTAAATTGCGGGAAAAGGAAATAGCATTTTGGATACGAGGCTTTCTTGGATGACGTCATGACATTCAAATGAACGAACGGCTTCTTAGCGTGGGTAAGAGAGAAAGCGTCGGGGCACTACTCAACGAGAGACCAGTACGGGAGGTCGTGCTACGCGGATGTGAGGGTGATTCCTCTACATATACAAATATTTCGGCATAACTCCTGAAAAGATTTAAAAAGGAAATAAATGAGGTGCAAAGTTGTTCTTGGGTTGTCCATTACACTTACGCAAACCCGAGATAAAGAGATTTCTTGCAGAACTAGCCGGAGCGAGCTACATCGAAGGGCAACACCACGTCACCAACGACATTTAAGTATCAACGAGACATCAGGAAGCGAGCAACGACTTATACAGCTTCACAGCAAAGGAGTGTCATTAATGAAGAAAATTAATGTTAATTATTATTTATTTATGCCAACAAACTTACTGTTGGTGTTTTTAAACACACAAGCCGTGTGTGGGCAAAGTTTGAGAGGTAGAACTGGAACTTAACCTCTCAAACTTTGCCCACACATGGCTTGTGTGTTTAAAAACACCAACAGTAAGTTTGTTGGCATAAATAAATAATAATTACCATTCTGAAGGTTATTTAATCCTGGGATATAAAGTACTTACAATAGTAAGTCACCATTGGAGTAATTTGTCTCTGATGTGAGACTGCCCTTGTGGTTTACCAGGAGAAATACGAACTGGTTTGAGAATATAATGCCATTCTGGCAGTTTGTCACAATAGCTCAGTGGTTAGAGCGTCTGCCCGGTAAGCGGAAGGTCTGTGGTTCAAATCCCAGTTGTGGCATTGAATTTTTAAGTTCCAGTTCTATCTCTCAAACTTTGCCCACACACGTCTTGTGTGTTTAAAAACACCAACAGTAAGTTTGTTGGCATAAATAAATAATAATTAGCATCTGAAGGTTATTTAATCCTGGGATATAAAGTACTTACAATAGTAAGTCACCATTGGAGTAATTTGTCTCTGATGTGAGATTGCCTTTGTGGTTTACCAGGAGAAATACAAACTGGTTTGAGAATTTAATGCCATTCTGGCAGTTTGTCACAATAGCTCAGTGGTTAGAGTGTCCGCCCGGTAAGCGGAAGGTCTGTGGTTCAAATCCCAGTTGTGGCATTGAATTTTTAAGTTCCAGTTCTACCTCTCAAAATTAATGTTAGTTTGCATTAAGTGACTTTTTAATTAAAACATTATACACAAATTACTGAAATATACACAATTGTGTTGCTATGGTCAAGATCTGTTTTAGACTAAGATTTGTACCAGTCATATCTCTCTGAGCATTGAACAGAAAAAGGAACGTGTTTTGATTCTGAGTCTGTGGAAAGCAGTGTAGCTTATATTTTTCATGTTATGCCGATAGCATTGTGTACAACAAAAGTGCATTTTGAGACATCGAGAATTGGATACAATTTTGTTCCATACAATTTCTATCCTATTTTTTGTATCCAACCTGGTTGTGTAAAATGTGATTGAGTTGCACCTAATTTTTTCATCCAACAACTAGGAAATAGCCAATCAGCATCTTTAACGTAAAAATATGGCAGACTGCACAGAGAACATGTATCAACTGTTGTATATGTATGGCTCATGGCACTTTTAAAGTGATTGGCATTTTAATAAAACGTTTAATTTTTTTCTAGAAGATTCGTTAACAATTTTTCGTGATCATTAACATATATTACTGAGGTGATTATTACATAGCTATATTTCATAAATAATAAGAAATCCAGGTAACAGTATGTTTACATTTTATGTTATGAAATGAGTTCAAATCTCCTGTCCACCCATACTAAGATTAAAACCATTACAATTGTTCCTTATCTCTTTCATGCTTGTCTCATATTTGTGTCCTGGTGTGTAATTTTGCATTGAACACGATACAATACTTGAGGTTGAGAAATCAATCTTTATCAATTCATAGAAAATTGCGATAGTTTTCCGGGTCCTCTAACCTCAATTTGTTTTGTAGTAGACCCAATATACCCCGGACCGTGTCCTGTTCTCATGACCTTGTCCACCGATGTCTTTTACTTCTAATACATCTTCGCTTCCTACTGAGACTCGTGGAAATGTATCCCAAACCTATACTTAATATAACAACTGCTAAATTAATGTTTGCATCCCCCATGTTTATTTCTCATGCTTGCTATGTGAACTGTCATTTGTATTGGACCAAAATGCATCATAGTGTGACAGACACTGTTTCTTTTGTGTGCAATTCGATTGGATAGATAAAGTTTTGTCAAAAAAGTTGCACCATGGGACACGGGCTTTACTTTACTGGGCTTTTACTCAAAAATTGTAAGTGTATATGGCAATAAACCATCTTATCTTATATGTTTTCTTTGTTTAGCTCCAGAAGTAGATTATGGCCTTCTCCATAGTACTTTACTCGCTGTTTAAAAATGTTTTTACTTCACATTTTCGTATTCATGTATGTATGTGTCCTGTGTAACGATCCAGCAGAAATGAACAAAGACCACTTGAAGACCTGTGAGGCATTAAGATCAGAAGAAACTACAGTTCAAAAGTATTGGAAACCACGAATGCTAATGGCTTCATTGCCAGATGCAAGGCACTAGAAAACAACAACAACATTTTCGTATTCACTTTCTTTTGAGTTTTGGAAAACATAACCTGATTAGAAAACAGAAGCTTCTTTGAATATCCACCATGTGTGCCAAGTAGAAAAATAGCCAATCAGCATAATTCCCATTAAAATAAGTTTACCCTAATAGACCTTCTAGTATCTTACTTCACATTATGTCCCTTCACATTAAGTAATGTTCATCGTAAACCCGGCATTACTTCCACACAATTTCTTTGCATTCTTTGGCTAATATCATGTGCCAAAATATCTAATTACACTGATAAAAGCATTGAAGCAATTGACACAGTTATATTATGGCAGCAATACATGTTCAACTCGTTACATTAACTTAAATACTAGTTTCACCAAGTTATCTATACGTATTCTTTATTTAAGAAGAAACTACTGTAATTCTGGAAAACTACCTTGGCATGGTGACACACATTGAATGTCCTTTCTGTAGGTTTTATTAAATTTCCTCTACTAACATGTGTCCCATTCATGAGGAAAATCCTTTGGATTTTGAACTAAACATAGGAAAATTGTATCTAAACAATGTACATATTGTATTTGTTCACATTCCTTCACAATGTCTTTTCTTATAAGCTTGTTGGTTGCTTAATAAATAAAAATAAATAAATGTCTCACAGATGACTTTGTTAGTAATTCTAACAAGTCTATTGATTACCCAACCACTTAAGTAATACAGTATAAAGGTTTAATTTACTTGGAAAATCATACATCTTTCAATTGGCTCTTGACTCGGTATATAAGTGTTCCGTGCAACATTTATCATCTGAATCACATGTATAAATGTTACTGCAGTAGGATAAACATAACCAGTGTTGCAAACCTCTGAAAGCACCCCTTAACAGTTTATTGATAATCTATTGGTAGTATGTACGGAGGTATTTTTTTACACATGGTGAACGGTTTTGCTAGGACCTGCGCAAGTGACATCATGCAAATTTATGGTGGGGGTAACAGGTCTGTTTCTTACTTGAAATAAACAAGACATTGCTGATAATACAAGCAGGTACTGTACTTAATTATGCACTGCTCCGCAATGTTTACTACACGCAAGTTGGAGAGATACTAACCTGATACCCCTGTCTTATAGGTAAAAAACAAACACGACCATAAACCACTGCACAACTTCCAGCAATTTGCCATATCTAAAAAATATCTCTGTACTGAGCACTTGAAGTGTCAGTCTGGGTGGCTCAGTTGGTTAGATGCTGGCCTACTGATCTCAAGGTTGCAGGTTCAAATCTGGCCCTGATGATGGTTTCCAAGTGTGCTTAAAAACGATAACTTCATACCAGTAGATTTACTGGCATGTAAAAGAACTCCTGTGGGATGATAAATTCCAGCACACCGGCAATGCTGATGTGATCCTGGCTATTGACAGTGTCGTTAAACAACAACATTTTTTAATTTAAACACTTGAAGCTTTCCTGGTGGTAATATGAAAGCTTGGAAACGTTTCCAGAATTTCCCTGCCTGACACCCCGAGAAGAGTTACTTTCATCTCTGTACTGAGTTAAACGTGAAATAACATGGACATCGCAAAGGGGAGGCAAGGGGAGACCATGGTATTGTGTCCTTAACTGTTTATACAGACCCTGCATACCGCTGCCATCTGAGTATTAGAGAGAGCTAGTAACAAAGTTTACGTCACTTTTGAACACTTGCAGCTATACCGAAATTCTGACTGCAAAGGGTTAATATTAATAAGACAAAACTTATTTCTTGTAGTATGAGCTACCCATGTTCATTAATAATGTTACACACTAACTGTAGACGCTTCTTCAAATTGCACCCCCTCCTCTACTGTGGTGTTTAACCACTTCTCGCTCTAATTATTTTTTTTGATAAATGGTAAGAATACATCATATTTTTTTCTTTACGTTTTGTAGTCACTGGTTATTACTTATAATCACTGTACTCTTGTCCCAACTTAATGTAAACACAGGTCATCAACAACTAACTGCAATAACAACTAACCCACCATATGCCAAAACCAAAGAACACCACAAAATATAGTACCTTAAATATTGGCAATTATCTGTGAATTTTCAAGATGTATGATAACCCTGGTAAAGAATACTTGAGTGTAATGCTATTCCTAAACCTCGTGAGTAAATATTGTTCTGTTGCATCATAAACACAAGGCATGAGTCCATGTGGTGTTTGTTTGTGTTAGTCACAGCTGATGCAAACACCAAATTATCACAGAGGGATACAAGGTGTGGGTCTCAGGCTGGATGGATTATAGGTGCTGTGTGTAGGAATCCGACTAAAAACGTACAACAATGTATAGAAACAACACTAGGTTTTAATACCTTTCTATTATCCTGAGTATTCTTGGGTTTGTAACATTGTTCTTTATTGTGTTAAAATATAAAGAAAAACGCTTAGCCTCTCTTGTCATTACATCCAGTAGCGCATCATCAAAACAGAGGCGGAAATACTGACTTATGTTATTGTTAGCATCCACTGCAAACTTCAGGCTAGAGGCTGATGTAAATGGATATCTTGGTGGAGCTGGAGTTACATTGTCACCTATTTGCAATTGCAGTTAGCTATACAGAATTACTAGAATCTGAATCAGAATCACTTTCAGTTAATGCTACTGAACTGTAGCTGCCAGATTCCTCAAGGGAAATACTATCTTTCGAAATTGTATTTAATGTTGGATCTGGATGTGTTGCAGGATCATAATCTTCATTGTTGGAGAAATGTAAATATCTCTTCAACGCAGTCAACATACTAATTCTAGACATCACAGAGCACAAAGATAGTCATTCTACCTAGCTGGTGCACTAAATTAAAAGGTTCTGAACAAGAATAGTCGTAATAAAGCCACAGAGAACTAAGATTACAAGATAACTTGGGTTAGAAATTTTTTGACCATTTCTTAACACTTTCACTGCTGAGATATTTTGCTATTATGCCGTTCATCCTCTAATTCCTAAATTGGTTTTTATATCCCTTTCCGATGCATCTCGGCTGAAGTGATTCAGATAGCCATGACAGTTAAAGCAATACACAACAAACTGGCCATTCATTCAAAGCCAAACATCGCGAGTTTAAATTCTAGCAACTGCAGTCAAACGTGCCTGTGGTAAAGGAAGGCCAGGGCCCAAGTAAAATAATTGGTGTAATGACACACTTGGAAGCTGATGGTTACATTTGACTACAGTTGGATGGATTTTGCTTTGTATCTGAAAAAAAAATAAACCTACAGTTTTATTGTAAAAATTTAATGTCTTAAATTAATATTTTTACAATAGGAAATGTCTGCAAATACTTGAATTCAATTTATTTAGGTTAGCATAACAAGAAAGCAGAACATATCTCAGCAGTGATATAGTTAGTGCCCCATTGTCTATGTGACGGCAAATGTAGTGAACAAGCTAATTACAAGTATTCTCGGGATAATAGGTGAAGTGGTTAGCTGTTCTCCTTTACATTCAATCTTATGCCTACATATAAAAACATGTGATAGTATAAGATTTTGAAAACCCACACTGAGGACACTAATGTATTGTTTTCAGAGATTTATATGTGATAACTCTTCAAGGTAATAAAGAATTAAAGTTTGTAAAATAGTAAAGTTTCCAAATGTACAGCATCAAGCTGTTGGTTAATTTAAAGTCCTTAGCTGTTTATTTTAATACACATGTGTATGGATATGTATAATTACTTATCTATAGACGGATATCTAACTCCTTACAGACACCTTGAATGTAATACTACCTTTTTTGAAAGCATGCAAAATGTAATATAACATATGAATTTGTTCTAAGTTAATTTTGTGGAATGAAGTGGTTATCTCTGGGTTGGCATCTGCATGTATAAACATTCTTAGTTCATAAATTCTTTGTTTCTTCCTATGACTTTCATTCTTTACTTCATTATTTTTCTTTGTAGAAACAAAATTCTTTGTATATACACTTTTTCAAAGTTTTCACAAACCTATATTGATTTCTTTGTTCTGTTTCATCATCTTTGGGGATATGGTTTGGTGAGGTTTTTATTTACAGGCTTGTGATGTCATTTTTTCTTGTTGACAGAAAAACCAGAAGCATCAGAGGGCCCCAACAGCGGAGAGTCTACAAAACCCAGAATATTGGCATTACTTACTATTATCGCCTTGAGCACTTTTTTCTTGTAGTTGGTTTCGAGGTAAGCATCTGAAATTTCTTGGAGCTCTGAAAACGTTATTCATTTTGCATGGTTAATATCTTGAATGAGAGAAAGAAAACTGAACTTGTAACTGCTACTTTGATCTTTGATAATGTATCTCATATTTTTAGGTCTTTAAAAGCCATTTTAGGCAATTAAAATTCAAATATTTTTGGAAGTATATGAGTCGACCTACTTATAGTTTCACTTAAGCTTAGTTTTATCCAGACATGTTGCAAAGACAAGCAGCTTCATTGTGAACGGTTCTCGACTGGTGGCCAAAGAGGAAACTTCTGTTGTGGTTGTGACTGTGCTGCTAACTTGGTTGCTGGATATAAACTTCAGTATGTCATCTGCTTGTGGTATTTCAGAATTCATGGCTAGGTGAACATTCTTAATTATATATATTTTCTCCCAAATCATCAGTTCAGGTGTTGTTTTTAAGTGTTTTAGTAATTTAATATCCTGTTCTATGCTGTGCTGACTTGGGCAGAAGTGATGTCCTATGGCTGATTTGTTGATTTTTTTTAATTTTATGAAACATTTTAGATATATAAAATACAAACAAATTGACAAATCAGCCATAGCCCATCACTTCTGGCCAACTCAGCACAACATAGAACAGGATATCAAATTAATAAGAGCTTCTTGGTTTACCAGCCATGTAACATTGATAAAGTTGCTGAAGCTTTCTGCCATCTTCACTCTGTGGCCTTCTTCAGGAAAGTGATGCATTTCCCCTGCCTAGGTGGTGTATACATTCTCTGGGCGGAGGGGCGGGGCCACTTGATGCTGCCCAATGGGGAACTGGTGCTCTCTGATTGGACCAGCAGAGAGTACTGACCATATATAAGGTATTTTCCCTAGTTTTCTGATGTTTGAGAATTTTTGTCCATGCTGTGCTCAGCCCTAGACCCCATTGTCTCTATTGAAATTGTTTGGCTCAATTGCTTCTTTAGTAAGCCTGTCATTATATCGGCCACTATGGTGTAGTTGATGGCACCTTGGTTAATTTGGGAGAAAATACATATAAGAAAGTTCACCTAGCCATGAATTTTGAAATACCACAAGCAGACGACATACTGAAGTTTATATCCAGCAAGCCAGATAGCAGCACAGTCACAACCAAAACAGATGTTTCGTCTTTAATCACCAGTCAAGAAACTGTTCACAATGAAGGCACTTGTCGTTGGATCAAAGTAAGTTTAAGTGAAACTATTAGAGTCTATAGGTCAACTCATGTACTTCTAAAGATATTTGAACAATTTCACTGTCTATATCACTTCATATATATTAAATTGAATTAAAATTCAGTTTCAAGCTAAGCATTTGATTTTAGGCATCTAAAATATATATTTTTCTAAAATCACAGTATGGTTTATAAGGCATTAAACATTAAAACAGTAAAATTTCTAAATTATTTTGGTTAGAAACCTTTTTTTATGCCTTGAATTATGAGTTTGTGTTATAATATGCACTTATAAAGTTAAGGTAATTAACTATTCACTTCATAACAAAAGTGAACAGGAACCATTGACCCTGGATTTATAATTGCATGAAGAAAGCACCAAGGCAATAAAATGTTTACTCATTCATTTATTTTATTGTCATCGTTTGAGCCTTTCAACCAATGTATATTGTTATTGGATATGTCATATAACATATTTACAATATGAGATGTAGGTTTACAGATATTAGATTACAATTACATATAAACAGACAATATAAAATATTTCCAATATAAGATGCAGAGCTTATAGCTGTTCAACTACAATTACACTGTAAACACCCTAGATATAAAATGTTCTTCACATAAAATTAGGGTTGATATATTCCAAGAACTGAAAGCCAGGACAAGATCTAAACATAAAGCCAAGTGACATAAAGTGTTAAAGAAATGAATTTTAGTTTAGGTGGTGCTGTGGTCGAGCAGTTAGAGCGCTCACCTACCACCTAGGTGGCCTGGGTTCGATCCCAGGGACCCACATGTGGTATTCATGGTGGACGAAGCGGTGTCAGGGCGGGTTTTCTCCAGGTTCTCCGGTTTCCCCTGCCACTCATTCCACCAATTGCTTCATTATCACATTTCCAATCATCGATTTCACCTGCATTTCATATCAACCTCTTCCTCATTCTCATACCTGGTGCTTCGCTGACCACCTACTTCCAGGTCTTCACTCTCTCTGGTCCAGAGGTTTCTCTGCTCCCCAACAGGCGTCTTACCATAAGCACTGGCTTGTAAGTCTTAGTGGGTGTAAGTCCTACATAAGGGGAGGATAATCAGGAGAAGAAGAATAATTTTAGTTTACATTAATTGAAGTTTTAATCAAAGCAATTAACACAGAATATTACGATAATGAAATTAGGTATTCTATACAAGTATAAAGGACAGCTTATTGGGTTAACCCAGAAACAGCTGACATTTTTTCCCCATTGTGGTGCGGCCTGGTTATATTTGGGAGATATTCCATCTGCTGGGTTGCATTATTGCTGCCAACTTCGTAAAATACAACCATGGCAAAGGTACGGCTATAGTTGCAATTATTGCATCCATTATGTTGCCAGAGAAGCCAACCAATAGATTTTAAAACAAGATTCTGTTTAGACGTATTACTTAATGAATCTGGACACCATTGTATTGCTCGTGTTTGCGTTATTTTGTTTTGAATTGTTCTAGAGCATTATATGAACTTATAGTTACTGTTTGTTATTTTTGTGTTCACAACACTAGTGCATTAAATATATATTATGATATTTACTGTTCAGAAGTGATTTTATCCAAAAGTGTTGCAGAACAAGATTTGCCAATGATGAGTAGGTTCCTGTGTTATGTGGTAACGACGTTCAAGCAATATCGTTTAAGAGCATGTTACTTTAAGCCTGTGATATTTGAGGTTAGAAATAGTGCTTTTATTATGGATGTTGGCAGTACTGCTTTTTGGTGTAATTTTGTCTGCAGTTTAGTGTAATTGGCCATATTGAATTCTTGGGAACTGCCGATAAGCTGTTTCTCTTATAATTACTATTTTTTATGCCAACACATGTACTGCTAGTGTTCTTGAACACACAAGCTGTGTTTGTGGGCAATGTTTGAGAGGTAGAATTGCTTGGAGTATTTATATCTGATGTGAGATTCCCTTTGTGGTATACCAGGAAAAATGCAATTGGTTGGAGAATTCCATGTCCTACTGGCAAGTTGTCACAGTAGCTCAGTGGTTAGAGCAGCCATGCATGAAGTGCAATGTCTGTGGTTCAAATCCTGACTATGACATTGAGCTTTTCAGTTTCGATTCTACCTCTCTAATACTGCCCACACATAGCTTGTGTGTTTAAGAAAACCAGCAGTAAATTTGTTGGCATAAATAAATAATAGTTACCATGTAAAGGTGACTTAATCCTGGGACATAAAGTACTTATGATTGTAAGTCACCCTTGAGGTACTTATCTCTGATGTGAGATTCACTTTCTGGTCTACCAGGAAAAATACGAAGCAGTTAGAGAATTCAGTGTCATACTGGCAAGTTGTCACAGTAGTTTAATGGTTAGGGTAGCCACATTTGAAACGTGAGACAGTTATTATAGGTGTCCCCAGAAGTATTTAAAATAAATATGAACTTGACTCTGTTTATCCAGCATTATTCTTTTGTCGGGAATATTGTATATTTGTTGATGTGTTTGTTAGCCTTTATATCTCAAATGTGTTCGTTTAATCAATGATTATTTGTATAAATATCACATTAGGAATGTTAATAATATAAATAGCCATTGTTTTCTTGGCATATCCAAGATCAATTCTAATACGCAAAATGTGATGTCTTCAGAAATGTCACAGAAAGTGTCATTAAATAAGCCAATATCTGAATATTGTCATAGCAACGAATCAATTTCCAGTCTTCTTGGATCTATGGCTTTGAGGAAGCCAGATGCCAATTTCGGAAAGGCTCCAAGAAATTGGCTATTAAAAAGATATAATACTCTAAGACCGAAGCATCTACTAAATTGACATGTTTACTACATTTGGCACATCAAACTATTCACAACTAAACAGTTCCAAGTCTTTTGCACTCTATAACTACAATGCTTGACTTCACATTTACAATATATAAGTACATACAAATAACAAATAAATAAACCTGAAGAGATAGCTAAAGTTTAAAGGTATACAGAATACTGTGTTACGTACTGTAATTTCAGCCATCTAAAACAAAAAGATCACATTGATTTCTCATAACCTTAGCACTTTGCATGTGGTGCTTCCATTTTTGCTCAGCTGCTTATGCACAAGTATATTTATTTACAATCCATGAGGTTTTCAATTATTATCAATAAAAGACTGAAAGAAGATGCTGATGCTTCTTGGTTTTGGCTTCATACGTACTAATTTTCCAAGAATTGGAAAGAAGATTTTTCAGAAATAAACTTGGAATTTATGAATTTTGGGAAAAGGAAATTAGTATAATACTCTTCTACTGAGCTACTATGGCCATCAATACAAACCACATAATTAAGTTCTCTTGTCTCATTCCTATAGATTCTAGACTAAAAATGCAACTGACTGGCCAGTTAGATGTTACAAGAAGTTAGATGTCGGGTTTGGCAAGATTCCGCTAAATCATATAATATATAATTTTGGATGTACCAAAACGTATAAAGCAGTGAAAGAAAAGTATTGAGATTGATTTACAACTCAATTATACAAAGGTGCAAAGAAATATTTCAATAAGTTTAAAAATGGAGTTCAATAATATGTCTTGTTCTGTACCACGCCCAGAGAAAATATCATAGCTGTGACTTCATAGCAGCGCTAATCATATAAAAAATCGCACCAAGTGGAAGGTCTATGGTTCAAATCCTGGCTGTGGCATTGAATTTTTCAGTTCTGATCCTACCTCTCAATTATATACAAGTGTTTGTACTGCTGAATTCCATTTTACTCTAACCAATTATAATTGTCTGATCTTTGGATGAAAGACAGTAATTTGCACTGATTTTGAACCGTTCACAAAATTCACTGCAGGTTACACTTTTCATGTTGTATTGGAATGAAGTTAATGTCAGCCTGACCATTGTGCATTCATCAAAGAAAACATTCTCTACATTAACATTATGCCCAGGATTGTATTTCTGAACATTGCTCTTCAGAAACACAACTCGAAAAATGACACCTACTTTTTACGAGGCAATGTTTACAACATGAAGTCATCAATTATTGATCTAAGAACACAAAAGACACAGTATTGGAATTAATGTTTGCAACATATTGCAGTTTATTGTAAAGTTCTCCATTGTCTAGTCTACAACAATTCTGTAGGGAGAATCTTTTCAATGAAATGCATGAAGTAATGCGAACCCAGAAGGTGGAGACAGTAAAGTGAAACAATAATTTAATTGAATCTTGAACCAGTTAATACAGTACTTCACTTACTTGAAGTTTAATTGAACATATTAAACGAGCAATTCTTGTATATATATTCTATGCAGCTTGGAAACAGTTCTAACGATTTTGATCAAATTTTGTATTCAGATAGGGTTTTGCTTTTTAAGTTTATCTATACAGGATGTTAATGAACTACACGGAAATATTTTTAGAGGATATGGAGATGTCTTAAACAAGTAATTAGAGATAGGAGACTTATGACCTGATCGTTCAAATTTCAAAGTTACGGCTATAAGTGTCTAAAGTGCCAGTACGCCACTGACTAATTTCAACCATTCAAGAGCGCAACACACAAATAGGAAGGGACGTCTTAGAGCGTGCCTCTCTGGCACAATGATTATGACATTAACGTTCGAGCATAAGGTCCTCATCGTGTTCGCACCTCGTTCGCTTCTTTCCTTGTTTCTATTTATTTTCTTTATTCTCAATAGAACATGTTAATGCTGTTTTCATCCAAATTTTAAATTATATTTCAATGTATGCAATTTGTTCCAACATGCCAGTACAATTAATACAATTCCAGCTAACAAAAAGTTGAAACCTGCTTAATATGTTAATATTATGTTAATATGCTGCACTTCAGAATGGAAAGCACTTTAAAGGGTCACAGAAAGAGCAAAAGCATAAAAAAATCTCAGAATTTGCATCAGTTTTATAGGAACTGCTCGAAATTGTGGCCTGAATTTTCATGGCAAAATTGACAGCGCCAAAGGAAGGATTGTCATACTCTATTCAAGATTTCTGCTGTGAGCTGAATAAGGAAATGATAGTATCTTCATATGGAATAAAAAATAAAGCAAAATTAGTATCTGCATGATAGGAAACGAACTCATGACCTTCATGACTACAGCCTTTGATGTTACAAATTGAGCTGCAAGAGCAATCAATGAAACGTCTCTGAAGTAGGCTTCACAACGCAAGAAGGCAGCTAACCTTGTTCAGTGTCGCAGTGTCAGGTAATTAGTCCGAGATTGGAGAGATCTTTGTGGCATTAAATCTTGAGAAAGCTGATAAAGGGCCGCTGAACGTCAATATCTCTATACTTGGGTGGCAGTTTTAAAGGCATTCTAAAGCAATTTTTCACCAGGCTTTGCTTTAACACCGACTTATGAGCATCTTATATTAATATGTTTAACACAATATAATTGCGTATATTGTTTAGTCGCGGACCATACATTGCCTATCTCAAATTATTTATATCAGTCACATCTACAGTCTCTTGAGTTATTTCGATGTAACCCGGTATAGGTGTAATTCCTGAAAAAACACAATTTTAGGTGTAACGGTCACAATTACTCTAAACCTTATTTTGGCTATAATTTCTTTGTTATTGGGTCAATTTCAACAAACAAGTCAGGATATTAAAGGTCTCATCAAGAGCTTTCAGAAAACCTAAAGAAAGTTGACTTAGCTGTCTTCACCTACGCATAACAGTCACAATTACTCTAAACCGTATTTTGGCCATAATTTCTCTGTTAATCAATTTCAGCAAATGACCTAGCATTTTAAATTCCTCTTCCAGGGCTATCACAATGCAGTATGAAATTTCACCTAGCTATATTAGTTTATGTGTTGCAGCTTGTCCTGTCTATATGTTCGAAATAGAAATACAACGTATTACATTTTATGGCTGAAATGATGGTGCTTATGAAATATTTATATGAATCTCTATCTCTTGTATCTCAGAAATGACTTAACAATTGCAAGAAAAATTTTTATTCAGTTAATGTTTTGCTTTTCAAGTTTATCTCAATAAATATCTTCTCCCAAAAAACTAAGATTTCACAAAAGCGGGGAAAAACACCGAGTGAAGCTCGGTTACCCAGGTACTTCCAACTTAATGGAAAAACCTGAAAATGAAAGCAAATACTTTCAAAACGTGTTCAATTAAAGTTCATGTCAGTGCAGTTATAGTGAATTAGGCAGCTCAAGGTTCCATTGAATTATTGTACATGAACTGTTTGCTGTCATAGTTAATAGATACGAAAAACTTTTTTTGCTTTCTTGTTAAAATTTTACTTCATTGCATTTATTTCAGTTGTGTGTATAATGAAATTAACTTAATAAAAGTGCATTTATAAAAAACCTGATATGTGAACCTGAATGACTTTCTCTGCTAATTCTTGTATAAAATATTCTTAAAATGCTTGTTGTTCTATGTACTTCATGTTAATTGAGATAAGCATTAATAGAAATTGAGGGGTTAGTGCAACAGTGGTCTAACCCATCTTTTTTAAAAATGAAGACCAACTGAGTTAACCTGGTGTTTTTTAGGACAAGGAAAAGCTCATTTGAATCACACTGATTGTTCACTGATACTTTCTCAGGTTATTAAACAACAATGCACTGATCAGAGCTGAAATAATTTTTTTAGACAGTTGATAGTTAAAGTTAAAGTTTTAACAGTTCATGACAGTGTTAAAAGTATAAAATTCTAGCACGCAGTGCTCAAAAGCTTTTAACGCTCCAACAATACCAACTTTGTGTTCTTGTGGAATATGTCCATCACCTCATTCCATTAGGCTGTGAATCTAAGTTACATAATGCTTGTTTAAAATGATGGGTCATTTGAATTTGAATATGAGTAAGTTTAGAAAAAATTGTAATATTAATTAATTAAATTTTGTTATGTTATTTTCGTCATTTTATTATTTCCACTGCCTCCCTTATGTAGAATATTATGGTTTTGTAAAAGTCATGTTGCCAACACTGATGCTACACAAGGCAAATGTACATCGCAACCTATCATGACCATGAGAAAGATAAAACAATACCATATATTTATATATAATCTGTAACATATCTATAAATATTCAGGACTGTCTAAAAAATAGTGTATGATGCATGGGTTAAAAGGATTTTATTTTGTTCGTAGGTTTGCTGAGCTCCTCAGCCTGCGGGCTTGTTTCGGAATCACATCAAAATGTGGAAAATTATTTTACACTGTCCATCTCATTTTCACACACATAAGCAGTAATAATTTTCAAATTCATTCTGTTATTAAGTGGTGTTGAAAGGTAATGAAGTATGTTTTATTCACTCAAGCTTTTGGAAGTATGATGTTTACAGTTTTATTTGCATGTCTATTTTACTTAATCAGACATGTCAAAAAATTCATTATCCATCTCATTTTCACAGTTTTGAGTAACATTTTCAGAAATCAAACTATTGTAAAATGTATGATAAACTGGTAGGACATATTGCAAAATGTCATTAATATCCTTAAGTTTGTTTGGATTTACTGCTCTGGGTTTGACATATTTTGGTTCAAGCTTAACATTGTTAAGATCCAGGATGTGCTTATCCTTTCTTTTTTGCTGAGGTCTCATTGGCTGTTTATGCTTATATCACGGTTGTACTCAAACAACATGGATTTTCGTCTGAGGTAAAATATTAGTAGCTTCACTTTAATATAAAGAACAGGTTTTGGTTCAAACAGAAGATAGTTCACATAAAACCTGACAGATGGCATCAATATTGCAAATTGTGTATTGGGAAGGGTTAAACCACTGTTGTACTGACACCCTCAATTGTTTTATTGCATATTTCCTGATAGGTACAATGGGAATCACAGAAAAAAGTTTAACAGCTGGTCACTGTGTGGTGGTTTTGATATCCTATTCTCTTTGTATATGGCCAGGACATAAAAATTGATTGACTCCCTGTTTGAGAAAAGGATAATTATTGGAAAATTGAAACCAATAACAAGCAATATCTCAAAAATGGTTATGTCCACAAAAAATGTATTAAACATAAATTATTAGCTTTAACAAGATCTATATGTTTAATTTCTCTACTATGTATAGTAAGTAGAGGAAGTATTGTATTCCAGCCAAAAATTTGAAACCAAGATTTCACTGGAAATACATGTTTTAAGGCCTCATGAATCCAAAAAAAGCATTTTTAGAAAAAGATCTCTGTGTGTTGGTGGGTGTGCATACCAGCCTGTGGACAGCATAACTCAAAAACGAAAAGTTGGTTAAAAACCAAAGTTGGTAATTGACTTTAATAACTTTTAAGGATGTGACATGAAGAGTTTGAAGAAAATTGCTGCACCCAAAACTGCCCTTTACATGGAAAATTTTTCGAAACATGATTTTCTTAAAAATGGCTCTAACGATTTTGATTAAAATGACATGTTCAAGATATTTTTATGACAAATGAAATGTATATTTTGAAATGTAGATCTTGCTAAAGCATACAATTTATGTCCAAATACATTTTTTGTAGAGTGAACCACTTCAGAGATACTCCTTGTTATTTGTGTCAGTTCTGGAAAACAATTTTTTTCCAAATGGAAGATCGTTATTCATTTTTACTTTCTCTACTGGCAAGTAGGGGAAGTATTGTATTCCACCCAAAAATTCGATGTTGAGATTTCACCGGAAATATATGGTTTCAGGCCTCCAAATTCCAAAAAAAGCATTTTTAGAAAAAGGTGTGTGTGTGTGTGTGTGTGTGTGTGTGTGTGTGTGTGTGTGTGTGTGTGTGTGTGTGTGTGTGTGTGTGTGTGTGTGTGTGTGTGTGTGTGTGTGTGTGTGTGTGTGTGTGTGTGTGTGTGTGTGTGTGTGTGTGTGTGTGTGTGTGTGTGTGTGTGTGTGTGTGTGTGTGTGTGTGTGTGTGTGTGTGTGTGTGTGTGTGTGTGTGTGTGTGTGTGTGTGTGTGTGTGTGTGTGTGTGTGTGTGTGTGTGTGTGTGTGTGTGTGTGTGTGTGTGTGTGTGTGTGTGTGTGTGTGTGTGTGTGTGTGTGTGTGTGTGTGTGTGTGTGTGTGTGTGTGTGTGTGTGTGTGTGTGTGTGTGTGTGTGTGTGTGTGTGTGTGTGTGTGTGTGTGTGTGTGTGTGTGTGTGTGTGTGTGTGTGTGTGTGTGTGTGTGTGTGTGTGTGTGTGTGTGTGTGTGTGTGTGTGTGTGTGTGTGTGTGTGTGTGTGTGTGTGTGTGTGTGTGTGTGTGTGTGTGTGTGTGTGTGTGTGTGTGTGTGTGTGTGTGTGTGTGTGTGTGTGTGTGTGTGTGTGTGTGTGTGTGTGTGTGTGTGTGTGTGTGTGTGTGTGTGTGTGTGTGTGTGTGTGTGTGTGTGTGTGTGTGTGTGTGTGTGTGTGTGTGTGTGTGTGTGTGTGTGTGTGTGTGTGTGTGTGTGTGTGTGTGTGTGTGTGTGTGTGTGTGTGTGTGTGTGTGTGTGTGTGTGTGTGTGTGTGTGTGTGTGTGTGTGTGTGTGTGTGTGTGTGTGTGTGTGTGTGTGTGTGTGTGTGTGTGTGTGTGTGTGTGTGTGTGTGTGTGTGTGTGTGTGTGTGTGTGTGTGTGTGTGTGTGTGTGTGTGTGTGTGTGTGTGTGTGTGTGTGTGTGTGTGTGTGTGTGTGTGTGTGTGTGTGTGTGTGTGTGTGTGCGTGCGTGCGTGCGTGCGTGCGTGCGTGCGTGCGTGCGTGCGTGCGTGCGTGCGTGCGTGCGTGCGTGCGTGCGTGCGTGCGTGCGTGCGTGCGTGCGTGCGTGCGTGCGTGCGTGCGTGCGTGCGTGCGTGCGTGCGTGCGTGCGTGCGTGCGTGCGTGCGTGCGTGCGTGCGTGCGTGCGTGCGTGCGTGCGTGCGTGCGTGCGTGCGTGCGTGCGTGCGTGCGTGCGTGCGTGCGTGCGTGCGTGCGTGCGTGCGTGCGTGCGTGCGTGCGTGCGTGCGTGCGTGCGTGCGTGCGTGCGTGCGTGCGTGCGTGCGTGCGTGCGTGCGTGCGTGCGTGCGTGCGTGCGTGCGTGCGTGCGTGCGTGCGTGCGTGCGTGCGTGCGTGCGTGCGTGCGTGCGTGCGTGCGTGCGTGCGTGCGTGCGTGCGTGCGTGCGTGCGTGCGTGCGTGCGTGCGTGCGTGCGTGCGTGCGTGCGTGCGTGCGTGCGTGCGTGCGTGCGTGCGTGCGTGCGTGCGTGCGTGCGTGCGTGCGTGCGTGCGTGCGTGTGTGTG
This sequence comes from Tenodera sinensis, assembly GCA_030765045.1. Lineage (NCBI taxonomy): Eukaryota > Metazoa > Arthropoda > Insecta > Mantodea > Mantidae > Tenodera > Tenodera sinensis. The sequence continues at coordinate 323,985 of JAUKNM010000053.1, read as the reverse complement.
ACTCAAAAATGAAAAGTAGCTAAAAAAGCAAAATTGGTATTTAAGTTTTATGTCTTTCAAGGATACGGCACAAAGATTTTGAAGAAAATAGTCCCACCCTCAACTACCCTTTACATGGAAAATTATGATTTTCTTGAAAATAGCTCTGGCGATTTTGATTAAAATGTCATACGTTTGAGATATTTTGATGAAAAATGAAATGTATATCTTGAATTTTCTGGCCATAGCCCCTGTTGTTGTTGTAGTGTTTAACGCCCGCTTTTACTACTACGGCACCGCAGGCGGTGACACTGATGATACATGAAGATGGAGCACCGGTGGAATGAGATGGCGGGGGAAACCGGAGTACCTGGAGAAAACCCGCCCTGACGCCGCCATAGCCCCTGAAGTCATATTATATATATATATATATATGGATGACTTTGCATAACTGGTAAACTGTTAGAGATAGACCAAATCGTACTCTACATAAAATGTAGATGATGCTAAAATACACAATTTATGTCTAAATCAATTTTCTTGTAGGGTGAACCATTTCAGATCTTGTAGGGTGAACCATTTCAGAGATATTCCTTGTTATGTGTGTGAGTTTCTGAAAACTTAAAACTTTCATGAAATGAAACATTGTTGTTCAATTTTTTATATATTAAGTGTGCAAAGAGAATGGAATCTCAAAGCTTTAAAAGATTTGATTATCGCACAAAGCCCACCGTATTCTAATATTCCCCTTGCACCTACAAGGAAATAAGCAATAAGATAATTTGTACAAATGCTTATCTTAACTAACACAAAGAAGATATAGGAATAAGAGTTTGTAGTTATGGTTAGTACAAGAGTAGAGAAAGTCATGTGAGTGCAACACATGATATTTTTTGTATATGCTAGCCATGCAAGGAGAATGTATTCCCATATTCCCCTTGTACCTATAAGGAAATAAGCAATAATGTAATTTCTGCAAATGTTTATCTCAACTAACATGTAGAAGGTACAGGAATAAGAGTTTGTAAGAATGGTTATTACAAGAGTGGAGAAAGTCATGAGTGCAACACATCAGATTTGTCGTGTATTAACATTTAATCTCCACCTTGCTTTCTGTGTGACTCCAACAAAATCTTGGACAGTGTACATCTTAGGTGCGACCCTGCTGTTTCCTCTGAAGAAGATATCTCTCAAAATACTGGAAGGCCAGACTGCTAACGACTTTATCGCTGTATGCAGTGTATTAGATACCTACCTACATTTGCTCTATTTCTTACGGTTTTCCAATTATGCAAAGGTTATTGTAAATTAGGGCAACTTTTACAGTAAAACCTCATCTATCCAGACTAACTGAGACCAAAGGCAATTCAGAAAGTTGAAAATGTGGACAATCTGGGCTACATGGGTAGTAAGCAAAAAAAAATTGTTAAGCAGACTTGCCGTTTATGACCATAAAAAGCCATGTCTTGTAGTGTATTTTGATGATCTTGTTAGGAGGCTTAAATCGCAGGGTCTCCAATAATAAGGATATATATGGTTGTAGTTTTGTGAATTGAAGGGATTAAAGGGTTAAAGGATCACACTTGTAAAGAATACTTGCACATTTTAAGTTGAAAACACTGTGTTATTGAGAATTCTGCAAGTTACTTTAACATTTGTTATTAACACCACTTTGATTAGTTAAAATTATGTCCTATTCTTAAGTTGAGTAATTCACATTTAACTATGGCCTTGCACACACACTTTATTTTTCTCTTTTAGCAATTTTTGGTGTGACCTATTATTGTTCTTTTGATGCAATGTTCAATATAAATTGTTCCGGTTCATGTGGTCGTTAAAGAAATTTTCACATATCAATTTGGCAAATGGTACCTCCCAAGTACTTCCAACGGACTGGCAAAATTGTGGGGCAATTTGCTTCCTCCTATTTACACCAGCCTGACTCTCGTTCATCCTTTTTTAAAATGCTATGCTCTCATTGGCTCTTGACTTGTATTTTGAATATGAATTCTATTCGTTGTGTTGGCGCACCCATGTGATGAATGGCGTCGTTTCCAATGGCCTAAATTTATAATCCCTACAAATCTTGCAGAATTCTCTGCATAACTATGCTGTTATTTATTGATAAATAATTATACAAATTTAAATATGGATATATACATGGTAAGCAGAAGGTCTGTGATTCAAATCCCAGTTGTGGCATTGAATTTTTAAGTTCCAGTTCTACCTCTCAAACTTTGCCCACACACGGCTTGTGTGTTTAAAAACACCAACAGTAAGTTTGTTGGCATAAATAAATAATGGATACATAAGTTCAATTATTCATTTAGATAATTAAATTAGTGACAAACTATTCCAAAATTGAAGGTAATTTTAAACATGGTAATTGAAAATAATAAATAAATTAATATTTAATACACATTGATCCCTTCTCTAAAAGGTCTAGTTGAAAATAACACTACAGTCTTGTAACAAAATTATATACAGTACATGGTATGTATTGTGTACAAGACATTAAAAAATATAAAAGTCTCAATCGCATAAGATCACACCATTTCTTAACAAAGAATTGATCCACAGTCTTCTGTTTTAAACACGTGTGGCGTTTGAATGAAGTACGGTCACGCAAACACTTTAACATTAATAGTTCAGATGGAGTAGTGTCAGGATGATGCTCCAAGTACGTCATGTTTGTGTGCAACTCCCAATTCAGCAGTTGTTCTCTTCAATGTTTCTCCTTTATCAACTGGATTAATAGCATTCAACTGTTTATGTATTGAAACCACGACCTTCTTTGGCTGTGATGTCATTTTAAACTTGTACATTGAATTACACTCCCAAACACTTTGATAAGACACAAAAACAATCCAGTTGAAACACACACAATAAACTTAACCCTAGAGCAGGCGCACTGGTGTATTTTATACACCACATTTGCATTTTGTGCTCTAACGGATAAATACCTTAACGTATCAGTACATTGTTGTCAGTACCTTTCATGCCATTGTTTAGCCTCCGTTTAGTTGTGTCAGAGCGATTGTAGCATCAACAACTCAAAGGCAATGACAAGTTATTCTTGGAACTGCACCAGCGGCATATTTTATACACCACGCGCCCGGTCATGTAAGTACTATTTCAATTGTCAACCTAATCTGTTGTACTTTTACACAAAGCGGCTGCATAACGGATTATGTGTTTTAGAGAGGGCCATTATTATAGTGCATTATTAGCCACCAATATTTCGTGTTTCTAATTTTAGGGCCAAAACATATTTGACAGAAGAAGAATCAGAACGGTACCTTTTAGAGGTGCTCGCTGAAGAAGATGAGTGTGGGAATATTGATGATCTGTTTTCTGACGGAGAGGATGAAGTAATATTATCGAGTGATCATGATACTAACTCTGAAATTGAAAATGATGAAGAGCTGTATTCCTTTGATAGTAAAGCTGGTGTTTTCATTGTTAGGGATGAAAAAACAAAATGGATGAAAACTGAGGTGCATAGAAAAACATCCCGTGTACCAGCAAAAAATATTGTCAAGATCTTTCCAGGTCCTAAAATGGTAGCACAAGGGATTGTAGAGGAAATTGAATCATTCCATAAAATAATCAATATTGATATGATATATGAAATTGTGCATTTTACAAATTTATTCATTCAAAGAAAGAGGCTAGAAGAAAGTTGTTGTTGTTGTTTGTTGTTTTCTAGTGCCTTGCATCTGACAATGAAGCCATTAGCATTCGTGCTTTCCAATACTTTTGAACTGTAGTTTCTTCTGATCTTAATGCTTCACAGGTCTTCAAGTGGTCTTCATTCATTTCTGCTGGATCGTTACACAGGACACATATTGGTGAGGCTGAGATACCTATTCTGTAGAGATGACTTGGGCTAGAAGAAAGTTATTCTAGGGAAAGAGATGCTAAGCTGACAGACAGAAATGAAATTTGTTCAGTGTTAGGTATTCTGTATTTGATTGGCCTCAAAGGTGGAAACCACACAAATGCATTGGAACTTTGGTCAAAAGATGCAACAGGAATGATTATTTTGAGATCTTGCATGAGTTACAAAAGATTTCTATTCCTTCTTAGATGTATCAGATTTGACGATAAAGATACAAGGGATATAAGATGCAAAACAGATAGGTTAGCAGCTATTAGGAGCTTTCTGGATACATTTGTAAAAAACTGCATGTGTAGTTACAGTCTTGGGGAATTTGTTACCATTGACGAGAAACTAGAAGCATTCAGAGGACGTTGTAGCTTCATACAATATATTCCCAACAAACCAGCAAAATATGGCATCAAAATATTTGCCTTGTGTGATGCTAAGTCATTCTACACTGCTTCGTTGGAAGTGTATTATGGCAAACAGCCTGAAGGACCATTTAGTGTTTCTAATAAGCCATTTGATATTGTGTGTAGACTAACAGAGCCAATAAAGGGAACAAATAGAAATTTGTCAGTAGATAATTGGTATAGTAGCTATCCACTGCTGCAAAAAAAATCGCTTGTATAGGAACCATGAAAAAGAATAAAAGTATGTGTGTATTCACATGTATGAAACTGATGTTAGGCATTAGATATCATATTACTTAAAATCAGTTTTAATTATGTAATGTTAATTAGTGCAATAAACAGTAAATGAACAGCAACAAATGGAATGTAGTGTACTGTGTACAAAACACACTGTGTGCCTGCTCCTGTATCATAACTGAGCGCGCCTGCTCTAGGGTTAATGACACGTGCTGTTTGAAATCTAAGGAGATTGAGGGAGGTGTAGGGATCATGGTCAGCACTTTCCTCTATACCGCTCGCAAAAGTTAGACATGTGAACGCTGGCCAATGCTCAAGCAGAGCGCTGTTGCCAAGCGTAGTGCGTGTACCGGCAGACGGTCTGTACATAAAATAAGAACATAAGGTTGTGTGAGATGCATGCACCACATTCGGCAGCGCTGATAGGAGGGGCAAGCGTAGGATTCGCTGGAGTCCGCAGTACGCCCCGCCTCCATATGCCTTTAAGTTTTGCGAAGATTATAGTGCTATTTATAACTGGTGAGACATACCACATCAGTATCGTGAGACACACTACTAAATCTTTCTTAAACTTAACAGGGAGCATTTTACAGTACAATACATATTAACTTAATTTATTATACAATTTATGCAGGAACCATACACTGAACCAAACTAAAAAGCAAATATTTGGCATACTTGCAGTTACATTCTTATTATCATAGTTAAATTTATTATCTCATGTGAACATTAAATTTAGAAAAAAAGATATCTGCAAATCTGAACTGGATAATCCAGAGGTCCACATAAACGAGGTTTTACTGTATTTCCTAACATTAGAAAATAACTTTAGAAGTAACGTTTTGGCACTTCTGAACAAGAAAATGAAATTAAAAACTCAGAAACTGAAAAAGAAATTCAAGGAACTTTGCAAACCGGAAAGTAAGGCTTCAAATGGAAGAAACACAATCGAACACACTGTCATGTGGAAGAAAACTGAAAATGTCATACATTTATGTAAAGCAGAGTTTTTACTCCTGGAATTAAATCTGTTAAACAATGGCCTAAAAATGTGTGTTATTTACACCAAAAATATGGAAGACTAAATCGCAGACATACAGATTACCACAAGAAATCTAGATGATTCGGAAAAAGCATTAGTGAAATTAAATGTCAAAAATTCTTAAAAAAGATAACTTATGCCGGTGTTCCATGGTCCAACTTTTTGGTCCAAAGCATTGTGCGCATCATAAGACATCCAGAGTTAGATACAATTTTGTTGCATACAATTTCTATCCTACTTTTTGTATCCAACCTGTTTGTATACAATGTGATTGAGTTGCATCATCCAACAACTTGAAGATAACCAATCAGTGCCTGTAACATAACAATATGATGGACTGCTCAGGCAACATGTAGTCAGCTGTTGTGTACGTATGGCTGGTGGTACTTTTAATGTGATGGGCATTTTAATAAAACAGTTAATTTTTTCTGGAAGATTCATTAATGATTTTTCATGACCATTAACATTTATTACTGAGGTGGTTATTACATAGCTATATTTCATGAGTAATAAGAAATCCAGTTAACAGTATGTTTAAATTTTATGTTATGAAATAAGTTCAAATCTCCTGTCCATCCATATTAAAATTAAAACCATTACAACTGTTCCTTATTTCTTTCGCGTTTGTCTCATATTTGTGTCTTGTGTGTAATATTGCCTTCGACATGATGTAACAGGTTGAGAACTAAATCCTTGTCAATTTGTAGAAAATTGCGATAGTTTTCCGTGTCCGCTAACCTCAATTCGTTTTGTAGCAGACCCAATATACCCGGGCCCATGTCCTGTTCTCATGACCGTCCACCAACGTTTTTTTCCTTCTAATACATCTTTTTTTCCTGCTGAGACTTGTGGAAATGTATCCCAAACCTATACTTAATATAGCAGTTGCTAAATTAATATTTGCATCTGCCATGTTTATTTCTCACATTTGCTATGTGAACTGTCATTTATATTGGACCAAAATGAATCGTAGTGTGACAGGCACTATTTCTTTTTTTTGCAATTCCATTGGATACAAAAAGTTTGGTCAAAAAAATTAGACCATGGGACACTGGCTTTAGACAAAAATCTCAAGCACAAAAAAACTTTAAGATTCCTTAAAGAAAAAGATGTAATATACAGTGAAGCTGACAAAGGCAACAAAATTCTAATCCTAGACAAGTCAGTGGTCATGCAATCATAATATCAGCCTAGATATCAAACTTTTAAAATCAGCAAAAAATTATTGGGAGTTAATTTGTGGGAAAATATTTACATCATTAAGGATAGAAATTGGCTGATGAATTTCAACATACCAATCATAGACAATGGCTTCCGACTAGCCAGTAGGAAGAACAGCAGACCAGGCAATGAGAGACGGGGCAGGCAGTTACCAGATGTTGAATCAGTCGACCATCTGCTGTATGATGGAGAAGACCCTCTCCGAAACAAGTCCTGTGATGAATATTACATTACAAGAGCAAACTGTATTTATGAATATTGACATTTTTTTTTTCAATTTATTATGCTCCACTGTTTTAAATACTTTATTTTTGTCAGTTTTATATAATGTATGCTTTACCTAAAATCCACAAGTCAGGTAAATCAATGAGACCAATTGTCCACAGTTATCCCACTTTCACCGATTTTACCAGACCTCTTTGTGAGTGAGTGACCTGGAAACAAGGATTACCAAAGCTTTCCTATGGATCTTCCACACCTGGCACTGATATGTGGATGACATGTTTACCATCATCCTCAAGAAATATATTCAGGACTCCTTAAACTTTCTATACTTTCAAGAACCATCACTAAAATTTACCACAGAAATCGAACCTGAGCAAAAATTCCCATTCCTAGACCAGAGAATCCAAAAGTGCAATGGAAGTCTCACTTTTGGCATATACAGAAAACCTATGCATACAGATAACTATATAAAATGCAATGGTTATAATCTAAAACCACACCAGTTTGCTGTTTTCAATAGTCCGAAACATCGGCTTCTTTACCTATCTCTCAACAGAACAGAATTCAACAAAGCAATAAAGACAATGCGAAGGATGGATAAAAACAACTGCTTTAATAGAATAACAATAGACAAAAAAATCCAAAAGACAAAAAAAAAAAAAAAATGGTGACAATATAAGAACATCACAACATTATTCTAGCACCTAAAAGCCACATTCCATCCATAATCTACTACACTCTGAACTGGAGGACACAATACCAGCAATAGAAAAATTGGGAATACAGTGGAATCCCAATAATTCGGCCCAATGTGGACTTAGAGGCTGTCGAGTTACCAAAATGTCGAGTTTTACGGAATAAGGGGTTTGTTATTCACAACCCATAACATAACACTGCAAATTATATACATATATTCTATCTTAATATTGGAAACAAAAGTAAAACATATTCTAAACTGTATTACATATAAATATGTTACCCTTTTAACTTACCACGTACATAGGTATTTTGTACATGTGGTGAACGTGGTGCATGAGTGACATCATGCAAATTGATGATGTGGGTAATGTCTCTGTTTACTTTCTTGAAATACAGAAGATATTACTGATAATGTGAGATGGCACCGTACTTAATCTCACACAGTCTGTGGAAGTCAGAAACATAACCCGACACCCCAGTGGTCTTATAAATACAAAAGTGAACTCAATCGTAAACCACTGCACAATTGTCACGTCTAAAAATATCTTTGTATTGGTTAAAGAGTAAACCTCCAAACCTTTCGAACAAGTGTTATGTTGAGTATCCACATTTTAGTGGCAAGCTCTGGTTTCCTGACAATGGTCTGGCAGTTCCTTATGTTCTGACTAGATATTTAAGGTTAACCCTTCCCGGGTGAAATGCGCATATATCCGCGACGCATGGTTATGCGTCAGCTTTGCACAAATTCTTTTTATACGTTCGTGTAAGCTATCGTAGCTGGCTTTTACTTCACATAAATGATCAACAGATGTCATTAGATGAATTTAAACGCGCGTCTGTGCTTAGGTTTGTGTATTGTTAATTGCTACAGAATAATATGTCCTGAGCGGGTAATTTTCTGTGTTGTGTTTCATTATTTTGCTCGTTTTGGTTTGATTTGGAGCATGACGCGTAAGAGACTGTATGGGGAGGATGAAATAAGGGCTTGTATAGAATCAATGCTCAATGAAACAGATGAAAGTGACTTTAGTGCGTGGGAAAGTGATGAAAACAAAAGTCCTGCAAGTGCGCGCAACAGTGACCTATGTAGCAGCAGGTGTTAGGAAAGAAACAATATATTTTTGTGAAACATGTGATCTGAAACCCTATTTACATCCCAATAACTGCTTTGGAGCATGCCATACACAAAAAGACTTCAGTGTCACCCAATAAGATGTCTAGGAACTGATGATGCACTCTGCCCTGTAGATATGGCAAAGTTTCAGTTGTTTTGGTACATGTGCCACTTTTCATTTAAATAAGTGTAGCCTCAAAAGAAAATACCTCTAATAAAAAGCAATGTTATGACTTAATGAACATTTATGTGCTTGGTTATACGTTTTCAATGATTTAGTACACAAAATAGTATCATATGTGCCTTATTTTGAATAATATTCATGTTTTAAAATACTTGAGAAAACTTGGAAAATAATTACGCCCAGGAAGAGTTAATACGTGGTCAGTCCTTTTGTTACTGTGAGGGAGATTGTGGTAGCTTGTACACGTACAGTAATTAAAATTTACGTATAATATTCATATCGTACAATAGATAATAGAAATTATATTCAAGTTTAACGCTAAAAAGTTTAAAAAAAATAAGAGGTTGCCGAGTTAAACGGAATGTTGAGCTATTGAGAGTGGAGTTATTGGGATTCTACTGGATCAGCAAATCCAATTCACTTTACTATCTAGATAAGAACTTTCTTTTTAAATGTGCAAATGTTTCATTTAGTATTACAATTAAAAAACAATAACATAAGCATATTGTCACACTGCAAAATGGATTAATTTTTGTTTTGAGTTTATCTATAATCCTATGGTAGTATTAGTATTCTTGCCTCCATCAGGGTTGCCAACATTTAAAAGTAAAATTATCATACCAGACACTCAAAATTATAGATTTGGATTCAAAATTATTGTACATTCGTAAACCAAATGCTACAATAATAAAAATATCAGTATAATACTTATGAAAATATAAGAGTAATGATGTTTATTATATCCACTTACAAGATCGATGACCTCAACAAATATTACAACATTAGCACTTGTTTCTCGCATTATTCATCTGAAAGTTCATCTTCCTCAACCGTTGCAGCATTGTACAAATTTGTTGTTGAGATAAACCTTAACATCTTCTCGGTGACTTGCAGATTTTAAGATCTACCACATTCTTTCATAAGCTAAGAACATAAACTGAGTTCATTTACCGTATCTAGTGCTAATATGTTTCTAACTTTGGGTTTTTCAAACCCAATTTAAAAAAAAAAGCTCTTTCACAAGAAGTACTTCTGTGGGGCAAGGAAACCACTGATAATGCAAAGGTCGCTTGTTCTTTGAAATCAGTATTTCCACAAGATGACATGTGTTTAATGGCACTCTAGAAACTGTCAGGTTCAGGCAAGTTCTGTATTTCACACGGAATATCACTTATTCCGAGTTTTCTCCATTGATCATGAATTTTCTGAACAGTGCTTTCTTCATTGAGATTACCAGATCTGGGCACACTGGCAACAAGAGGATAAAGGGAAGAAGGATTAGTATGATATGAAATTGTTGCCTTAGAGGGGTGAAGACAGGCCATGCGGGCAAAAGTGTGCCGTTATTTGTAATTAGTTTCATTTCGCTGGTGGGACAAACCAGTGAAAATGATATTTCGCTGATATCGAACTATCATACATTCAAATTATCGTACACCCCCATAATTATCATACGAGTTGGCCACCATCGTACAAACATTCAAATTATCACATGCCCCCATAATTATCGTACGAGTTGGCAACCCTGGCCTCCATCCTCAAGATCACTAATGTTAAATTGCCTTTAAAGGATAGTATTAGCGGTGTATGTATCCCAGCTAATTTTCTGAGTCATTTCCTTCTATTCATTGTCTATTATGATGAAATATATTGGAAGAATAAATGGTAATGTTGCCAAATACAGGTTTCTTGATGTGCAATGTCACTAAACCATGCCAACTTGACATGAAGATACATACTCCTGGACAAAGAGGTTGGCAACTATGAATCAGAGAGGAACATGGGTAATGGAATGGAAGCGGTATCTAAAACTGAAATGATGGAATATTTGTGCAAACCAAATAGTGGCATAATGTAAATAAACAAGACATAATTGCAGAAAGTGTTATGAAGTGAAGATTTCCTTTTTCCTCATTCACCTTTAGCTGTAATTAACTAATATAAATCCACATTTCAAATAATGTTGAAATCACCAGTAATTTGTGGCAGTTATTTCCAGTAGAATCCAATGTTTAAAGCATTCCGTTTGTCAATCATGTACCACATCTCTTTTAAAACTTTGTATTTATTTCATAAACGTACATTATGAAATATATTGTATGGTTATCTACCATAGGTTATACGGTTGATACCTCCATAACATAACTTTGTATTTCTTTCATAACCATATATTTACGAATATATATTCCCACTTAAGGTTATCTACCTGTTGCACAACTGCATGAGCTTATGGTTTCATAGTTATTTCAGGTTATGTGATTCATGAATTAATTTGATCATAATATGAAGGGATCCTCATCTGTTCTGTAGTTGTGGTGCTCAGTGGTACATTTGGGAGATTTTGGGTTGAATTGAGGAATGTAAAATAGTTCCCCACTTTCTGATTACTACAATCCGTTATGAATGAGAATAACGAGAACAGAGTTTTCGCCTTCTTCCTATCTATGTCACCTATGTGTCTTATAAACGCATTGTCGGAAGTTGTTTCCTTTCTCATCTTTACACATTGCCATCTTCACAAGGCCAATATTATTCAAATGATGTTTTTACTACCGCTCACTACTTTGATTTCTCACATGTTGGCACCCTGTGTTATGCAGTCCCTAAGCCTGTATTCAGTAACATTACCGAATAAACAAATAAGTGAAGGAATAGGTTCTTTAGTGGAGTTTCATGAGACAAGGAATGCCTCAATGTTGACTAACTACTGTTGTTTACAAAAACACAGCTAAAGCATTGATTCGGTGCTTTCCAACCTGCATCTTTATTCCAGGGTAACTGCCTAATCCATGCTGATCATAGGCGTTTTGTTTATGTACCTTTATTAGTGTGGCATAGGAAAGGGGTTGGCAGGCAGTCTTGAAGTGAGAAGTGGCGGGGGGGGGGGGGGTGTGAAGAAGAGCAAAATCACATACTCTGTTGCAATAAAGCAGTGTTGTGTGTACTCAATACAGGCCAAATGAAGCTTTGTATTGCTGTGTACAATGCAGAAATGGAGGATTTGTAACACAAATAATCTAGCAATTTTATAAGCAGTAGGCCTATATACAGTCATAAAATAATACACTTATGAGATTTAATAAAATAATATTTTGGCAAGTTAGAATGTACAGCCTTACTTAAAACTTAATAAATGAAAAAATATGATTACTATTCATTGAAGCACTGTACATTTTTTTAAGTTTAGAACGTACAGCAAAATTATAATAGTTTGATTTGCATTAGCCTTTCAATATTATGTTTTGTTGCTGTAATAATAATATTACACAAAAAGATCTCGTGCTCATTAGTGACAACTACAAAATATTTCTGTAGCCATGGACTATCGGGTCAGGTTTTAAATCTCCTTCACTTGCTTAGTTCACCATGCTCTGTGACACCACTGCTACACTTCAACTGAACAGTTGACTCCACCCAGCAGAGGGCATTCGGATACAATGTTTGCCCGCATGCCGACCTGTGACATAAGATCTGAGCAACAGCGGTTCGGTGTCACTTCGAAACATCCTGTATGCAGAGTCTTTCATATGTAAGGGATAAGCAAACAAAATTAAAATTAACTCATTAAAAAAAATCTGATGTGTTGCACTCACATGACCTTCTCTACTCTTGTACTAACCATTCTAGCAAACTCTTATTCCTATATCTCCATGTTAGTTAAGATAAATATTTGTACAAATTATCTTATTGCTTATTTCCTTGTAGGTGCAAGGGGAATATTAGAATACAGTAGGCTTTGTGCGATAGTCAAATCTTTTTAAGCTTTGAGATTCCGTTCTTTCCACGGTTAACATATAAAAAAATGAACAACGTTGTTGCATTTCGCTAAAGTTCTAAGTTTTCTGAAACTCACACACATAAAAAGGAATATCTCCGAAATGACTCACCCTACAAGAAAATTTATTGAGACATAAATTGTGTATTTTAGCAAGATCTACATTTTTTGTATGGTATGATTTTGTCTTTCTCTAACGGTTTACCAGTTATGCAAAAGTCGTCCAGAGCAAATACGACTACAGGGGCTATAGCCAAAAAATTCAAGATATACATTTCATTTGTCATCAAAATATCTCAAACATATGACATTTTAATCAAAATCGTTAAAGCCATTTTCCAGAAAATCAAAATTTTCCATGTAAAGGGTAGTTTAGGTTGGGGCTATTTTCTTCAAAATCTTTGTGTCGTGTTATTGAAAGACATTAAACTTAAATACCAACTTTGGTTTTTAACCGACTTTTCATTTTTGAGTTATGCTGTCCACAGACTGACTGACTGACACACAGTGACACACACGGACCTTTTTCTAAAAATGCCTTTTTTGATTCAGGGGTCTCAAAACATATATTTCTGGTGAAATCTCAACATCAAATTTTTGGGTGGAATATAATACTTCCCCTACTTACCAGTAGAGAAAGTAAAAAAGAATATGTTGTAACTAAAAAAGGCTACACCCCGACACAAGAGCCCTTACCGGGCCAAGGCCTACTGCTTGGCCGCTGTGTCCCCCACCTTGGCCCAGCACAGGCATCATGAGTAGGATGCACTACTGGAGGGTGGGATGTGGTCAGTGCCCCGATCCCTCCCAGCCGGTTATGTGGTCTTGGTGACCAGGGGCCACTACTTCTTAAACAAGTAACTTCTCAATTGGCACTTCGCGGACCTGACAAGGCTGAATGCACTCTGGACCAGGTCTCCCAGTGGGAGAAAATCCCCATGCCTGTATACTAGGAATCGATAGGAGTGCAAATTTTACTCGTAAGTTCCAGCTCTCACAATCATGAAGAAAGTGAAGAGCTTGCAATGGGCAAAAAAGCCAAATTTCGACCGGGGAATGTGTGATGCTGGTGCCATCACCTTCCTGTATCAGATGATCACCCACCTCTGCTACAGCTGGCAGATTGACGGACATCTGCCTCCCCTTCCCTGATTGTCTGGTTCACTCCTTTACCCATTGGCCAGTTGTAAGACTGACTCTTCCAATAGGAACAGAAGCAGACCAGGCAATGAGGGAGATAAGGAAATCAGTCAGCCGTCCAGCTGAGGATGGGGAAAAGCCTCTCTGAAACAGCCCCATTGGATTTTAAAGTAAATGGAGCACTAAGTGCTTTTAAACATCAAGTGTTTTAACTAAGATTTCAATAACATACTCCACTGTTTTAAACACATCATTTACATCATAAGTTTTATACTTACTAGATGTATGTGAATTTGTCTTTGGTAAAGTCATGACAAACATTGTATTATGTACAGGATGGAAGGTACTTCTTCGGCTGTATATTAAACAGGGATTCTATATGATGAGTGCAACAAATATGTCCAATACAGTTATTGTCAATAAAGAGCCATTTCACGAAGAAAAAAGTCTGTCAAATATTTGGAGCCTTCTAGCTTATTGATGAATGGATATAAATGGTGTATTATGTTGCTTCGGGCAAATGTTGTGTGAACAATGCTGTAATGCATTTCTACCTTAATTTGAATGAATTTAGTCACAATTAAATGTTAAAATGTCATATTTCATGCCATGTTTACATTAAATTGTGGCTACGTTCTTTTAAATTAAAGTAGAAATGCATTACAGCATTGTTCACACAATGTTTCCATGACAGTTATTGAAAGAATAAACCATTTATATCCATTTGTCAAGAAGCCAGATGTCTCCAAATATTTAACACTTTTTTTTGTTTTTTTTTTTTTTGTTTTGGCAAAATGGTTCTTCATTGACAATTTTATTGGACATGTTTGTTACGCTCATCATGTAGAATCCCTGGTTAGCACATGGCCAAAGAAGTACCTTCCACCCTGTGTATGTATATATTTATTATTATTAATTTTTTTTTTTTATTTGTGTATCTGACGGCAAATGAATGTGTGCATACCTTGGAAGAAATAATTAACTTTAGAACCCATGTTTACAGGATGTTTCTTGTTCTGATGCATGTTATCTCTATGAATATTGAAAACTTAGTTTCTTTTTCAGAATGGTATGCATAGGAAAGTTTCATATACATTCTTACTGTATTTTCTTGCTCATATTATCTACTACAATTGTCCACTGACTTAGAATAAGTGACATTAAACCTACATTTAACATTTCAATTTCTCTATGTCTAACCTTTCTTTTCTTGCTTGCAATGGGTGTCTTTTATGTATATGCCAATATCTTTACAAACTTTTCTCCAAACTAGTTTAATGTAACTTTCTCTTGCCTCTGTCTTTTAAGCATGTCTGTAGCAGGGAACCTATATCTTGGTAAGTAAAGTACAGATCATGAAATTATTTTGCTTGCATTTTGTGGCATGTAATTTGTTTTAAACACTGCAGAATGATTAAAATTTTATTAAATGCTTCCTTATAAAATTGCATTTCAATTTTTTAAAAGTTGCAGATGCATTAATTATGTTTTGTTTTTGAAAGGCATTACATTTGATATTTTGCAGCTTTAGTGCACTAAAATAGTTATTCAACTGTTGATACTTTTTTAGTTATTCTTATTTGGCATCCATGCATTTGTGCATACAATTTTTTAATTTTGCTGTATACTTAGTGGCGCTGACATAAAGCTTGGTTTGTTTCTATTTGTTTGCTTAAGTTTTGTTTTGGATTTTAAAGTACTAATTTTCTTTTTGTTTGTATTTCTTGATTATTTCATAGTTTACACTTGAGATATTAATTAAGGAAATTAATAAATTTAAAATAAGGCTGAGTGACATTGTGTTATTCTTCTCCTGTTGTGACTGTCGTTGAATAGGACTGCAGTATATTTTGTTGGGTGAATTAAACAGAACCATGAGACGGCTCTTCTTCTTGGAGTAGGTAATTTCTCACAACCATTAAAACTGATTTTCCAAATGTGGAAATTGAGAGGTTTCTAGAATTGACAATTCTCTCTGTGGGTGAGAGAGTACCTACTCTTGTTTTGATATCAATAATGAGAGTGCTCCTTATTTTTGTAACGTTCTCAGTTGGTTACTCAGTATTGCACATTGTTATAATATCTGTGATGTACAGCAAGTATATGCAGATATACCTTTTTGTTGGTTTTATTTTGTTTAACCTGCAAAAGGCACTGTACTTCCCTTACAGGGATAAGTTATAAGAGAGCTTCTAATTTCAACTCCTAAATCATTAAAAGACTAAAAATGCATTTATAATGCCTGTACACAAGAATACAAACATGTGGGAGTCATAAAAGAATTTACTCCAGAAGAAGGCTTTGACCTCTTTAGAATTCTATGGAGTTGAAAATAGTTACTGTTGTTCCACAGGAAATTGTTGTAAACACGAGAACAATAGCTGTAGAAATTTAATTCTAAGCAATATACATAGATGGTCACTATTTAGCAACTGATAAAGCAGAAGACAGAAGACATAGCAAAAGACAAGTATGCTTGCTTAAAATTGTAAGAGTGAGGTTAGGTGAGGGCTGATTCCTTGCCAATCAATCTTCAAGTTAAGCAGCTTTGAGCTTGGCAGCACTTTGTCAAGTGACAATCTGTGGCATAAGCTTATGTAGGGCTTAATCTAACTTGGTTCAGATTTCTGTAGGTCCTCAGTATCCATTTGGATGCATTCCAATTGCTTTATTAGCTCTCAATGTACTCATAAAAGCTTATGACAATATCTGAAGTAAAAGAACAGATACATATAATATTTATGAATCTCAAATTCTAATGAAATCAAGAATGACATACATGATAGTCATTTGAGGGATATCAGAAGCAAGTAAGAAATTAGTGTCTTAGATTGTTTTGCAAGGAGTACTAGGGCTAGCAAAATCAGCACTGGAAGGAATGGCAATGATAGAAACGGGGAGAGCAGGTAAAAGGAGACTATAACAAAGATATAAAACATTGGTATAGAAGTGTGAAAGAAGGAAATGAGGTTATAATAAGATTGCGTACTAACCAAGAGAAAGCAAGTGCCAATTAAAATAACTGTTGGGATGAGATAGAAGAAGCTCTAAAGAAAATAGGAAGAAGGATGTAGGGAGAGTAGGACTAGAGGAAAGAAATGAGAGGGGACCTTAGAAAGAAATAAGGAACAGAGTAAAGGTTATAGAAACATAAGTGTGGGGAACAAAAGATAGGAAAAACCCTTTGGAACTATAAGGCTTAGGGAGAATCAAATGAAAACCGCAATTAATTTTTTTTCACTATATTAATGTAGGGATAATGTTTGATTGTACATTATTTTTCTACATAGTGCCCGCTCTGTTCAATGTACTTTTGCCATCAGATAGGTAGTGCTTCAATACAATGTGAGAAAATTCTTCTGGTTGACACTTGTGCACAGCTGATCGGACATCACCATTCTAGCTCACATGTTTCATCTCTGGTTGAAAATGGTGCACCCAACATTCATCCCCGGTGACAATGTGAACTAGGAAATCCTCCCCCTCCTCTCCATAACACCTCAGCAGCACTTGATGTGTGTCAACCGGATGGTCTTTCAGTTCCTGCATGAGCTGACGAGGAACCCACCTGGCGGACACTTCATGCACTATGTGCTGTACTGAACTGAAGCTCATACTCAGCAGGGAAGCCATTTCAGCAAGGGTGACATGCCGGATTTACTGAACAAGCCAATCTGCTGCGGCTGAGGACTCCTCTGTCACAACTTGAACCTGACCTGGACGGGGAGCATCAGTCAATAAAGCCATACCTCCTACGAATTTCTGGCACCAATTGTAGACTTGCCGCTGTGACAGACAGGCATCCACATTCTCCGAGGAATATCAACTGATTCCACACCTTCACTCCATAAAAATCAGATAACTCCACACTACTCTGGCATTTACTAAACTGAATGCAGTGACTGTAATAAAGTGCATATAGGAAAAACCAAAAGAAATTTAGAAATAAGATCCAAGGAACACTTTAGAAATGTAAAAAAACAAACAGTTGGAAAAATCAACAGTTGCTAACCACAACATAAAGCCAGAATCGAAGCCCCTGAAACATGTAACAGGAAAACAAGAGCTGTCCACATGGGAACAAATCTTCATTTTGAAAAATAGAAACAGAGTATTCAATTTCGATATTCCTGAGAAGATATCTTCAGCAAGTTCCTTGAACCACCACCATAGGAAATCTTGGAGAAAACATCGCCATCCACACCAGGGAGAAAAAGTCAATGTCTGGTTGATAATGAAGTAAAGTCAAGCCTTTGAAACATGTTCCAGTAAAATATAAGTAAATGTATAGTTTTATTAATCGACTTACTTTTTTGGTTTAAATTGATTATTACGTCACTGTTTTCAAACTTCCAAAGAAAGAAGATCATTTTTGTTTGTTCCTTTTTCTTATTTTATTGGGACTTTCAAACAATGGTTCAGCAACACCTTTTTCTCTTTTTGCCGTGGTGGGCAGGACTTCATGCACCTGCGCAAACCAAACAACTTCCTAGCTTGAGCTATCTCTAAAGTTGCTGAGAGAATATAAAATGGGAAAATTTTTAAGGAAACTCAAGGAGAAGTGCACAACAAAGGCCAAGAATCAAGAGAAGGAGGAGAGCAATTAGAATAAAGGGATGTATTGATTACCAAAGTTGATAAAGGGCAGGTTCTGATTTTTTCTGAGAATATTGAATAAACTTCAGTGTATTTTTATTTTTTTATTTTTTTATCTTCTTCAGATTTTTAAATGGTCGAGTTTGTTTTATTATTTAACTTTAAAAACTTAATCGTGTAAAATATAATATCAATAATAATTAATAAAATGTTCTAATAAATACCTCACGAAATACTGCAATTTATCTTTAATTTGAGCCAAAGATCAAGTAATTTGGTTGTATGAAGTATGATTGAGCAAAGGGTAAGGAGCACGCAATTTTTGGGACACTTCAAAAATTAATTTCTGCCAAAATAATTTTTTTTTTATAAAACGAAGAAACACTGGTCAAATTTATTTTGTTCCAAATCACCCAAAAAAATTTCAAGAAAATCTGAGATATTAAGGTCAATTTTTGCCATAGTTTGTGCGATTTGACGTGGAATGACTCACTTGCTCTTTCATTTGTTATTGAGCTGCAAAACAAGTTGAAGTTTCTCCGAAAAATTAACGCCAAAAATAAAAAGGAATTGCATCCCTCTTTAAAAGATATTTCATTTTTTATGGCAAAGAAATAGCTGTGGTGTTTAAAAATGCTCATTCTTCTATTTTTTACACCTATTGTTCAGGAAATTCAGTCATTGACCACCTCTGTGACATGGGGTAGCATGTCTGCCTCATGTTCAAGAGGTCCTAGGTTTGAATATTGGTTACAGTTGTCCGGATAAGGTTTTTTTAAGGTTTTCCCTTACCCTGAGAATACAAATGTTGGGTAACTTGAAGCTCTGTGGATCCCAGGCTCACTCGAGCATAATTTCACCCATTACCTGGTTAAAGGACATTAAACATGATTTTTTTGACTTTTAGTATGGGCCACACTTTGTTGGCTTTTTAAGAAATTAAAAATTATGCAGACGTTTTGCTGCAAAACTATGTTTGGCTTCTTCAATGGGCGACTGCAAAAAATCCATCCAATTACTGCCTAATGTGATTGACCCTGTTGTCCTGTATCACTCGTAATCCTATTGGTTCCTTCTCCTCCAATAGGAAGTTGACCTGCTAATGGTGTCTTCCATATCGTGTTAAGTGGTTTGCCTTTGTTATGGTTCAGACTGCTCATTTCTTTAAATATTTCTATGCTTTCCCTCACTATTCTTTGAGAGAAATTGTCGCAGATTGCTAAAATGTTTAAATTGTCAAAGTGAATGTGGTGGCCAGTGCTTTTTGCATGTTCTGTGATAGCAGATTTTTCTGAGAGAGTTTCATGTATCTTATACGTTCCTTTTTTCTTGTATTGATAGATCTGCCTGTTTCACCTACGTATGATTCACCACAATTACAGGTAATTTTATAAACACCCAGATTATTTTGCAAAGGGTTCTTATCTTTGACTGGTCTTATAAAGGAACGCAGCTTTTTCACTGATATATATCTTGTTTCAATTTTGTGGTGTTGCAATGTCTTTGTAATTCTTTCCATAACTCTTTGTATGTAAGATATGTAAGCTTTCTTTGCATCAGTCTTTTCTGGATTTTGATATTTCTATATTGCCTTAACATCTTGGCCACCGCATTGACTTTCACAATTAAAAAATGCTAACAATCTGCAACAATTTCTCTCAATGAATAGTGAGGGAAAGCATAGAAATATTTAAAATAAAGAGCAGTCTGAACTGTAACACAGGCACGCCACTTAACATATGGAAGACCCTATTAGCAGGTCAACTTCCTGTTGGAGGAGAAGGAACCAATAGGATTATGAGTGGGATGGGACAAGGTCAATCAGAGTAGGCAATGACTAATTGGATGGACTTTTTGCAGTCACCCATTGAAGCTGAACATAGTTTTGTGGCAAAACGTCAGCATAATGTTTAATTTCTTAAAAAGCCAACAAGATGCTGCCCCTACTGGAAACCCAAAATGTAATGGACAAAGTCGATGGAAGTCTACGTAATCATTTGACGTTAAACATAAAAAAAAAAAAAAAAAAAAAAAAAGATCAGTTACTGCTACGACTGAAGGAAGGAAACATTGCAAAAATACACAATGGCATGTTAAATGACAGCAGAATCATACTATGTGAATGTTTTGACATTATCAAATCTTATTATATTGTGTCTGGAAGATTTTGGACGAGCATCTGCAGATGATAAAGCTGCAGCATAATGGTTGCTCTGTTTTGCAACATTACAGTGCTGTTGATGAAACATGAATTCACCAGCACACACCAGAGAAAAAACAGCAATCCCAACAATGGTTGCAAGAGGGTGAAGTACTCTAAGCATATTCCTTCAGCAGAAAATGTGATGGCCACTGTTTTCTAGGATTTCCAGGACACAATGGTGGTAGACTATCTGGAAAGGGGCAAAACCATCAACGGAGAATGCTATGAAGCCACAGCTGAAGAATGCAATGAAGGCCAAACTTGTACATTGCTAAAGAAGAGTACACTATATCACCAAGACCATGCACCAATGCACACATCTTCAAAGTTGCATGAGTTGCACTTTGAACTGCAGCCACATGCCCCATATTCACCATATTTGGTTTCCAGTGACAGTTTCTCTTCCCAAATCTGAATAAATGACTTGCTAGATACAGACTTTCTTCAAGTATGAAGATCATAAGCCACACAAACTCTTATTTTGGTGCAAATCATTTTATACAAAGGTATAAAGAAGTTAAAGAATATTTTTGGTTCAGCTGTTTGGAGTTGAGAAGTGAATATGTGAAAAAATAAAAGAAGTTAGGTTAATATGCCCCCCCTCTCTCTCTCTCTCTGGCAGAGAACTCAAAAATATTGCTAACTTAGTAAAACTGTTGTCAACAATTTGGAATTTTGCCTGTTTTAGCCCATGCTTTGTATTGAATCTTAACAGGTTTTAGGTTTATATTCAAGGACATTAATAACAGCCTGGGATGAATATAACTATCATCTTAGACCATAGGTACAGGAAGCAAGAAAATCGTTCTCTGATGAACCCATGATTGACGTTCTTGAGAATGCTGGGTGCAGAATCTGATGAACAGCTGTAACAACTTAACAGATATACCAGGCAATATTATGTCAAATGCATATGAAAGAATTTCCCTGCTACAATAGACTTGAAGCTAAAATGCCTTTCTAAACTTGGAAACCAGATCCTACATCTCCCAAAATCACGTTTATTTTAAACACACAAGCCGTATGTGGTCAAAGTTTAAGAGGTGGAATCAGGACTGAAAAATGCATTGCCCATTGCCCATACATGGTTTGTGTGTTTAAAAACACCAGCAATAAACTTGTTGGGATAAATAAATAATAATTACGGTCTAAAGGTTACTTCAACCCAGGACATAAAGTACTTGCAATTGTAAGTGACCCTTGGGGTATTTATCTCTGATGTGATTCCCTTGTGGTCTAACTGGGCAAAGTACAAATCAGCTGGGGAATTTAGTGTCGTACTGGCAAGTTGGCCATGGTAGGTTAGTGGTTAAAGCAGCCGCTCGATAAGTGGAAAATCTGTGGTTCAAATCCCGGCTATGACATTGAATTTTTCCGTCCTGATTCCACCTCTTAAACATTGCCCACACACAGCTTGTGTGTTTTAAAAACATCAGCAGTAAGCTTGTTGGCATAAATAAATGATAATTACATTTATTATTTCACTCCCCAGGAGTGTCTATGATGGCACAAAATAGATGCAAACAATTTCACAATCTTGTGCTACAGATGAACAATTGAACTTCCTCATTGAATTCCACAGCATTCATCATGCCAGGAGAAAGTAAACATAAAGGTTGAGGATGAAGGACCAATCCAGTTGACTGAAGAAATAGTTGCGTTTCAGCTGTTCAGATAATGCTGCAGTTGCATGAGTGTTTCTCCTTTCCTCCCCTTATTTGCATGTTTTGTTTTACATATGAGCCGATGGAATGTTGCATTGACTCCTCAAGAAATCTAGCAAACATTAGCAAAAATATTGAACCATGGATTTCTAAGCTTAGCATGTTTACAAGAATAAGGTACAATATCTGTGTTTAATTACCTTCTGAGTTAATATAATGTGTGTTTGTTTTGTTTCTGTGTAGATTATGAGGAAACTACTGTTACTCCCTCAGACTGAAGCATTTGACTGACTCAATGACGACATCGTCAGTGGATGCATGTAAAGTCAGGGGTGTGTACCTGGGAAGGAATCTCTGCATGATAAATGAGTGAACGAAAGTGTTGTATGTTTGTTTTGTGTAAATGACAGTGCAGAGGGACGCACCAACAGAGAATGGCAACACTGTGTGATAGATCGTTCGTTCTGAACATAACATGTGCTGAGATGGTGAACATTGTTGACTTCAGTGACTACGTTTGTACATTTCAGCAGCTTGACGCTTTTTGAAAACAAAAATTCCAAAAATTGTTATTATTATTATTTATGCTATAAGGACATTGTATAAAAATAATTTCTTTTAGGAGCTAATCAAATAATTCTTTTTCCAGTAACAGCACAAGTAACATATCTTAATCCAAATTACAGGCATTAGAAAACAATCATATGTGGCAACTCTTAATTGTTAAATATTAGCTATATTTTTATATAATTTCATCATAATGCCACCTAAGTAGGTAATTAAAATTCCATTCTTTTTATGTAATTTCATTCCCATAAAATATTTTTCTGAAATAACCACATAAATGTGCAGTTCTAGCCACTCAGTATAAACTATCTTGAATGCATAAATTTTACCTTTGGTTTGCTGGTAAGGAAGTTCTTTTTCTGTGGTGTATTTTAAGATGTTAATTTTGTAATAGAAGAAGTCTTACTTTACAACTGCAGTTGTAGAGTGTGGGCGGAAAGTCTTGATTTTCTTGCTACAGAACAAACAATCAGTGCAAGTAACAAACCTTTGTCTATAAGTGCATCAAGGGTTTAGTTTTCATCAGTAATTCCAAATGAAAGATATAAACATCTTTAATGTAAATGTTGTAGGGCTCATTTCGGTAAGGCATCATCAACCTGTAATTGTTAAAGAAAGAGAGAAAAATATTTTTTATGGTCTATGCACTATGAAATAGGAGACATTCAACTCTACTGGAAACTGGTACAGTCATCACTAATAGAGTCAACAAGGAAACATGCTGTGATTCGAAACTGAGAGCTTTTCATCGTATAGCAGAATTAATTAATAGATTTGGATAGATGTGAAAGAAAAAGTAAAATGCAATGCACCACATCCATCTTGGTAGACTTATTGATATCCTAGACACATAACTATTACTGCGACTTTTTGCTCATACTTCGCATCATCCGCTTGAACCAAAGTGCTGCTTTAACGTGTTTGCCATATAATTTCAATAATCATTCAAGTATTCACACCATTCAGGCATATTGTATACTTTAACTGTTTTCAAAACTTTGTGGCATAAAGAATTACAATTTTGTGGTATATGAACTTCTTTACCAGGTCTCCAAGGCCATCATCGCACAAATTATAACAGAATTTAGCCATTTGTTGTGTTCATATACAAATAGCCTCTTTATTTTTTAAGAATAGAAGATAAATCTTGCATTTCACCTTGCAGGCAAGGATAACCAAAGTCATCCGCAGTACATAGTTCTGCCCAGGGGCAAGTGCAGGTTTGTAAAGATATTGCCCTGCAAATATTGCCGAAATGAGATAAGAAGGCTGTACGAAGTAATGTGCCTTCTCAGAGATGATGTATGGTTTAATTTGCATACATTAAGAGAGAACCTGCACAGGGTGATGAGGGTCATGTTTTCCATCTCAAGGAATCTTATAAATTGTTCATCATTTTGCAAAAGAGAAAACCAAAGTATTTTGAATTTCTTAGGAAATTCACTTACCTTCGTTGTGGCCATTTGTTGGAACTACGTTGGAAGCAAATATTTATCTGTTGATAGCAAAAACTTTATGAGTATGAATGTAAAAAAGAAAAAATAGTAGATTGTTATTATAGGTGAATAAGTGTACTTAGATCTATAGTTCAGTCAAATTACATTCTATCTGTATTATTGTAAGAGTAACACTGCTTTGTATAAAGAAGAAAGTGCTATTTAATGACTTCTGAGTGTAAAACTGCCACACATTTATATGCTTTCTCCTTGCTGCATAGGGAGTAGAATCCAAAATAGTCTTAAGTTTGTTACAGTTATTTTAATGCTTGCTTTGTAAAGGCAGCTATTAGGCAGCTAAGAGGTCCATTTTTGCCATTATTTATTTTTGAAAATATATACGTATCTTGCAGTATATCTGGCCTTTTAGAGATTGGAACTTGTTTATCTGTTATGATTATATTGTTCTGGGCTGTTGTGCAGTGGTCAGAGTCTACATTTTTAACCACACATTTTGATGACTCCTGTGGTCAACTGGCAAATACATGGAGTGTGTTGCATTTTTTCTTTTTCCATCGTTTGGGGCGTGTCTCTATTCACAAAACTGACCCAGTAGTTTTACTTAAAGTAATGATTTCTTTGTTCTACTTAGCATGAAATCCAAGTTTGAGGTATTATTGAAGAGGATGAGATATGAAATATAATCTCCACCTTTATTTTAATATTTTAAATACAAAGTGTAAGAAAATTTGAAATGATTAAATATTCTTAAAGAGAATAGAACAAGATAATATAAACATTAAAAGTGTTAAAATTTAAATTGAATTGTATATAAAATACTTGGACATAGAAGCAGTCCAAGTAGTTTTAAATATGATTAGAAATAACTATAACTTATTTCGGGGCTGTTATGCCGTGGTCTGCTGGAGTTAGTTTCCAGACGTTTCGTCCACAACTGCAGTGGATATCTTCAGTGGCACAGTCTTTATCTCCTCGGAGAAGTTTGTATAGTGCCTGAAGTGTTGACTGTCCAAGCTATTGTATTTATACCCCAAGAGGCCTCCGCTGATTGGCCTGGATGCCAGATGGCAGGAGGGAGAGGTACCCATGGTACCTAGATTCACTGCTGCACTTCCTCCTTGTCATATTAGAAATTGAAGTTTAATAAATTGTTTATACTTTTGTGTATGAATAATTTTTCCCAAATGGAGAGTTTGCCAAGTTTCTAAGGGCCTTTAAAAGCTCACACTCTACATAGCTCATGGTACTGAAGATGCTTACTGCAAATTCAGTGAATTATATGATTGATAAAATAATCTCTGATCATATAATAACAACCCAACACTGAATTGGCCATGAGAAAGGATGGAATATATTTTCTATTTAAAAATATAATAAAGCTGCCAAGGCTTTTTCCACTCTGTCAACAAATCAAAGAATGTAGATGGACATTTTAGATTGTATTCCTACAGCACCTCCTAGCATAAATGGCAGTAATTGATAGCCTGCCTAATCTGGAGAAAGCAGAAGAGATATCATTCATTCCCACATATTGAATACCACTTTATTGGTTAATGTGGAGAACAACATATTGTGGCATCGGTAATTATTATTTTACTTGTGGAAAGATTTGTACTTGGAATGTACAAGTTAAACAAGATAGAAAAGTCCAGGGCTAATAAAAGTATGTGTTTTATTTTCAGTAATTTTTAAAAATCAGCAGCTCTGCTCTCGTTGTTGCATTAAATGTGGATATTCTTCTCTCTGTGCAACTTAGGTGTGATGTGATGTTTTCAAAACCAATAAAAAAACTTCCAAAGAAACTGTATTGCTTCCCATAATAAGTGTTTATAGACCCAAATAATAGCAACAAACAATTATTTTAAACTACTTAAATATTCATAATGTAGAGACTGGGTCTACTGCAGGAATTGTTACAAGCTTGCTTATATTTTATAATATAGAATGTTCCAAAAACTGAATAATAATTTAATTTTGTACCCTATTGAAGCTCCACCTCATTTTGGGGAAAGTAATTTTGAAGCTGCTCTCCCTTTCATTTACACTCCTTCATAAAGAAGAACTGGCTAAACCAGCTTTGTTAGCAAGTGTATCAGTAGCATTTGCAGTTCGCTGCTCAGATATACCAAGTATAATAGAAGTTATAATACTGACAAGGAATTTAACTGCTACATATATCCACTGAAAATCCTTGAAGAATATCTAGATTTAATTTTGTATGAAATGAGTGCCTTTGATCAATAAAAGCTGAAGGAAAATTTGTGTAGCAGGTTTATCATAAAGATTTTCTACTCTTATAAAAATTAGCAAGAGCTGGTGAAAGCAGATAAGTTCTGCACATTTCAATGCTTTTAGTACACTGCAATAAATAATTTCTTTCAGTTTTTAGATGCTTCAGTGTAATAAAATCTCACTTAGGTTTATAATATCACATTCCTTGTATTGTGTCTTTCATATGTAAAATAAATATTAAAATGTGAAATATGTTCATCTGCATGTATAACCTTGTTTCATCATATCTCTACAACTAGTTGAAAACATGATAGAAGAATTGCAATCAGTATACACCAGTGGTTTTCATGGTGTGTTTAGTGTTGCCAGAAAGAACCATATCAGCTTTTTTATTACATCAGGCTATTCACTGTCTTCCAGCAAACAAAATAAGATTTAGTTAACACAGATACTTAATTTTGCAGACATATTAACCTATATTTAAAATGAAGCACAGACAGTGTTAAAGGCAAAGCACTGGTTGATGAAATTGCATCTCAAAAACCACTGGTATTGCTAATAGAGTGTCTTTTTATTGTGATATAAAACATGCAAGTTTTGTTCA
The DNA here is from genome assembly GCA_030765045.1 of Tenodera sinensis. NCBI lineage: Eukaryota > Metazoa > Arthropoda > Insecta > Mantodea > Mantidae > Tenodera > Tenodera sinensis. The sequence continues at coordinate 296,750 of JAUKNM010000053.1, read as the reverse complement.
TTTTAGTGTTCTAGAATAATAATGTTAATAAATTAAATAGCCAAAAGGTACAGACTAGGAAAATTTTGCTCTGAAATCCTTGAGTAGCTTAAGTGAAATATTATGGGTGAAATTGAAAAAGAAACCACCTATAGATTGTTGTTTCTAAACAAAAAAATATTTTGATGTGTCATATTTTATATCTGCATCCATCAGTGAAAAATATTGGAGAGCAAGAGGATTAATGACTTCATTGTCAGAAATCCAGCATTAGCTCACAACAACACATTTACCCAACTTTCATCAAGGTACACGATTTTCCTTACGTCTTTGCTGAATTGATTTTCCGTAAATAGGAATGTTGCCACACTATATCATTTATCTCAATCATAAACGATTTATTTCCTCTCTTTTCAAAATGAAATCCCATTTCCTTCCCTAAGCTATAAAAGGTTGAGTATATAAAATTTGGCAAGTCCTCATCCTCATTGACTTTTTTCAACACGGTCAGAATTGTAGGGGGAACACTTTGAAATAGAAATTCATGAAATTTGTGCCATATTTGCGTTCAAAATCATATTTTATCTTCCTGCTGGTTTTGTATGTATGCCGCTGTGTAGTGATGGAACCCTTTTTACATTCTTTTCTTAATATAAAAGATATAGGCTTACTTACACCAGTCGCTTTATGAAGCTCACTAACAATAAACGAGTCACTGTGTGCGGGGTTCTTTTTCTTTCAATAACCATACACTCTAAGAATTGTTTTCCGCTCACACACTTTTAATACTTTCGCCTTTTTTTCTGCGATCCATTGCACACTTATCACTTAACTGCAATACACATGATTACTAGAGAACTTGTAAAACTTGCTCACACCTCAGATTCCCAAAACCTATTGAATACCTGCACTGAAGTGCAATGCCTTATCGGCCCTACAACTGTCACACCACATCTGGTTTTCATCATCTCCAAGACACGAGGACCCAGTTTCGTCCGTAGTGTGCTTTGTGTGTCACAAACATTTGCCTTTAAATAGTGATTCATGGATACTTTGTTACTGGAGATGTTCTAAATGTATATAAAACATAATTTCATTATTTCCTTGATAACTTTGTCACTGGAAGTTTTTATGTGGACTTACAGAACAAGAATTAGCCAGCGACGACATTTTCCACTATATAAACAAAGAATTTTAACACTATGTTTTAAACTTTATTTTTTTAAAAAAATAGGTTTAGACATATTGATATAATCTAAATACCAACGTGGCATATAAAAGCAAGTAAAGAATCCAGATTTTTTTTCATTGCAATTATTTCAGTTTAAAACCATGTTTTGACGTTTGGAGCGAGAAAGATGTTAAAAAATCTGCTTTCAACAAAATTTTAGATTTTATTATTTTAAAAAATATAGAATTGTATAAAAGGTTTATTGTGCATACCACAGTATTCTTCGACACATTTCACACCGAAATGCATGTTCATACTTTATTTTAGTTGCATTTGAAAACACGCACTTTTGGCAACGGCGCGCTTGATTCTTTCATAAGAATAGCATGATCCATAAGAACCTGTTGTGCCTTCATGAGGTGAAAATTCCTATAGGAGTCCTATAGAAATACAGAACCAATCAGAAGTGTAATCAGTGGTGAATCAAAAGGTGTACAAAATTAACTATGGATTACATTTTGGACTACATCAATGCATTTGTAAAAGCTGAATTGGAAACTCAATTTTTTTCTGTCCAGGTAGATGATATGACAGATATTACACAGGTGTCTCAGTTTTCTGTAATAGTGAGGTATGTTAATGTGGAAGGATCTGTTGTGGAGTGTTTATTAGGCTTGTGCGATGTAAGTTCCGACAGAACATCAGAAACTGTTTACTTTATTGGACGTGTTGGAACCATTTGGCTACAAGCAGAAATTAGTAGGGCAAAGTTATGATGGTGAAAGCGTGATGTCTGGCCATTTAATTGGGCTCCAGAAAAAAATTAAGGAAAAGCACCTTTCGCAGTATTTCAACACTATTTTGCACATCATCTAAATCTTCTCTTGCAACAAAGTTGCAAAAAAAATATGACAGTGTCGTATAGTTTTTTCTTCAATTACTACTTTTTTCCATCACTCAGGAAAGATATCCTATGCAGTTACTTCTGTTTGGGACTACATATTCCAAGTGTAACTCATGTCCGCTGGAGCTCCAACTCAAAATTGTTGCGTGTAATTGTGGATGACTGGGAAAGGTTTAAAGAGGTTTTCAAAGCCATAGTTTCCTGTGAACAGTCTGATAATAACTCCATTCTGCTTGCCAGAGGCTTTCTGAACGACAATGAGCAATTTTGAATTTGCTTTTCTGGCAGTAGTGTTTCATGACATTTTGTTTGACAGATATATTGTTTGATGTTTTGCAGAAGAGGTCACTGGATGTAAACTACTGTGTATCAAACATAAGGACCACTTGTGAAATGCTAAGAAACAAGAGGAATGAGCAGTTTTTCAATGAGGTATGTTTGAAAAAGTCAGCACAATGGCGGATATGCACCTCTCACGAGACTACAATTCCCCTTCTCAGGATAAGTGTGTTCAAACGTGTCGAGCCTTGTGTTACAAAATTCTGGAATATGAAATATCTTTATGGATACTTGTAAACTGTTTTCCCTGGTTCTGCAATCTCTTCTGCTACAGCATCCGTGGAACGAAGCTTTTCTTGTCTAAAGTGCATAAAAAGATACCTGAGGAATACAATGTCAGATGAAATATTCTTCTTTAGCGAATATTTCGATTCAGAAAGAACTTCTAGTGTAATTAATAAAAATGCAGCCATTCTATGAAGACATTCCCAATAAGTTTGCAGCCTTAAAGGACCGAAGGATTGACTTGGTGCACAAGAAATAGGTCAGTACAATTATTAAAATAATTTTTATAAATATAGGTATACTTTTCATTCCTACTAGCTCTTCACCTAATTTCCCAGCCACGAGCCACCACTGGTAGATGCAAATGACAGAACTATGTCTTTGAAAGTTTGTATAAGAATATAAACGTTTTAACCCTTTCATGCCTGAATTATTTTGCTACTTATGCCGTTCTTCCTCTAATTCAAAACCGCTTTAGATTAGGCGGTCTGGGACACCTTCAGCCTGCTGGCTTGAATACCCATGATCGTTGAGGCAACATGTAGTGCACTGGCCATGCACTCAAAGCCTGAGGTCGTCAGTTCGAGTCTCGGCAACCGCAGTCAAATGTGCCTGTGGTAAAGGACGGGGAGGGCCCACGTAAAATAATCGGTATGATGGCACGCGTGGATGATGACGGGGTATCATTTGACTGTGGTTGCATGGATTTTGCTTCTTTTCTTATATATAAAAAAAACACTACAACATAAATTGTAAAAAAAATAATTTTTTACAATTCAAACCGTCTCAAATATGTATTTTTAATTGGTGACAGACAGTATAACAAGAATATAGCAGAAAAAAAGCTAAAACTAGTACAAATAGGAAAAAAATAGCCCATGTATCTTATAATACACACCAGGCATGAAGGGGTTAACATATTCACGGAACTTTAGGAAACATAGCAGTGAATAAATGGCCCGGCGGTTACAGATTTTCCTTAAATGTGAGGATCATAAGTCACACAAACTTTTATTTTGGGACAAATCATTTTTTATACAGGCATAAAGAAGTTAGAGTACTCTTGGTTCAATTGTTTTGAGTTGAGGGATGAATATGTCAAAAAAGATCTGATGTGTTGCACTCATAACTTTCTCTGCTCTTGTACTAACCATTCTTATAAATTCTTATGCCTATATCTTCTTCGTGTTAGTTGAGATAAGCATTTGCAGAAATTATCTTGTTGTTTATTTCCTTGTAGGTGCAAGAGGAATATGGGAATACAGTAGGCAATAACAATGTTCCATTTGATAGAAGTATAAGTTCTCCAAAACTCACACAAATAACAAGGCATATCTCCAAAATGTTTCATTCTACAAAAAAAAATTGTTTAGACATGAATCGTAGCAAGATTCACAATTAACATTAACATGCTGACCTGTCATGGCATGTAATAGTCCTCTGATTGGTGATCAGAGGATGTGGTCGGTGAATTTATTTTGATAATTCTCCCGGTCAGGTCGGTGAGACCCATAAACCAACGACAGGTGTAGTCCTCCAGACATTCTGGGGGTTGTGAGAGAGCGATGTAACCGCCAGAACATAAAAATATGGTGCTCTCTAAAAAGCGGTTACTATTACTGCTAAGTCTCTTCAATATCATCAGTGAAAAATATTGGAGAGCAAGAGGATTAATGACTTCATTGTCAGAAATCCAGCATTAGCTAAGAACAACAATTTTTTGTACAGTAAGATTTGGTCTCTCTCTTGCGTTTACCAGTTATGCCAAAGTCATCTGGGCTTTAGCCTGAAAATTCAAGATATACATTTCATTTGTCATACAAATATCTCAAACATATAGTATTTTAATCAAAATAGTTAGAGCCATTTTCAAAACATTTTCCATGTAAGGGGTAGTTTAGGTTGGAGCAACTTTCTTCAAAATCTTTGTGTCGCATCCTTGAAAGACATTAACTTTAAATACAAAGTTTGGTTTGTAACCAATTTTTCATCTTTGAGTTATGCTGTCTACAGGCTGACACACACACACACACACGGACCTTTCTGAAAGTGCCTTTTTTTGTTTCAGGGGTCCTCAAAACATGTATTTCCAGTGAAATCTTGACAGAAGTTTTGGGTGGAATACAACACTTCCTCTACTTTACTATATGTAGTAGAGAAAGTAATAAGAAAAGTTAGGTTAATCTTCTCTCTATCTCTCTGTCTCTCTCTCAGGCAGAACTTTAGAAACAGTCCTTATATTACCAACTTATTAAAACTGTTGTCAATCATTTAGAATTTTGCCTGTTTTACACCATGCTTTTTGTTTGAACTTAATAGGTTTTGTATTAGGTGTAAAGGTTTTTGGTTTTTATGCATGGACATTAATAACAGCATGAGAAGGATATGTTTATCACCTTAGGCCAGTGATGTCAAGTGGTGTGCTTTGGAGCTTAGCATATCCACGGTGCCCGTAACAGCAGCACCTGCTTGCTCTGCTTGGGACTGTGTTAATCCAGGCTGTGCAATGTGCTTACCATGGAAAAAGCAAAACCACTTCCAAATTTGCAGCCTCTTAATATAAACACAGAAATTAATAAGTATTGTGGCACATTGGGTGCACTAGATGAAAAGAATACCGTTAAACAGTTTAAGAGGTAGAACTGGAACTTAAAAATTCAATGCCACAACTGGGATTTGAACCACAGACCTTCCGCTTAGCGGGCGGCTGCTCTACCACTGAGCTATTGTGACAAACTGCCAGAATGGCATTAAATTCTCAAACCAGTTCGTATTTCTCCTGGTAAACCACAAAGGCAGTCTCACATCAGAGACAAATTACCCCAATGGTGACTTACTATTGTAAGTACTTTATATCCCAGGATTAAATAACCTTCACATGGTAATTATTATTTTATTTATGCCAACAAACTTACAATGCCAGTTGTGGCATTGAATTTTTAAGTTCCAGTTCTACCTCTTAAACTTTGCCCACACACGGCTTGTGTGTTTAAAAACACCAACAGTAAGTTTGTTGGCATAAATAAAATAATAATTACCATTAAACAGTGTTTGGTAGTACAAGCAAGAATAAAGGGGAGAGAGACCTGGATATATAAAATTCAAAAGATTCTACAGGAAATACATATGGGATCTTTATGGCTAGATAGTGGATAGTCATTAATTTACACTTAAGCTTTTTACTAGTCATATTTCTCTGAGCGTTGAATACAAGAAAGGAGCTTATATTTTCCATGTTATACTGAATTTGGAGCATTGCATTGACTGATCTTAATGCCAGCCTGTTTCTTTATTCTGTTCATTATGCATTCAATAAAGAAAATTCTCCACAGTAGCATTATGCTCTGGTATGGAGAAATAGTACTGCACAATTGCAAGCAGCTCTGAATATTGCCCTTAAGAAACGCAATCTTAAAACAATTATTATTTCACCCACTTGTTATGGGCCATAATATCCAAATTTTGATTCTTTGCCTCCCTGTTTCAATTTTGCTAAAGAGAAAACTCTCAACCATTTTGCTACTTGTAATTTCTTGCATCCATTTCAGTGAGCACTACATTTTCCCAATCGGGTATAGCCTTCTGCAGTATCCAGTCAAAATGTTCAAATTGGGACAAAAGCTTGTTCCATTACATCAGGTAATCTATAACTGTCTGATAAAATGTCATGATTTCCTCTTAAAATTTTGACTGCTGATACTGTGTCATATCTAATATTAATTCTTCTACTTTAGAAACCATGAAGTTACATTTTTTTCTTTCCTCTAAAACATGCACAATGTTTTCAAGCTCTAACCTAATCTCATTCACAGATATATTTTTCAAAAGGCCCCATGTTCATTTCTTTCACTTTTAATGCTTGAACATTTATCCATGTATTCTCATTGTAAGTCCTGGCTCTGACGCCGAGGCCCCGGGTTCAATTATAACATTATAACAGATATATATTATATATAATATTATAACAGATTATAATATTATAACATATAATCAGTTATAATATTATAACAGTTCGATATTATAACAGCTAACTACATGGTGCAAGCGCAGTCCACCGCCATATTGTTATATTACTGACACTGATTGGCTGTTTTCATGTCGTTGAATGAAGAAATTAGATGCAACTCAGTCACGTAGGATACAAACAGATTGGTTACGAAAAGTAGGACAGAAATTTATGTAACAAAATTGTACCCAACTCTTAATATTTTCCAAGGTTGCGGGTTCAAACCCGGCCCAGACCGATGGTTTTTAAGTGTGCTTAAAAACGACAGCTCCAAGTCAGTAGATTTACTGGCATGTGAAAGAACTCCTGCGGGACAAAATTCCGGCACACCGGCGACACTGATGTGATCCTGGCAATTGACAGCGTCGTTAAACAAGAAAATATTTTTTTTCCTTAATATTTCACAATACGTTTTAGAGATAAACTTTCACAAAAATGTAGTGACGTGTGTGAACACTTGGTTTATGTTGGCGAACCTGTAAAAAATATATTTTCTGCTTACTTTAAGTAGGTTTTGGGATTAGTGAATGTTTTTGAGAATATATTGCGAGATTAGAGAAACAATAAAAGTGGCTTTTTTTTACAGCACTTTCTCTAAGAAAACAAAATGACAAAAGAGTGGAGCATTACAAAAACCGTAGAAGTTAGCATCTATTATAGATTCAGATGGATTTGACGGTAGGTGTTAAATTTCGATCCGATTCCCAATTCTAAGAGGATCAGATCCAAGTAAAAGAATTAAAATTATTTTCTTGTTTAACGACGCTGTCAATTGCCAGGATGACATCAGCGTCGCCGGTGTGCCGAAATTTTGTCTCGCAGGAGTTCTTTTACATGCCAGTAAATCTACTGACATGGAGCTGTCGTTTTTAAGCACACTTGAAAACCATCGGCCTGGGCCGGGTTTGAACCCGCGACCTTGGGATCAGTAGGCCAGCGTCTAACCATCTGAGCCACCCAGACCGACGGATCAGATCCAAGGATTCAGTTCGATCTATATTCGCGTATCCATGCAGTATTCAATCCGGAATGAGAGCTCAAATATATTTGTATTCACCATGGAAACGCAGTATTTGACCAAAATGTTGAACTGTGGGACATCGGTAATTTACTTTCACGTAACATTCTCTATCCAGTCATCAACAAACTATATTTAGTTTTCTTTACCTGATTAACCTTCCCTTATGTGGACTTAGACCCCCTAGGACTTACAAGCCAGTGTCCGGGATCAGACGTCTGTCGGGGAGCACAGGAACCTATGGACCTGGAAGCGCATGGTCACCCAAGCACCAGATATGAGAGTGAGCAAGATGATGATATGAAATGCAGGCGAAATTGATGAATGGAAACGCAATGATGGAGCAATTGACGGAATGAGTGGCGGGGGAACCAGGAAACCCCCAGACGCCACCGCCGCCAACAAACGATTCTTACAAACCTTATTCTTCTATCTATTTCATGTTAATCGAGATAAACATTTGCACAAATGGTTTTATTACATATTAACATGCGCACAATGCTTATAAAGAATACAGTAGGCTTTAGTGACAGTCAAGACTTTTATTTTTTGTTTGATAATTTATTTTTATGAGATCCAGTCACTCTCGGCGTTTTAGATGTTTGAATAAATATATAGAAAATATCACATTTTAGAATTAAGTTACAGTGACGTAAAAGGTTTATTAAGAAGGAAAACTAAGATTTTAGATTGCTTAAGAAGCTGGCAAAATAGTTATTTAGGTTCGTATATTTGGTTTTGTTCGTGGGTGTCCTGAAATTTAAGTGTCTTGAGGAGAAGTTTGCTGGGGTGGATGTGTCATTTCACATGCTGAAATCTTAAGTTTATTAACTATTTTGGATACTGCTTCTTCTTTAATTTCTCACCAAAAATAATTACACAAAAACGTTTCTATGAAGACGACCGAAGCGAATATCCAGAAGAGCACAAATTGTGCCCAGTGATGTTGTACTTGAGGAGATGTGCTGGTTACTGCGAAGTGCACCGAATAGAGACAAATACTAGATCTTTCAAGTTTAGTGGGAACAGTGCAGCTTCCACCAATAATGTTAAGGGTGCAATCCCTACGGTGAGCATCAAGAAGGTCCCGTGTAGCCCGGACTATTGCAATCCATAGAAGAGCAGTAATCTGGAAGTCTGCAGCTGCCGGAGTCCAATACTTCGGAGTTCACGTTAGCAGTTAGCTCGCTTGTAAAACTTGATCTGAAACTCACCCTTGACTCTTCCGGGTTATCCTATAACCCTGGCTGACCTTACAGTCTTACATTGCAGTCCTCTAATCCAAAGCATGCCCAGTGCGGTGTGAGATATTCTTCCCAGAAAAATGCAAGCCCTACAACCTCTTCGGAACAGGATCATCCCTCTCGCAGTGGAGTCCCCGGATTTCTGCATCTCCATCGTGAACTCTCCATGTTCAATTTTCACAGAGCGAAGTTTACAACCTCCACAGTGTTCCAGAAGCGGTGTTCTTGTCTCTCGGACAGCGGTCTCTTCCCTCCAACAGAATAAAGAGCCCTTTACAACAGGACATTCTTCCACCCAAGAAGATTCATCTACAGAGGAATACCTCCGGACTTCGCAGCGCCATGCTACTATGTTGTCCTCATTTTATAATCTGATATCACAATAAGTACTTTGATTTTACACTCATATATGTACTTCATTCCATGTGTAGCTTTCTTGTCTATATTTCTTTACCATAAATTTCCCAGTGTTTCATTCCATTTCTGTCTTTTTCATCACATGTTAAAAATATAAAAACCAACGCAACGAACAAACAAACAACAATGAAAACAAAACAAACACGAAGAGCCCAATAATTGCATTGTAGCCACAACGGAATATTTAATGAAACTGTTTTTGTACACATTTATTTCGATTAACATGAAATAAACAGAAAAATAAGCATTCGTAGGAATCATTTATACCTAGTAGCCATTTAGAAATAAACTAGTGCATGAAGAAAGTCGTGAACATATAACACATCAGTGGTTATTATTTTTCTTTCTGGAATTTTCTGAAAGAGCGTGGAATTTGTCATCACATAGAGATGCACTTTTTAAAAATTGGCTATCGATTTAGCGTTTCGTATCCATCTTAAACCTACAACTAAACAGAAATTGAGTTTTTATTATGGATGCTCTTTGACCGCTATGGTTTTCAGGTACCATCTATACTGGCCGTATAAGAGTGCATAATTTTGTTCAGAGGTCCCTTTATCAGGCTTGGGGTTCTTTTACCACGCCGGACTAAAGGTTTTACTTCCCTTCTCAATGAAGCCATACCGAAAAAAAATCTGTTTTCTGAAACTCACACACATAACAAGGAATATCTCCGAAATGGTTCACCCTACAAGAAAATTTATTGAGACAATTGTGTATTTTAGGAAGGTCTACATTTTTTGCATAGTATAATTTGGTCTATCTCTTACGGTTTACCAGTTATGCAAAAGTCGTCCAGAGTAAATACGACTACAGGGGCTATAGCCAGAAAATTCAAGATATACATTTCGTTTTTTATAAAAATATCTCAAACATATGACATTTTAATCAAAATCGTTAGAGCAATTTTCAAGAAAATCAAAATTTTCGAAAAATTTTCCATGTAAAGGGTAGTTTAGGTTGGGGCTATTTTCTTCAAAATCTTCGCGTCGCGTCCTTAAAATACATTAAACTTAAATACCAACTTTGGTTTTTAACCGACTTTTCGTTTTTGTGCTATGCTGTCCACAGACTGACAGACTGACACACAGACACACACACGGACCTTTTTCTAAAAATGTTTCTTTTTGGATTCAGGGGGTCTCAAAACATACATTTTTGGTGAAATCTCGACATCGAATTTTTGGGTGGAATACAATACTTCCCCTACTTACCAGTAGAGAAAGTAAAAATTTGATATATTACCCTCACATAACTTAGTGTACTCTTGTACTAACTATTCTTACAAACTCTTATTCTTGTATTTTATGTTAATAAGGGTAAACATTTGTACAAATTATCTTATTGCTAACTTTCTTGTAGAAATGTGGGCATACAGTAGACTTCAAGTTAAGTCAAATCTCTTAAAACATCGAAATTCTGTTATCCCTGCAAGGCCAAGGGACAAAAAAATAAGTGGCGACATTCCATTTGAGAAAAATTTGAGACATTAAAAGATTTATTTCAGGAATAAATCAAGAAAGCCAGATGCAAAGTCAAGGTGAAGAGTTCAAGCTCCATGTGGCTGGAGGAAATGCAACTATGTTTATAATAAGAATGAAAGATATATGAGAATAGCAGGGGAAGAAGGTTAAGAGATAACTAGTGGCATACGTGAGTGTTCAATGAATGCATAGAATAATATACCTTCCATGGCACAGCTCCACCACTGGAGTAAAGTGGCGGAGACAACAATCCCCCTCCCCCCTAGCTCTACTGGTTTTCCTGCACTCACCAAACACAGAGAGCTTAGACTCGAACTATAAGTTTACGCGTATTTTACAGAAGGCTGCAATAGACAGCCAGGATCGTGAGTTTAACGTCAAAAATGGCAGGAGTATAATACTGACTTTGTTTCATGTATTGATGCACCGTACAGCCAAGTCAGTCTGGGTAGCTCAGTTGGTTAGACGCAGGCCTAATGATCCCAAGGTCATGGGTTCAAATCCAGCCCAGAATGATGGTTTTGAAGTGTGCTTAAAGCACTGCTCCATATAAGTAGATTTACTGGCATGTAAACGAAATTCCAGCACACCGGCAACACTGATATGATCCTGGCAATTGACAGTGTCAAACATAAGAAGTATCTTAGAGCCAAGAGGTGCGATTGTATGGTTACAATAAAACAAGTCCATTCTGACACCTAGGGGTCCACATACACTTGAAAAAGCTTCCACAGCTAAAAACATCGTCCTTTGCAGTCTAGGGGTAACATGCTAGCCTCTGAAATATGATTTGAATATGAATCTGCCATTTTTGGACATCCTGGTCTCCAGAAACAACAACGGTACTCTGGGGCATGCAGTATACCGCAAACCAACACATACTGACCTCTATTTGAATGCTCGCAGTTTACATCATAAGTCACAACGGGTCGGAGTTCTCAACACTCTGTTCCACAGAGCTCTGTCGGTCTCCGATCCCAGCCACCCAAAACAAGAGCTGCAGCACCTGAGGCACACATTCCGCCAAAACGGCTACTCTGTAGAGGACACTGAAGCCTCTATCTCCAAGGCCAAGAGAGGAAAACCACAAACTCAGCAAACACCAGACCAGCCGACCGCCACTGCCTGCATCCCATACACTGGCAATCTTTCCGGCAGAATCAGTAGAATTCTCGCTAAACACAACATCAGAACCATCCACAAGCCGCCCTTGAAGATCCAACACCTAGTGAGGCCGGTTAAGGACAAACTGCTCCTTAATGTACCAGGGGTATACCGTATCCCCTGTGAATGCGGGACGCCGTACATAGGGCAAACCGGCAGGACCATTTCCACCAGAGTCAAGGAGCACGAACGGTCCATACGATTAATGCAGCCTGAAAAGTCAGGGCTGGCGGAGCACTGCTTTGAAAAAGACCACAGAGCTAACTTCAAAGAAACGACCATTGTGGCAAAATGTAGCGGTTTATGGGAACGGAGGGTTAAGGAGGCTCTGGCCATCTCCGAGAAGAGTACACTGAACCGGGACGCTGGATTGCAGTTTAGTCCATCTTGGAAACCAGCCTTAAAATTGGAAATCGACCGACTCAGAAGACACAGATTCCAACGGAGCGGTGAACCACCTCCACACTAGACTGGGTGTTTTCTACTCGGTACGTACTGGCTGACAGTACTGGTCCCTTCACTCTTGCTAGTGGGCCAATGGCCAACTCAACATACTGTACCCGCTCATAAATCTTAACAGCAGCCTTAAGCTACGCATGGGACTTACGCTCTATAAGACGCTGATCCGACCCATCTTAACTTACGCCGCCCCGGTATGGGGATATGCGGCAAAAATGCACATAAAACGCCTCCAAACGATGCAAAATAGAATACTGCGAATTATTGCTAAACTACCGCCAGAGGCTCCGACGTACCAGTTACATGAAGAGCTAAAAATGCTCACAATCGAGCAGTTTATTAAACACCTGGCATGCAACCTATACGCCAAAAAGAATAAGAACCACAACGAGCAAATACGAATGCTCGGGGAGTATGATATGACTCGCGACAAACACCTCCGCCCTCTATCATTGTTCGATCGCACTATAACTATAGGCGAACCCGAACTCAACATACAGGAATAACTGAATAATTTAGTACCATGAAATTACTGGTTAGGGGATGAAGGGAAGCACACAACAAACACACAACACTATAAAAACATACACTATAATCTTTTAGCTGCATAAAATGGTAGATTAACTATAGATTTCTGCACATTGCCGGTACCCTTTTTTGCAAGAAAATCAGCTTTCTCGTTACCACTCAGTCCACAGTGAGCTGGTATCCATTGGAAGACTAGGTGTTTTTGAAGTGCAGTTAGATGGGTAAGGATTTTCCAACATTTTATAATTGTTTGGTTTTTTGGTGACAACTTGGAAGTAATTGCTATAATTGCCGCACTGGAATCTGAGAGAATAACTGCTTATGGAAAATATTTAACATCAAATATTTAGCTCCAGCTTATCATTTTCTTAGTTACAACGCTCAAATCATATTTATGCATTATGCTTTTTAGCATAGTGAACAAGTTTGTATTTTTCAATGTTTTTGGTGTCATAAAAAGATGTTTGTTACTAAGAATGTTCTTATAGACAGAAAGATCTTTCCAATCACATTATGTAACTGGGACAAATTTTAGGGAAGCAATTTTTCCTGGAGAAACATCCTCGGGTTGATCAACATTATCTCCATTTAGAAATTGGCATATACTATGGAATGTTGAATATCCAGGATTTCTCTTTAATACATTTTGCAATTTACTTAATACACTTGCAGCAGTTTCTCCATGCACAGCACTTAGGTTTTCCATAGAATGCTCTATGATAGCAATAGAATACTGCATAGACAGCCCTGGTGTTTATAAGGTTTGATACTTTCCGGACGCCAACCTAAGTTGCTCCTGATGCAGGGAACTGAGGAGACCACTTTGAGGCTGCTAAAGGCATCCTGGGATTCACAATTACAAGATGCAGCACTTTCAGGATCAAAAGAATCTACAACCGTCCTTATATCATAAAGATGCTCACTAAAGAAATTAACTGCTTCCATCCTCGTTAATACTGGTTCCAGAGGCAGTAGTATCTCTGGCAATTGCTGCTCATAAGAGAGCATTCGTGGTTATTTAAAAATATTCTGTTGCTGAAATTACCATATACATTTGTGGAAATATCTTCAGCAACATTTTGCAGTCCACGAGCTAAGCAGGTAAAATGGGGCATATTGGGATAAAAGACTTTCAGAGCAGTTGCAACTTTAAACATATATGCTTGTATATTTCCATAGTTTATTTTCCTAGATTCGCTACTAGTGGGTTGTGGTGCCTGTGCATGTGTTTATAGGTGTTGTGTGAAAGCCTTTTAATGAATTGTTCTATCGTGTACATTTTTAATCTGTCGTGCAGCATGTCAGCTGTAGCTGTGTAAAGCACTTTGCTATCATTTGTAGCATTTTGTTTTGGAGTCCTTGTAGGCGCTTGATGTGTGTTTTGGCAGCATAACCCCAGACCGGAGCAGCATATGTGAATATTGGGCAAAATAGCATCTTGTATAACGTTAGTCCCATTTTGAGGTTAAGCTGTGAATTCATGTTTATAAGGGGATAGAGCTTGTCTAATTGGGCATTTGCTTTTCCCCTTATTTGGAATGCCTGCTGTTTCCATGTGAGTCCCTGGTTTATTTGAAGCCCTAGCCAGGTAACTGTGCTTTTCCACTCAATGTTTTCTCCGAATATGATGAGTGGGGGAAGTTGGTGTTTACTTAGTCTATGATTGATTCTTTTGGTGAATGTAATAGCCTGCATTTAACTTGATCCACCATTTGGTGAACCAAACCTGTAGCTCGTTGAGGGCGTTTTGTAGTCTCCTGTGCATGAACTGTGTTTTTGCAAACTGCGCGAAAATTGCTGTGTCGTCTTCATAGATGAATAAGCTCGTGTTTTCTGTTTTCAGGATGTCATTCATTGTTATGTTAAAGATATTCGGCCCCAATATACTTCCTTGTGGGACACCCGCTTTTATGGGGCGGAGGGAAGGAAGGTGGTTGTTTATTTTGGACTGGAATGTCCCATTGTTTAAGTAATTCGTGATTAATTTTATTAGCAAATCATGTATACTTAGTGTCTAGCCATGGAAACGTAGTAAATGCTCTTTAGCAACCTTTGGTAATTGTTTACAAAATTGGCCACTCGAGAAAACGAGTGAAATATAGTGCAATGGATGCAGTTTTTATTGCTGATTACGATTTTGAAAGTTTTATTTGGCGGTCAAGCTCCGTTTTTGGTTTGCCTATGTTAGGTTAGGTTAGGTGTGGGTTGACAGGGTCCTGTGTTATCGAAATATTTACAACTTGGACAGCGTTTATGCAACAATTTCAACGTAAATATGTTAACTACTCATTCTAGCATTTATTATACTCATTTATAAACATTTATTTGCTAAATATCCGCCGCATAAGCGAAATAAAACCGCTGCATCGTACATACGGAATTTGCTCATAAATCATTTACCTTCTATCATCAAGATATAGATAACAACTAATAATGTATTACCAAGATGTGCTCGAGCTTTCACAACCTTAGCGAGACGTGGGGAAACTTAATTACCAAATCTCTAACCTCGTATTAGGGCTCGGAAGTTCATGCCCTAAAAACACTGAAATATGCATGCAAATATGCTCTTAAAAACTTCAAAATATGCCAAGAAATATGCACTATTTCATTAAAACAATTAATGTCCCTTTGCAGTAGACAAGGCGAGTTAGTGTAAATAATAAAGTTACCTTATTCCTTAGAGGTTGAAGCAGAAGTGGTTCCGTCGTCCATTGTCTGGCAAAACACTTTTGTAACCTGAACAACTTCTTTACATGTCACAAGATGCTATGGGGGCATATTTAAATGATGTTAACTGTTTCACAGAGAGAGTCAACTTTCTTGGTGTGACAGATGGTTTTCTTTCGAGAATGTCTCGAATATCGCACATCTGTTTTTAACCAGAATTTTTTGGAATTACATAATTCACTTTCTCTTTCACTTTTTGTCCTATGCTACCAGAAACCGAACTTAGATCACATATTGTTTTTTCAAGTACAGTAAGTGATTCATGCAAAGGAAATCCTACAGCTTCCAATGCCGTTATGGCTGTTGGTAAGAAAGAAAAATTGGCAGATATGAAACTAAGATCCTTCTTTAACCCAGTGCCTGACAGAATATTTTGCACAGTTTGTATTGATGAAGCATCGTTGGACTCCAATGAATTAACAACCTCTTCGATTATTTCTATGTGCTCAGCATAATATAAAACTTCATCGACCCATGTTCCCCATCGAGTTAACACCGCTGCAGGAGGAAGTCGGATATTAGGTGCTGTTGATCTAAACAACTTAACTCTTTTAGGAGATTTAACAAAAATTATCTTTGTACTGGACACAAAACTATCTACCAATGGGAAAGAATCGCGTATTGTCTCAGATATTCGATGAAGAGCGTGTGCCTAACAAGTTAAATGAATTAAGCTAGGAAAAATACCTTTCAGAGTTTTTCCTGATTTTACCATATAACGTAACAAATAAAAGCAACCAGTTGTGTTCGATTCCACATGGGCATTGTAATTTCAGAGTCCATCGCAAACTGTGTCATAGTTACATTGTCAGTGGCCGACAATTTGCACATATTAAGGAGATACGCTGTAGTCTTTTGTTCATTATATAAGGCACCCACGATTATATTAGCAATAGAACGGCGTTCAGAATCAGAGGTTTCATCAACAGACAACCACACAAACTGATCCGCTAAATTTTGTATATTTGACAATACGTTATCGTAACAATGCCCTACATAAGTCTTACGCAGTGTACTTTCTTCAGGCACATGTTGTTGGGTACACTTGGCAACATTCAGTAACCCTACTACCTAAACACTCTACTAATTGTTTTAGAACAGGTTATTTGTTTGCGAGCTTTCTGATTAAATTCTCCTTATGTTTTGCTGTTTTTATGTGCTGAACTATTTGAAATCTTTTCTCACTGAGACGGTAATTATACCGTGCCCGAGATAAAAATAAATTAACGTTATAACACATGATAAGTTCCAGTATTCTTTTATTTTAGAATCACTCACAGGGCAAGTGTTAGGATTAATATAAATTATTGTGTAAACGTGTACATGTAACCAATCATAAATGTTAGTGTATATATTTAAAATAATAAGAAATAACGCACGTAGAATGCAGTTTATGGGTAAAAGTTGAAAAGATTTCGCTTCAGAGACACTACATGAAGTCTTTGACCCGAATTAGTTCTGCTTGAAAGAGCGACAAACTGACGCCAGCCAAATTGTAAGCTCCATTTTTAGGCAGGATTATTCCTTTGTCAAGTAAAAGTCGTAAAACTGTCTATCAAATTGTTCGAAATGCTACCGCAAGAGGGCAGGACATGGCATTTCAGCGGCAAAGTCTCGTCTTGTCCACCGATATGAGCCAATCAGAAAATTTAGAAATACACAGATTTGAAATAATCAGCAGAACCCGCTCCAATGAGAGTGAAACTCAAAAATTTTATGTGGAGGGGAACCGAATATGTCTTTCGTATTCCCGTATGGAACGAAGAGTCGAAGAATAACACACGAACCGGAGAGTCGAAGAATAACACACGAGCGGAAGAGTCGAAGAAACACACACGAGCAGAAGAGTTGAAGAATAACACATAAGCAGGAGAGTCGAAGAATCACACACGAACAGGAGAGTCGAAGAATCACACACGAACAGGAGAGTCGTCAACCAACACACGAGCAGAGAAGTCGCAAACTACTACACGAACGGAACAGTCGTCAAATATTACACCGAGACATTACTTAGAACACGCGCGAATTAAGTAAGTACACTAGAAATTGATAGGCTAAATTCACATCAAGAATTATTTGGCAATATTGCGTAGAATAGGAAAATTTTACTTCAAGAAATTATTTCGGCTCATCATAGAGTAGGCTAAATTAACCTCAAGATCATTTCGGCTCTCATCCTAGTGACTTAAACTTTTGGCTTATGCGCGGCGACTCATACATAAATTAAAAATCTCGGTAAATCTATAAACTGCAATCTTCGTCAAATTATGTGTATGTTGTAATTGTAATATTTTAAATTCCTTTGTGCCTCGTATACAATAAAGTAACATAATTACTTCCTACTCAAACTTGTTCTAATTAGTAGCTTGAAAACCATTTGTAAGTGATTCCACGCCCTTTCTAGTAGTCTGTGGCCAGGCACAGCTACTGAACAAGTAATAACGACTTAGCAATTGAACGAGAAGAAGAGGATTTTACATGCTAAGTTAACTAGTGTCAGGAGGATTGAGTGGCGCCTCTTCAAACAAATTTTCTCAATCTCTCCAATAATACTGCAATAACTTGCAGTGGCACTTCCGTAATTAATAAGTATAACAATTACTTATTTAATTACAAACATCACGTTTTTACAAGTGGCTTTCAATTGTTGAGGCAACAACCCAACCATTCGCCAAAGTAAAGAAAGAACGCTGAATCACTCCCTATATTTTTCTCACACGCTCCACAAAGCAGTGCCCTATTATCTGTAGATATTAAATCACCCGAAAACTCTTTCTGTAAATTAATTAATCTAGCACTCTTGGTTTTATTTTCGGCATTTGAAGAGCTTTTTAACATTTTATACGCCTAATTTAATTTGGAGGGAACCAGTTCACAACACTGTTACGTTTGAAGCCCACGCAGAGGCAAGCGTTTTATATAATCGTGCTGCTCAAAATGTTTACCTGCACTTTATCTTTGTTAATATAAACCTCTCAGATAAAGCACTGATTATTCTCTACGCACAAACATATAGTGAAAGGATGGAAACAGGGGATTCATACATAACAACATGACTCAGCATTGCTTCTCGCCACCTCGCGAGTTACATCATATGCAACACTACCAATATGAAAAATATTATCCAGGTGAAAAAAAAACCCATAAAATCATTAAAATATGCTATATAGAGGCATAAGTATTGAAATAATATGCATTTATCAAAATCAAGAGAATATGCAGTTATATGCACCATAAAATCACGTCCAAATAACTTAAAATTCCATAATTCGAGCACATAATGTAAAAGCATACATGCAATGAAAAAAACATGCAAATGCACGAACTTCCTAGCCCTAATGATTACTAAACTTACAAGTTCATGTAGCTCTGGAAACACAGACACTAATCCTGGTTCTGTCAAGGAATTTCACAAGTGTCCTTATGCATTTCAACGTCTGAATAACACAATTCACCTCTCAAAATTGGGAAATCAAAGATTTTGCCAAAGCTCTGCTTTAAACTCAAAAACCTTTGTTCTGGAAATTGTTTTGCGAATTCTTTAAAGTTTGCTGAGTCTAAAATGCTAAGAAATTCGAGCTTTTCCAATTCACTAAATCTGGAATCAATATTGATTTCATTATATCAATAATTTCCAAAAATAATCTCTTACAACAAGTTGATACATTTTCTCCTGGTATAGTAACTACTCCAATGGCCGAGTGCATCAATCCCGGTTAAGAGAGTACCACGGTAAAGTTTATAGTTTACCACGGTAAAGTTGTATTTCTGTTGCACCAGTTTCGACTTTACCGGCGTTTAACCGTGGTAAAATGTTTACCACTTGCTGGGGACCGGTTTTCAATGAAAACCACGGTAAAAAATCCAACACGGAGCGTAACAATTATATGTTGTACCTTCAGTATCTCCATCGCTTTGAACACAACAAAGAGAGGAGGGATCTGTTTGAAGAACTGAATGGCATTTCGTTTTGAACAAGATTCCGTTTGAAAACAGAAATGGTAACATCAATTTTAGGTGAAATTGGTCAACAACTTGAGTTTCCTACAGCAAGAAACCATCCAATATCGCCTAGAAATCGTCTTCTTACAGCGCTGCGATTTTATGCGACTGGAACATTTCAAGGGGTAATTGGTGACGTGAGTGATATAGACAAAACCACAGCATGTCGCGTAATACACAATGTTTCACATGCCATTGCCTTGTTATCACCTCAGTGCATAAAATTGCCTCTCGCACCACGGGAGCAAAGTGAGGTTATGGAGGGATTTCATAGAATAGCTAGTTTCCCTGGTGTATTAGGTGCATTGGACTGCACTCACGTAAGAATAAAGAATAAATTATTAAGTTTTTCAAATCAAAATTGCATCATGGGGAACCATTTATACAAATATTTAAAAAAATATAATAAAATATTAATATGTTAGCAACTAATCTGACTAAATGTATGAAATTTAGCACAGTTACCCCTCACTATACAGTGATTGTTGTCTTAAAATTTCAAGTCAATCCAATGAAAAGTGTAGATTTTCAAAATTTCACAGATGGGTATCCTTAAACTTAAATACCAACTTTAGTTTTTAACCAACTTTTCGTTCTTGAGTTATGTTGTCCACAGGCTCGAGATACACTCACGGACCTTTTTCTAGAAAGTGCCAAAGAATCTAACAACTTGGTGGAATCCACACTCCCAGATTCAAAAAATTCGGAAATTCACCAAAAGGATTATATCGTTACGTGCAATAGCTGCAGTAGCGATATTAAATTCTGTATTATTTTAAAGGTACCGGTAGATAAGTATAAAATGAAAAAGGCTAGAAAAGGCTAATGAAGCTTAGCAAAAAGGCCAGGAAAGCTACTTGTAGCTTTTTGGAAAATTTATAGCTACATAGGTTCTCAAAAAGGCCAGATATAGCCATAAAAAGGCTAAGTTGGCAACACTGTTCAAAGTATACAACTTTATTCTGGTACCACAGAACAAATTCAGTGTACAAAAGCTTCTCATCTCACATACAATGAATAGAAAACCCACGCACTAAAATGTGGATGTTTACCACATAAACTGCAAAGACTGTGACAACTTCTACATTGGAAAAACTAAAAAGAATCTGAGGATTAGGCTTAAATAACATTTTTGGAAAACATCAGGAACAAAGAAATAGACAAATCTACAGTGGCATACCATTTTTGGAAGCAGAACCATGATATAGAACAGGAAATGTCTCCTTTATTTGATTACCCTTCCCTTATATAGGACTTCCAAGCCTGTACCTAAGGTCAGACGCCTGTCGGGGAGCAGATGAACATATGGACTGGACAGAGTGAAGACCTGGAAGCAGGTGATCAGCCAAGCACCATGCATGAGAGTGACAAAGAGGATGATATATGCAGGTGAAATGGATGATATGGAGCAATTGGTGGAATGAGTGTTGGGGGAAACAGGAAATTCTGGGGAAACCCACCCAGACACTGCTTCGTCTACCACAAATACCGCATGCGTGTGCCTGAGTCGAACCTGGGCTGCCTAAGTTCTAGGTGAACGGTCTGACCACTTAACCATAGCGAGAGCAGGAAATTCATTTATTAAAATGTGTTCAACACTATCCAGAGGGAGAAGATGTTTATAAAGAAAAAGTTGTCAATTTGGACACCGCATTTAACAAGAACCTAAACTTGAAGTTATCTGGTCACCAGTAAGTTCCCTAAATCAAAATCCAACAGTCGATGATGTTAGAAAGCACCTAAAAAAGCGCATTCTAGACAAATACTAGAAAGAAATGGAGTATTACATAATAGATGTCAGCAAGTTAAGCTCTTGAAGCTGGTCAAGACAAATAAGTGTTTCAACTCGACTCAATTTTAGAATAATTTAGATTCACATGACTGTTACTAGCTTATTCAAATATACCCAACTACCATTAATATATTTAAATCAAGCACCATACAAAATTTAACTTGTTAACTGTCACAAAACTGTCAAATAAGGAATAGAATCCTTAATCAGGAACCAGTAATAAAAAATCTGATTTGTTACACTCACATGACTTTCTCTACTTTTGTACTAACCATTCTTACAAACTCTTATTACTGTATCTTCCTCGTGTGAGTTCAGATAAACATTTGTACAAATTATCTTATTGCTTATTTCCTTGTAGGTACAAGGGGAATATTAGAATACAGTAGGCTTTGGGCGATAGTCAAATGCTTTAAAGCTTTGAGATTCCGTTCTCTTTGCACGGTTAACGTATAAAAAAATCTGATGTGTTGCACTCACATGACTTTCTCTACTTTTGTACTAACCATTCTTACAAACTCTTATTCCTATATCTTCTTCGTGTTGGTTGAGATAAACATTTGTACAAATTATCTTATTGCTTATTTCCTTGTAGGTACAAGGGGAATATTAGAATAAAGTAGGCTTTGGGCGATAGTCAAATGCTTTAAAGCTTTGAGATTCTGTTGTCTTTGCACACTTAATATATATATATATAAAGAATAACGATGATCCATTTCACGAAATTTCTAAGTTTTCCGAAACTCACACACATAACAAGGAATATCTCCGAAATGGTTCACCCTACAAAAACATTTATCGGGACATAAATTGTGTATTTTAGCAAGATCTACATTTTTTGTATAGTATGGTTTGGTCTATCTCCAACGGTTTACTAGTTATGCAAAAGTCGTCCAGAGTAAATACGACCACAGGGGCTATAGTCAGAAAATTCAAGATATACATTTCATTTGTCATCAAAATATCTCAAACATATGACATTTTAATCAAAATCGTTAGAGCCATTTTCAAGAAAATCAAAATTTTCGAAAAATTTGCCAAGTAAAGGGTAGTTTAGGGTGGGGCTATTTTCTTCAAAATCTTCGTCTCGCATCCTTGAACGACATTAAACTTAAACACCAACTTTGGTTTTTAACCGACTTTTCGTTTTTGAGTTTTGCTGTCCACAGACTTACAGACACACACACACACACACACACACACACACACACACACACACACACGCACGCACACACACACGGACCTTTTTCTAAAAATGCTTTTTTTTATTCAGGGGGCCTCAAACTTATTTCCGTTGAAATCTCGACATCGAATTTTTGGGTGGAATACAATACTTCCCCTACTTACCAGTAGAGAAAGTAAAAATAAACGATGTTCCATTTCACCAGTTTGCCGAAACTCACACACATAACAAGGAATATCTCCGAAATGGTTCACTCTACAAAAAATGTATTTCGACATAAATTGAGTGTTTTTGGGAGATCTACGTTATTTGTATAGTAAGATTTTGTCTATCTCTTGCGGTTTACGAGTTATTCAAAAGTCATCCAGAGTAAACAGGACTACAGAGGCTATAGCCAGAAAATTCAAAATATACATTTCATTTGTCATAAAAATATCTCAAACATGTGGCATTTTAATCAAAATCGTTAGAGCCAGTTTCATGAAAATCAAAATTTTCCGTGCAAAGGATAGTAAAGCGTAAATACCAACTTCGGTTTTTAACCGACTTTTCGTTGAGTTATGGTGTCCACAGACAGACTGAGACACGTGCACATATCTTTTTCTAAAAGTGCTTCTTTTTTGGATTCAGTGGGTCTAAAAACATATTTCCGGTGAAATCTCGACATCGAATTTTTGGGTGGAATACAATAGTTTCTTCTGCTTATCAGTGGAGAAAGTAAAAATATAGAGGCAAATGTTTTAAGATGGTTTGAACACATAAATAGGACGGATGAGAGAAGGAAACCGGAACAGGTATGGGAGGTCAGAGGGGAAGGAAGAAGGAGAGGGCGACCAAGAGTAGAATGGAGCGATTGTGAATAAGAAAGGGAAGACTTTGAGGGAAGCTAAACAACTAGCCAAGGATGGAACAAAATGTAGGAAATGGAACATGATCGGCTGAGGAAACTGATACTCGAAAGGGCACAAGGGAGAACTGTCCCAATGCTGGCATTGCATTTATTATTATTCCAGCCTTGTTTCAGACCAACCACCAAAAAGTTCATCTCCTTATATATTGTTGATAAAAAGGTTTCGGATATACCAAATCTAAATTACTAATAATGTTGGCAAATTCTTCACACACACAAATTACTGAAAATAAATGTTGTTGTTAGCTAATGCTGGATTTCTGACAATGAAGTCATTAATCCTCTTGCTCTCCAATATTTTTCACTGATGGATGGGAAGGGCACTAGAAGTGGCCAGGCATATTTGAAGGTGGTCTCGATCCATTTCCTCTTGCAGATCACATAGAGGACAGAGTGGTGAAGAATATATCCCAATTCTGTTTAAATGTTTTGCCAGACAATCATGTCCTGTAATCAACCTGAAGGTTGCAACTGCTGTTTTTCGAGGATACTCAGGAATTACTGTTTGAAAGTTTGGTAGTTCCCATCTTTTATTTTTTGATTTTTCATAGTAATATTTTGCAATAATTTTTTTGAATTCAGAGTTCACTAATCTTTTAGCTGCATAAAATGGTAGATTAACTATAGATTTTTGTACACCGCTGGTACCCTTTTTTGCAAGAAAATCAGCTTTCTCATTACCACTCAGTCCACAGTGAGCTGGTATCCATTGGAAGACTAGGTGTTTTTGAAGTGCTGTTAGATGCGTAAGGATTTTCCAACATTTTATAATTGTTTGGTTTTTTGGTGACAACTTGGAAGTAATTGAAAATAAATGTTATATTATATGAAACCGTAGTAGATGAAAAACGCTCAGCGCTTGCATTTTATAGAACTGACACAGTTACAAGTTACCAAATCAATAAGCAGATGTTTTAAAACAAGCCTCTAAAATTATATGCTCTTTGTATGATCGTAAATGGCAAAAAAAAAAACTAAAACTAACTGAGCCCTTGAAAAGCAAGTAATAACAATGAATACCCTAGAAAAGGCTAATTCCACAAAAATATTTACTTATACCTAAACTGTGTGCTTTAAAGTTATCAAACATCTACGGCACTTCACATTTTTATGCATCTCTTATAGTTTACTAGTTATTCAGGATAGAAGGTACATTTACAAGGATATCCCTGTAAAACTTCAGACTTTATTAGTCATCAAATACAAATGTGTGGTATTTATACCAGAATCGTTTTCCATTTTTGAGGAATGAAACAAATGCAAATGATAGCTTGGGGGAGGGGGGGGGGGATTTTCTTGAACAGAAACAGATCGTACAGAAGGGAGTAGGTATCTTCATTGGTTCAGGAACTTACAAATGTGTGTTTCTCAATACCTACATAAGCTTTGAGTGCAGTGCAATACTTGCTCTGCATGCCATAGGTAGCCATGTAATAGAGAAAGTAAGTACATGAAACTCCGTGCACAACCGCTCTACCGCTGCGTCCCTCACCTCTGCCAACCAAAGGCGTTATGAATGGGGTGAAGTACGAGAGGTGGGACGTGGTCAGCGCCCTGGTCCCTCCCGGCCGGTTATGCTGTCCTCTACTTTTCAATCAAGTAGCCCCTCAATCGAGGCTGAGTGCACCCTGAAAACCCCACATATCTCGTTAAAAACACAAGTTATGTTCAAATGCATCTTTTTGTGGGGTGAAGCATTTCGGAGATATCCCCTGCTATTTGTGGAAGTTTTGGAGTACTTCAACTTTTCTCAAATGGAAGGTTGCTATTCATTTTTTATCTGCTTTTCGTGCAAAGAGAATGGAATTTTAAAGCCTCTATATACTAACATGCAGTGTTTAAAGCCAACTGTATTCCCATATACCTATCCCTTGCAGCTACAAGCAAATACCTAATAAGATAATTTCTGCAAATGTATATTTCGAGTAACACGAAGAAGATAGAGGAATACAGGCTTGTAAGAATAGTTAGTACAAGATCAGAGAAAGCCATATGAGAGCAACGCATAAGATGTTTTAAATAAACATTTTAGCATTAAAATACAATTAAATATGTATAACTCCCAAACTACTGATCAAACTGAGCTGAAAGCAAACACACAACGATATAATTAAGTTATGTACAAAATCTGAGACAAATATCTTCAAAAATGTAGAAAATAGAAATTTGAGTACTGTCCCTTAATCCAAAGGACGCCTCCGTTTCGCAAGTTTGAGCTGAAAAAATATTTGGGCGGTTATAGAAGCAAGACATCTAAACTTCTGGGTGTTTGCACATCTGGCATTCCTTAGTGAATCACTCTTAATCTATCCACTGTTGGTGGCCTGAAAGGACGAGGCCCCATATCTGTTGCAGTAGAAGCAATACTTTCCAAACACCAGAAGTAGTAACATATGTTCCAGAATCTTCTTTTCATTACGAAAATGGTTCCTTTTCAATATTTACTGGTCGTCCCAGCCGGCGCCTGCGTGTCCCGGGCATGACCTACACAATAGACGCTGGGATTATACAGCCACTAACACTGCAATGTTGTCAAACTGCGTTCCCTGGTGATGCTCATTTATTTCCCAATTGCGCATTCCAGCCTTTCCCAACAGTGTTGTGGTAAATAACTGTATGTCGGATGGAATATTTAACAATTCTTTAATTATAAGTAACTAGAACACACATTTATTGGTGGAGTAAACCTTCATTTTAGCTTTCTTGTGTGCTTAAAATGAATTTTTAATGTTTTTTTAATTTCTGTGTTTCTTTTTACATATTTGTTATTTTTGTGTGATTTATTTATGAACTTTTTCGCAAAAGTTTTTCTTGTTAAAGATGCATTAAACACAGGAAAATATATTTTCGTGTTTTATTCGTAGTTTTCATTCAAATTTTCTGACATACGATTTCTTATCACGTAACTCATTCTTGTATGAAGAAAAAGTACTTTCACCGGAACATGACGTCATTTTAGCGTACGACAACCCGCAGCAGGTTCTAGGAGGTAATTTTCTTGCACACGTTTCTCCCTTTAATAGTGAATTTGTGAGTTTGATATCTTCGAAACCATAATTATGTTCAAGAATCTTCACTTAATAGTGAAAATAGTGTTCGCAAAATAAGAGAACAGGATAACGATGCGACTGTAATGTATAAAGGAATATCGAGAAATGGAGGCAAGATCGGAGCCAACTGTGAAGATGAGAAATACGAACAAACAAGAAACGCCACATCGGGAGAAAGACAAAGGAAGCGCAACGAAACAGAAGTGGTGGCATCGCTGCAACTGGTAATCGAACTATTGAGCAAGGATCTGCAAGCAGCTCGACTGGCACTAAAAAACAGCGAATCCCAAAATGAGAACTTAACAAGGGAAATAATAGAACTGAAAGAGAAAAATCATGACATTAAGAAGAGTGTGTGAGTGGAGGCAATCAAAATAAAATGCACTTAGAACGTTGTGCTGGAGCAGACTTTACGAGCACAAATAAATTCCACCCGTTGAGTGAAGTGCCAGAAATGGACATGATGGCGGAGGGTTGTGAGTGTAAATCACGCAAGGAGAAAGAGTATCGAAAACCCAACAAAGTTGTACTTTTAGGGGACTCTTTGCTAAAATTCTCTAGAGAACTGAGTAAGCAGCGGGGACACAGAGTAAACTGCTTCCCAGGAAATAAAATCGGCGAACTTAAACACAAAATAGAACAGTGTAATTTAGTGAAAAACGACATGGAAGTTGTTCTACTTCACGTGGGCTCAAACGATATCAAGAAAAGTGTTTACACGGAAGAAATCATGGGCGAAACAATGGATCTAATAAACACCGTCAGAGCCATTGCACCAAAGACAAAAGTAATCGTGAGTGGTGTGCTACGCAGACGGGATACAAAAAACAAGAAAATACAACGCATTAATCGCGAACTAAATTGGCTATGTGAAAAACGACACTGTGTTTTCGTGGACGGCAACTTCTGGCTTCGGAATCAAGCCTTTGGTATAGACGGAGTACATCTCAACCGCCGAGGTTCCTATGATTTTGGGAAACTATTGCGTGATGTAATAGCCTCACAAATCTGGGGAAACTAGCAAGGTACGAGGTGGATGACATCAAAACTAAGGAAACGACAGACACACTAAACAGGAAGCATCATGGCTGTTCCACTACAATCCAGCAAGACCCAGAGGTCAGGGTTAAAAATGTTCCAGGGGAAAACGGAAACACAAGGAAAGCAGAAAAACAGGCAGGTGAGGTAAATGATTGTCTACCGGTAAACAAGGTCTCTATATTACAAAATAATGAAAGTAAGTTAGGGAAAGTAAATGGGGGTGAAAAAACTCACTTTAGGATATTTCATCAAAATATAAAGTATATTGCAAATAAAAGAGCAGCTATTGAACTGATAATTCTTGATCTAATGCCAAATATAATTGTTTTCTCAGAACACGGGCTAAAAGATACGGAAATAAATGCAAAACAATATGAAAATTATACCTTAGCCTCTAGTTATTGTAGAGACAAATATAAAAGTGGTGGGGTAGTGATACATGCAAAAGAAGGTCTGGAAGTTAAAAAAATTGACTGTAAACAATACTGTGAGGAAAGATGCTGTGAATTGTCAGCTATTAAAATTACCCTTCAAAAGGTAAATCCTATCATACTAGGTGTCTATAGTCCACCATATGCGGATAAAGACAAATTTCTAAAATTATTAGAATCATGCCTAAATACTATTACCAAAAATAATAAAATTATTATTGTAGAAGACATAAATATAGACTTGCTTACAGAAAGAAAACAGAAAAAGCTATTATCAGAATTGCTTGTTAGGAGTAACCTAACTACTCTAAAAACTGGCCCAACTAGAGTAACACAATATACATCAACGCTTATTGATCATACATATACTAACATAAAGTCTGAAGACCTAAATATAGCACTAAAAAGATGGGCTTAGCGACCATTTTGGCCAATTAATAGAGGGTAAGTCTGCAAACATAAAAGTAGAACAAACTAAAACACTAAAGGAAGTCAAAAGAATTGTAAATAAAACTACATTAGAAGCATTGAGGGCTAACCTTAAAGAGATGGCCTTCAGTAATGTATTTAAAAAAACATTTATGAGAAATTCAAGCACTTTAGGAATACTCTAAGGTCATGCTTAGAGCAGTATGCACCAGCTCGAACAGTAGTATATAAGAAACAAAAAAATTGTAATTGGTCCACCAAAGGGATAGAAAAATCAAAAAAGAGAATGGAATTCTTAAACAGTCTAACAGCCACTAAATTAGATGAAAACTCAGTTACATTAAAAACTACAAAATCACACTGCATGCAGTGATAAATAAAGCAAAGAAGCTTCACAACAAAACATTGCTTTTAAATGCTGAAAATAAAATTAAGGAAACGTGGAATATCATTCAAACCGTACATAAACAAAACCTCTCTAAATGGGTTGAGAATTTGAAAATTGTAAAGGATGACTGCCTAACTCTAGACCCAGTGATCATAAGTAATGCCTTTAATGAATATTATATAAACGTTGTAGCAAAGATGGGAATTAAGACAAGAGACCACAAAATAAATGAAAGCTCAGTTTGCAACTCAATGATATTAAGAGAAATCACACAAGCAGATGTCATTAAACAAATAAATACACTGAAATGTAAAAGATCTAGTGGCCTAGATGAATATTCAAACCAAATGATAAAATACTGCAAATATGAAATAGTGGACACTTTGACACATATAATAAATGAAAGCTTTAATGTAGGAACCTTCCCAAGTAAACTAAAACAGGTAGTAGTTAGGCCAGTGTACAAACAGAAAGGTTCCAAAGAATTTATTGAAAACTATCGCCCTATATCTCTCTGCTCAGGATTCTCTAAAATCATGGAAGGCCTTTTCCTTGAACAACTTCAGAACTACTGTAACAAATTTAATATCATATCACCAAATCAGTTAGGCTTCCAAAGAAAGAAATCAACAATACATGCAGTTAGCTTAGGAAATGATAAAATTGTTCAGGCTTTAGACAGAAAGGAGATAGTTCTGGCAATTTTTCTTGACCTATCAAAAGCTTTCGACTGTGTGAACATTAAACATCTATTGTCAAAATTGGAAAACTTTGGGATAAGAGGCATACCACTAGAATGGTTAAGTTCATACTTGCAAAATAGAGAGCAGTGTATTGAAGTAATTTATAATAATGGGGAACGACTGAAAAAAATTAAATCAACATTTAAAAGCATAACACATGGAGTACCTCAGGGTTCAAAACTGGGACTATATCTATTCATCCTGTACATAAATCACTTATTTAAAATAATACTGGATGCAGGAGGTTTGGCCATTGGGTACGCTGATGACACAACAATAGTGATAACAGGTAAGACGGAAGCAGAAGTACAAGATAAAGCAAACTCTTTATTAGAACTAATTAGAATTTACTTAGAGACACTAGGAATGGCACTTAATGCAAACAAAACCGAATGCAAATTACGATTAGTAATAAGGCACAAAGTAACATCACATTAGCAATACAAAATAAAAATATCTCCCAAGTTACACAGACAAATTTTTTAGGAATAGTCATAGACAATAGCTTAAAATGGCACAAACATATAGAAAAGGTTAGTAACAAAATCAATAAGGGCATATACGTATTGAAGCAGATAACACAAATTATGAATAAAGATAGTATACTAAAGGTTTATTATGGATTTGTACATTTACACCTAAATTATGGGATTATTTTATGGGGAGCAGCGGGTAAGAATAATATACTGAGAATATGTAGGCTACAGAAAAAAGCAATTCGAATAATGGAAAAACTGCAAAGGGAACAATCGTGCAAAAGCAGCTTTAAAAAACTAAAAATCCTCACAGTACCATGCTTATATATATTATAATGTCTTAAGCACGCAATAAGAAATCACACTGAAGAAAAAAAATAGGAATATGCATGGGCATAACACGAGAACAAAACAGAACTACTTTAGAAATAGGCTAAGGGGACCATTAACTTCCAAAAGTATTGAAAGTGTTGCAAAAGACCTATACAATCATTTACCTCACCCAATCAAAGAACTACATGAAGAAGTGAAGAAAATTAATACATTAAAGACTTACCTGATTAAAAATGCTTTCTACTCAATCGAAGAATACAAAATGAAACAAAATCTTGAGCCGTAACCTGGTTTTAAAACATTAATCTTCTGAAATTTGTGTTGAATTAATTTTAGGTACTTAATTAATTCTAGGTATCTATATCTGCTCAGCTTTGTACTTAAAATTACTTACCTAATTAATAACGTGCATATATGTTCCTAACTTGTGTAAAATTACATGATTGATAGATAATGTAAATGTTTTCTATTTTATATAGACTTGACGATGCTTTGTAAAAATGTTGCAAATGGCAGAATAAAACTGAAACTGAATAAATGGCGTGTTTGTGTGTTCACAAAATTGTCAATAATTGTTTTGGTAACCAGCATGCAGACTTGACGTGTACCATTCAACAGTCAACCCAACATTCGCCCCAACATAAGTACTGACAGAATAAAGAAACAGTACATATGAGAAGTGGAACTTAATCCACACAAAACCAAAACTGCTCAGCTGTATTTTGTTTTCTGCAACTACTATGTTAAATAAGTGAGGCAGGGATTTAATCATCAAAGTGTGCTTTCCAGCTACTAAAATTTCAAGCAACCAGTCACAAAATTCTTAAAATGGGCAAGCCCAAAGTCCAACAAAGTGTTCTAAGGCAAGGATTAAGCAGGAACACCCTTAATAAGCAGGTTCTCTTAAACACATTGGAAAATATGTCAAAAACTCCCACAAACTCTCCAACTGCAAGTGTAAGCACCAAAGGCCAGCACCTCCGGGGAATGTTGCCTTGACGTGGTGGAGGGCTCAGTACTTGATGATTCAGACGGTCTACTAAGTGAGTAATTTTTTACTACTGGTAGTCAGGACGTGAGGGGAAGCAAAGAACATTCCACAACGGGTAGATGCGGCTTGGTAGTCTTGGTCGACAACTCATCTAGGAGAAGAGGACTCCGAAATCAAACTCCCCCAGAGGGTTCTACTACAGTAGATACAGGTTTGGCATACCCTGGGCCCTGAGCCATACTCTTGATTGGGTTCCTCTAAGGCGTGACAGGGCACATGCCCAACACCCAATCAAATTTGGTCCACTTTTATGTTTGACATCCCACCTAATACCTCCCTGTACACAGTCTGATGGATGACCTACGCCTGGTTTGTGGGTGGATGGGGCACAAGGGGCGACAGGGTAACCACGAAATTCCCAGCTCCTGGTTATCATGTAGGATCTGTGTTCGTATCCGCTGATAAAGGTCAGTCCTGGGGAGAGGCCACTGCATGAGCTGATGCACTCCTGAAGGCGATTGGGTCCCTCAGTCTATACATTGGGAGGTGAGACCCAAGGGTGAGCAAGGTCCAGGCCAGGACTCTCACCTAAACCAGGGTAGCACCCAGGATGTGAGCATGCCATCGGAGACATTTGCAACAGACATTTGCAACAGTGGAGGATATCACCGCCATGAGTTGTTCAAAAACTCAAAACAACAAAACCAGCAAAGTTAAAGTAAAGGCAGTAGTCGAGTGTTGTGGTCCTCGCTACTTGGTTATTTCTAGAAATGATGAAGGTAAAAGGTTTTTATCTATGAGCCCAGTTGTAATCCAGAAGAATCATGGATAAGATAGGTGGTCCAGTGAAGTCATGCACTAGATCCCGTAATGGCACGCTTCTGGTTGAAGCGCATTCAGCAGACCAGCCAGCTATAATACAAAAAGCAAACCTGTTAGCTAGCTATCTAATACGTGTTGACCTTCAAAAACATTCAGCTCCTCACGGGGCACTGGGAGGTCGATTGACTTCAAAAAATCGATTTTTTACCAATATTTGAAATTTAAATATAGCAGCTACTAATGATTAGAATAAATTGAAATTTGGTGTGATTATAGTTCAAGCATTTGTGCATTTAACTGCTACATAATAATTAAATTACATTCACAGAATTCCATGCAAAAGGGGCATAAAGCACACTATGTATCCTGAAAAAAAATTTTACTCTTCATACTTCAGGTACACTTTTCTTGTAGGATTTTGAAGCTACAGGCACCAAATTTTTATATGAATAACATAAAGCATAGCTTGACATCGCCGGTTAAACATAAATCCTATGTAGTTTGTATTTTGCATATAAAAAATTATTTAATTCTATATAGGAAAAAACATGGTAATATTTTTAAGCATTAAAATTTTTTTTCTCCACATTATACCTCTGATTCATAAAAGCTTTAACCGGCTGTACTCAACAAACATGAATAAGCACTAAAAATTTGATATCAATATCTCTTATAGTTTTTGAGAAATGTGTACCTGAAGTGTAAAAAATCAAGGTTTCGGGAAATTGCGATCAAAGTTGAAGTACCATTCTTTTCAAATTACACATACTTTCAGAACATGCCTGCTCCATATTCCTGCTCACTTAAGTTTTCCTCATCTTTCCTTTTCCTTTTCTTAGTTCTAGCTTTATTTTCAAGCAACTGAACTGCCCTTTTTGCCTCTGAGAGTCGACATGTATCTTTTTTTATGCAGACTTCCTTCATATTCTGACTAACTTTTATGCCCATTTTTTCCATCACTGTAAGTC
This sequence comes from Tenodera sinensis, assembly GCA_030765045.1. Taxonomy (NCBI): domain Eukaryota; kingdom Metazoa; phylum Arthropoda; class Insecta; order Mantodea; family Mantidae; genus Tenodera; species Tenodera sinensis. The sequence goes on along the minus strand of JAUKNM010000053.1, from coordinate 263,523 downwards.
TACCACTGCAACCATCATTATAACAAATAACACTATCATATACACCTATTTTTAAAGTTTTTGGCCCAACATGTACAGTTTTTGGAATTCTTTCCCATATTATATGATGGAAGCTTTCATTCGGATTTTGGGTTCGACCATGCAAGCACTTTTTAAGTAACTCATCTTGAGAAAGTTCCCTAAATACTGGCTTGATTGCCAAAAGAACCTCCTCAGGAAGAGAATGTTTATGTTTATAAATTTCTTTTCTAATTTGAGCTCTTTGAAAGCCACACCATGAATCTTCACCTTTAGGACACAAGCCATGCTGTGGGTTACTATCAGTAGATAATTTGTGAAAATAAATAGCCCAAATAGCTTGTTTCATTTCAACAATGGTCTTACCTGTATTCCTCCTGATAGCTAGTCCATAATACTGCTGGAGGAGGTCAATGTCAGTGTCTGTCAGTCTCCCACGACCTGCAAGTGGTTTGCCATCTAGAAGAACCTTTCCCTTTATACTAGATTTTAATTTCCTAAGTTTTGAACCCATTCTCTTTTGCACATGTCCTACACATTCCAATTTATTAATTATAACTTCTTTACCATAAACATTGCTTTGTTTCACTTTCTGAAATCCTTTAGAATCCCCATCCCCAAGATAATTCACATATCTCACTCCATAGCGACTGACAGAACGACAGAAAATTTCCAGCACTCCAGCAGCTTCCATCCCCCCACTAAAGCCTACATAATTAATGGTACAGTCATGTTCCTTGAAATTTTTATCTCCATGACAAGTGCTGCAATATTTTGAGAGGCACTCAACATCCAACACTTTACCTGAGTCGACAGAAGTAGCTGTGACAACACCATTTAGAGAAGTATGGCCACGTTTTTGCCAAGTGCCATCAAATGCAGCAGTCAAATTTGTATCATTTTCATTTTCATTCACCATCTCTTTTACTGCACCAGCCATTGATTCCAGTGCTACTTCACTGACACATTTGTAAATTAATTCTACACATGAGTTTATTTTTGATGGAGGTGGTGGCAAATCCATTATTCCACAAAAATTCTGGGCAGCAGAGATTCCCTTACCAATACATCTTAGGGCATAGACTAACCTTACATTGACTTCAAAACAGGAACCTATGAAAGGTGAAGTCATAGAGTAGTTCTTATTGCTACAAGAATCACATGCAACACATAATTTAGATGCTAAACCTTTTCTACTATTTGATTCTTCACTTACCCTAATGGTATTTTCACTGTCACAATACTTACATTTAGTACTTTTCCTGAGTAGCTCAGATAGTAAATCTAACTTAACAATAATGTAACCATTTGTATACTCATCTTCCAGCACAAATTCGTCGTCGGTTTTCACAGGGAGAGATTTTAATTTATTCTCAGAGCAGCTCACAGGGGCATTTGAGGTGCTGGGGTTTGCAACATCACCTTTACTTACCTGATTTTTACACTTTTTCACACACATCTTACCATAAAACTTTCCCTTTCCAAATGCCTTAACTCTCCCCATGATATTCAACACCACAGCACACGAAAAATTAAGAAATATTCACAAAACCTTTACAGAAAAATCAACACATGCAAACCACGTGCTGGCGTAAAGCAATAAACAAAGAAGCCGGAAGTTACCATAGAGAAACAAACAGAGTAAAGCACAGGGAAGCAGAATGACCAACACGTAGGCCAAAATTTACCGCATGTTTCTAGTTGGGTTTGTTCAGAAATACCAAGCTTTGGAAGTATGCAGAGCAAAATGTGTATGCAGTGCCTCAGGAAGTGGGCGTGCCCTAGCGCCGCCATCTTTAAATCCCTGGATTAAAGGGCTTTAATGCCAACTGATACCCATGTTATATATATCATTTTAAAGCTGAAGAATTATATTTTTTTTAACATTAAAAACAAAAAATCGATTTTTTGAAGTTAATCGACCTCCCAGTGACCTTAATACCCATGCATTACATGGATTAAGCCTTGAGGACATTAAGGAAAACTTACAAGAACAAGGTGTTACCTGTGTTTAACGGGTTCATCGCAAAGAAAGCAGTGAATTGAAACCTACTCATATCCTGTTCCTGACCTTTGATCAGGTAGATCTCCCTCAAAGGATTAAGGCAGGATATGAAGCAATAGAAGTAAGGCCATACATCCCCAACCCAAACGGTACATACGAGAAGTGGAACTTAATCCACAGAAAACCAAAACTGCTCAGACATAGGATTTGTTTGGAACACACTATGTACAGTCATCAGTAGAGCCCGGATTGTTATGTAATTACATATTTTAAATCCTGTATAATATTTCAATGAGAAGTAAAAATATTGGCAAATTACGTCATTTGAGACTCCCTTACAAATTTTTATTTTACATATTTTGCATATTTCTACATATTTTAATGTATATTGTAAGTACTAATACAAGCATGGTTCATATGCAAAGTAGAATGTTGCTAAAGTGACTCAGACATTACTGAATTGGTTTTAGAAGTAAATGAGTCGACTTATAGACACTTATAGTTTCACTTATGTAACTATTTAATAGATCTTATGCATAAAATGCTTGATTATATTGATAATAACAACATCGATTGGATCCTAGCAAACAGAAAGCTTTAAGATAAAATGTATATTTTTCAGGAAATAATAAAATATATAATTTGTGAGACAGCAAATTCTTTGCACTTGTCTTGTAAGAGCATTGCCTTTACCAAAGCAAAATTGCTAGTTGCAAATATAGTCAAAAAGATTAGCTTTCAACACTTTACGATGTCTGATGTAACCCTAGCATGGTGATCACAACCGATATGATCGTTACAATATTAAATAGTAGTAAATAAATTATTTCATGGAATACTTTAAACAAATACCACTCAAGGTTTTCATATTTGGGTTATTACTTTCTCTATCATATGAAGACTCAGAGGTCTCCGTCTAGGGGATATGTGAATAGCGACCACAAGGTACCCAAGCTGAACAGAACATTACTTCCACTTACTGGTGTTCTGCTCCTCACTGTAACTTTTCTATTTGACCTTACCTTGGTCATCTCTTGCTCTCTTCCGACCCCGATGCTATTAGGGTTCCCGAGGGCTAGGGAGTCTTTATTTTTCCAACCTCTCCATTTTCTCTATAAAATCTTAACCCCTAACATGCTGACCTGTCATGGCATGTAATACATCCTCTGATTGGTAATCACAGGATATGGTCGGTGAATTTATTTTGATAATTCTCCCGGTCAGGTCGGTGAGACCCGTAAACCAACGACAGGTGTGGTCCTCCAGACATTCTGGGGGTTGTGAGAGAGCGATGTGACCGCCAAAACATAAAAATATGGTGCTCTCTAAAAAGCGGTTACATTTACTGCTATTGCTCTCTTCAATATCGTCAGTGAAAAATATTGGAGAGCAAGAGGATTAATGACTTCATTGCCAGAAATCCAGCATTAGCTAACAACAACAACAACAACAACATATTTTAATGATGTTACATAAAACATACATATAACCCGACCAAGGGGAGTGCAGTCCTGCATGGGAAGCGGCAAGCAGGCGAATTAATACGATGACGACACGAATACATCACGAAATGCTGTACAGTCTGATTTACTAACGTGCAGCGTAGTGTTCACAGTGATTGTGCTAGTGATGGAGCATAAAGGAAATAAAGTTATTCGCAAGCAAGCTCAGCGTATTGTTTACAAGGTTGTTAAGTTTTGTGACGAAGAGAAAAAACGTCAAAAAATACCTATTACAAAGGCTACTGAACGTGCTGTCGCTTCTACTGGCTGTAGTAAGATGTTATGCAAGATTAGGAAAGAGGACCGGCTTGAAGAAAGTGGGGCGAGCAAAATAAAATCACCTCGCAAGATTGGTAAACCTCCTGCAAATAAAATAATTTTGGACAAAATGGACAAGTGCATCATAAGAAGAAAGTATCAGGATTATTATGAGGATAAAATAGAAATTCTTACACTGCAAAAATTATTCTACTTTTGCAAGAAAGAGATTGATTTCATGGGGAGTAAAGAAACACTTAGAAAAATAGTGAAATCTATTGGATTTCAATTTAAAAAGTGTAAAAATAAAAGGAATGTACCGAGGGAACATCCTGATATAGTAGTTCAAAGAGGATTTCTTACAACACTTAGAACAAATGAACGAGGGGAAAATAAGGCAGTGAAATACATGGTTGAAACCGGATTCACACGCACTACACAGTTTCCAAGTGTTGGTAGAGTGACAATGTTTCAGGAGTGTATGCAAATGATAGTGCTGGATAGCATCTTACTATCGTGCATGCTTGCCTCTTTTACGATTCCAAATCCAAGACATCAGATTACCATAACAAAATGCACAACGAAAACTACTCCAAGTGGGTGCAAAACCAACTGATACCTGGACTGCCGCAAAGCATTATTGTTGTAATTGACAATGCTCCTTATCACAATAAAGAAGACAATAACATGCCCTCAAGAAACAATTTAAGGTCAGAAATACAAGAATGTTTGCATAACAACAATATACCATTTGACTCAGAAATAACTAAAACGGAACTTGTTATTCACACAAAACAGTACAAACCAAAGAAAAATACTCCATTGACAAATTATTCGCAGAGTAGTGAAGGAGAACATAACTTCATCTGATAACGTTGAAGTTGACAAGAAAGATTCGTCAGTTACCAGGCTATTGCGTATTTTGAAACTGCTTTTTAAACAGGCAGCTTTTTAAACTTGCTCAAGATTAGGTAATGATAAAATTGTGTGATGAAATTAGCAAATTGACACAGAGGGAAACAGTCACATGATGTCAATTTTTCTTGTTCATGTGTTATCTGGATTGGCGTCGTGTCTGATACACCAAGTCCGAGTAAAAACTATGGTATTACGGCATATACGCCATAATATACAAATATTCATGTGTAGTAGTAAGAAGGAATTACCCTTTACACAAGAGATACATTATTTTACGACGCGGGTCACAATATAAAGAACTTATCGAACATAGAATACTGCGTGGTCCGTGGCATCGACGGGCGAACCCCGTACATAGGAACGGACGCCAATCCATCATATCTAAACGTGTATTCTCGTGTGGTAGTGGTAATAAACTAATTCAACAAATTAAATATGAACTTATAATTAATCAAACCGCGTGTTGTTCTGCACCACTCCCTAGATATGTACATTTAACAGGACTCCAGAAAAAAGATAGAGTCGTTCATGCTCACCGCTGTGTTAGCCCAGCAAGGAAGGATTGACTCCCCCCACACCAAACAGCAAATGGTACCCTCAGGTCTCAGTGAGGTAAGCTCCACGTAAGAAGGAGGAAGGTTACAAATTGGAAGCTACCTGGTCAACAGTCCACCGAGCAGCATCGTTACAAATGTCGCATCAACGTGTGGCTAGTAAGAGTAAATAAAGTAGCGTTACAAAGTAAAGAGAGAGCAAACAGCTCGCTTTTCTCTTACTGTACAATGGTGCACCCAGCAGCCCTGTGGCTTTACCCACCCAGCGATCACTGCGACTGAAAGTGTATGACAGAGAGTAAGGCCCTATTGTATAAAGCACTTGAACTAGGATCTATGGGAAAAATTAACCGTGGTCAAGCTGAACTCGGAAACTTTTTATAAACGTAGACCTGCGATCACGTCCTCTGATTGCGATCAAGTTGTGACTGCAAAAATTTTCTAAGTTCAAGATTTTGCAGCGGAGATCAACTCATGCAATTTTGACACAAAAGTGTAGCAGAAGAACTGAATTGTGTCTAAATATTCACTTCATAGTGGACCAAAGGTTAGTAACATTTATAAAATAATGTAAAATGTGAGTTGTACATCTTTTGGTTAGTTTTCACTTGACCATATTGAGGCATTCTAGTGCAGAATCCTTTGGAAATGTTGCAAATTAGCTGATGAATTTGTTAGTTCTGTATTAATCTGCAGTTCAGAATTGCTTTTAATTTCAGTCAGACATTGACGCAAACGTTCCTCTCCTTCGAAGTCGTCGCCTTTAGGACCTATAAGATCTCGTGTTTGGTGTCCGGACTAGCTCTAGCAAGAGGTCCTAATCTGCAGGGTGTGCGTGAGTTATGGCAGGAATGGAACCAAACGAAGAATTAACCAACATATCACTTTATTTGTAAATTCCCAGATTTCTAGAGAACTGCCGACGATATTTAAATAGAATGTAACTTTGTAACTTAAACTACAACGTTATAACACTTTAACTTTGTCACCCTTTAGCAACCGCCGAATTATGTATACGGGCTAGCTTACATACAACTCCCAAGTTGCACGTGTACTGTCGACTCGATTCAAGCCGAGTGTGTCTTGCGTTGCATTTGTTTTTGCGCGAGCAGCACGAAGGAAGCGATTTCCATTGGCTAACTTTAGAGCACGTCATGATAAGATAGGAATCAGCCCGCTGAATTACTAAGGCTGAGTACAAACAACAATTGTAACCTTATCACTCATTTAAATCTGCCGAGGCTTCCATTCTTGAGACTTTAACATATTCAGCTTTATTGTGTTTTCCCCATAACTATTGACTAGAATCTCCTTTTGTTTCTTTCTATTATCAAATATATATATTGACATTATAATTTCGGTTTCAACATACCTTCATTAATAAATTTAAAACTTAGCTGGCCATGATCAACAGCAAGAAAAGAGGAGATTGCTCAGCTATATTTCACAATTTTTATGTGATTTATGTGCTTGCTGTGCACTAATTTTGGTGACCAAGACACTGTAAGTGTTACATTTATTTAGTACCATCAGCCACACTTAGGATTTTTAGAATTATCGCATATATTCTTGTCAGAATATACATATCTCATTCTGACTGAAACTGCCTGGTTACCTTTTGTTTATATAAAGAGGTTAACTCAGTAAAATGACAGTTTTGCAGTTTTAGTTTACTGTTGTGTGTGGTACATGGTTAATGCTGTTGAAACTGTTAAGAGACAAAGCCAAATACAATGTCCACATTGTGGCCAGCTTTATAAAGGGCTTAAAATCCACATCAGTAAAGCCCATCCAAAGGAATACAGGGAGTCCCTGTTAAATAGCAAAATTCACTCTGATACATTAGCTGATGCTGTAAATGTCACTAAAACTTCAGAAAGCAGAGCACATGCAGATGATTCACAAATTAAATCACATAATAACAGTGCAAAAACTTATGAAAATGAACTTCAGAACTGGCTTAAAATATTTAAACAAGATATGTCTAATGAGGAGTTTCAGAGTAACGTTTACGGTTTCCTAGAATTTTTGCACTGTGCTATTGATCTCCTGCCTAGACCACAGAGTCCTCATCTAAATACTACAAAGCCCGTAGAGATTGCAAGTTAAAAAATAACAATCGCCAATACAAAAACTCTAGTAATCCACAAAGGTCTTCCAAACGGGACAGGGAAAGGAGAAAGGCAAAATACACAAATGAATGTATACAGTTTGAGTACTTTTATCAAAGAAGGAAAGCTGTGAATAAAATTCTACAACAAAATCAGCCCTACAAATTAGCAATGGGAAAAGACGACATTGAGGGTTTCTATAAGCAAGTATTTGAAACCCCTAACAACTATGTAAGGGACACTTATGATTCTTTTACGTGCGATGATGTAAACAGTCCAATAGAATTTTCTCAAGAACTTGTTTTCTCAATTATAAAATCTATAGCTATAGATACAAGCCCTGGTCCAGACAGAGTGTTACTAAAGACAATTAGGTACCCTGCTGCTGACGTAATTACTCACATTGCTAACAGAATGCTGAAGACGGGTATAGTTCCTGACGCTCTCCAGACAGCAAGAACTGTATTAATACACAAAGGTGGGGACCTGGACAACTTAAAGAACTGGAGACCGATTACTATATGTTCTGTAGTGAGGAGGGTAATTGCAAAATGCTTGGACAAAATAGTGCGAGAATACATTAACCTAAATCAATACCAACGAGGGTTCGTCATGATGCCTGGCACTTTCATTAACCTCAATATTACTGATGGAATCCTGCGAACAGCTAAAAGTAAGAAAACATCAGCATCTATTGTGTTTCTTGATGTTAGTAAAGCTTTTGATAGTATTGGACATGCTCACCTCACTGCTACCATTGAAAAGTCTGCTTTGCCTGAACAAATCAAGAAACTTCTAATTAACATGCTGACAGGAAATTCTACTCAAATACATACCGGCGGTGGAAATACAGATAAAATCCACTTTAAGCGAGGGGTGATACAGGGAGATCCCATATCACCACTGCTCTTCAACTGGGGCATTAACCAGATCCTGAACGAGTTGACGGTTAGAAACGTTTCAGGAAAATATGGCTTTCAGCTAACTCCTGACACCAAACCACTTACAGCCCTATGTTTTGCTGACGATCTTGTGATCATAGGAAAAGACGAGCAAGCAGCATCTGCCCTTGTGACTAGTGCTATCCATCACCTTCAAGAAATTGGACTGGACGTCAACACAGTGAAATCCAGTGCTATTATAATTAAAAACGGAAAGCTTCTACAGGAGGAACTGATTACCACTGCTGAATCAATTATGAGCATTGGGGCGGATGAAGAGATTAAATACCTTGGTGCAACATCTAGGGACACAATAGTATTTAATGAAACACAGGTTCTAGAAAAATTAAAATTAAATCTTGAAAAGCTTACTCTACTCACTTGCTCCAGCCTAGTCAAAAACCTACAGTTATAAATCACTTTACTGGGCCCACTTTGATCTATCCTTTCCAGTCGGTTCCAATAGAGAAAATTCCAAAGGTATGGCTCCAGAAAGCAGATAAAATGATCAAAAGTGCTGTAAAGGAAATCCTACAACTACCAAATGACACCCCGAACAGTATGCTGTGCACCAGTACAAAGTTTAAGGGATTGTCAATAATACGTGTAACTTGGGAAGCTTATCTTCAACAATTAAATATTAACACCAAACTTGAAAAATTAGACGATGAACATGTAAACGTTGTTCGCAATTTTGCAGCCATAAGAACTCGATGCCTCACAGAGTTGCATATACCAGAGGAGTCCTCCACAAACTCTGTTACCCGCCTGCGGTGCCGTAGTAGTTAAAGCGGGCGTTAAACACTACAACAACAAACTCTGTTACACAACTTAGGGAGAAACTAAGATGCCAGGAGTTTGAAGCCTGGTGTGCGTACCCTCAGAAAGGAAGAGGAGTGGCACTCTTTGGCAAAGTTCCTGTTGCCAACACTTGGATTTTGAAACGTAATGGATTATCCAGCTCAGAATGGCGTGACATGTTGAAGATAACAGGTATGGTGGTTCCAGTACATTCACTTCTGGGACGCTCCACGGGTACAAGCCACTGCAGACACTGCAGTGAGATAGAAACTTTACCGCATGTACTCGGGAATTGTCCTCAGGGAAAGTTGCTGCGAATAAAGCGTCACAACACCATAAGAACTGTTTGCTAATGCTTTGCGAAGCACACGATAAGAAGTCCACGAAGAAGTATACTGTGTGGCTGACTGTGGCAGTAACCGTCGAATTGATGTCATTGCTATCGACAGGAAGAAAGGGACAGCTGAGATCTTAGATCCCACAGTGAGGTTTGAGACATCCTTAGACCAGCCAGCAGAAGTGGATCGTGAAAAGAAGAAAATATATGAGCCCACAATTCCATTCTTCAGTGCCTCATATAATATCAGCAACATCGTGGTCACAGGCCTATTCTTCGGAGCAAGGAGCACAATACGAAAATAATTTGTGCAATGGAGACAACAATATAAGCTCCCTAAACAGCTACAGAACGACATTGTCCTAACGACAATAAAATACTCTGTGGCAATATGCCGAAATCATTTGTATGGAAACCATAATATTAAATTTGGAAGTACTAAAATATAAAATAATCATTTAACTGTGCCATATACTAACAAAAACTTTGTTGTTTTTTTTGTTATTGTTTTTTTATTAACCTTTTTATGTATTCATTGCAAACACATGAAAGCTATTCTGTGTCACATGGCAAACCTTTATATAAGGTCAGATTTAATAATAAAATATTATTATTATTATTATTATTATTATTATTATTATTATTATTATTATTATTATTATTATTATTATTATTATTATTATTATTATTATTATTATTATTATTATTATTATTGTTATTGTTATTATTATTATTATTATTATTATTATTATTATTATTATTATTATTATTATTATTATTATTATTATTATTATTATTATTATTATCATCATCATCATCATTATAGTCATCATCATTATTATTATTAATATTATTATTATTATTATTATTATTATTATTATTATTATTATTATTATTATTATTATTATTATTTTATGAAGAATTAATGTTTGACTTATAAATATCAATCAAAACTTTAAAATACAACAGACATTTCACATTTTCAACCATAGCACAGCAAAGGCATTGTTCTTCCCAATTCTCTTGGTATAGGAAGGTTTCCTTGTGTTTTCGTGGTTTCGAAAGTGATGTGGTGTCCACCACTGCTTGTTTTCGTTTGAGCGCATGTTGGTTGAAGGCATAAGGGTTGAAACAAGGCGACGTATTGCTTGCCCCTGACGCTTATATTACGTCATATCATTAGCCGGTATATTCTCCGACCTCTGCTGTAGACCACGGAGTACGATTCTAGTCGTTTACGATAAAATTCTGTCGCATAACAAAAGTTTATTTAATTAGAATTTATGATAATAATAATAATAATAATAATAATAATAATAATAATAATAATAATAATAATAATAATAATAATAATAAGAACAATAATAACAATAACAATAATAACAATAACAAGAATAACAATAACAATAATAACAATAACAATAATAATAATAATAATAATAATAATAATAATAATAATAACAATAACAATAATAATAATAATAATAACAATAACAATAATAATAATAATAATAATAATAATAATAATAATAATTATAATAATAATAGTAATAATAATAATAATAATAATAATAATAATAATAATAATAATAATAATAATAATAATAATAATAATAATAATAATAATAATAATAATAATAATAATAATAATAATAATAATAATAATAATAATAATAATAAACGCCGGTGTTACAATGAGCAAACCAGTACAGATAAAAGACCTGCAGTAGCGCTAGAGATGACCCGAACGTCAGTGTAAAAGGTCCTAAAGATGAGGCAGTGACGCCATTAGGCGCACCTACTGATGTATTTTTAGACGTGGCGAATAACCTTGCTAAAATCTGCTGGTGTTGGGGGTGACGTCTCTACCTCCCATTTGAAATAAACAAGAGACTGTTGATAATGCGATCGAGCACTGTATGTAATCACCAGGGTTGCCAATGTTTAAACGTAAAATTATCGCACCGGCCACTCAAAATTATAGACTTGGATTCAAAATTATCGTACATCATAAACCAAATGCTACAACAATAAATTTATCAGCATAACACTTATGAAAATGTAATATTATTGATGTTTATGGTATCCGCTTACAAGATTGATGACCTCAATCAGTATTAGAACTTCTTGCACTACTCATCTGAAAGTTCATATTCCTCAACTGTTATAGCATTATACAAATTTGTTGTTGAGATAAACTTTAACATCTCGCTTGCAGATTTTCGAACACACCGCGTTTTTTCATAAGCTGCGGCGACCGAATAGTCCATTTACCGTATCTAGCGCCAATCTGTTTCTAATATTGGTTTTTATTAAACCTAGTTTGGAAAAAACCCTCTCACAAGAATTGTTTCTGTGGGGCAATGAAACCACTGATAATGCAACAACCTCCGCCAGTCTTTTGAAATCAGTATTTCCACCAAGGTGACATGTGTTAACAGCGCTTCAGAAACTGTCAGGTTCAGGCATGTTCTTTATTTCACACGGAATATCACGTATTCCGAGTTTTCTCCATTGATCAATTCTCTGAAGTGTCTTCTTCATTGAGGTTACCAGATCTAGGCACACTGGCAACAAGAGGATAAATGTTAGAAGGATAAGTAGGATATGAAATGGTTACCTTAGAGGGGTGGAGGCAGGTCATGGTGTCCCTATTTGTAATTAAGTTCAATTCGCTGGTATGACAAACCACTGAAAATGATATTTCGCCGGTGTCGAAATTATCGTACACCCCCATAACCATCGTATGGGTTGACAACCATGAGTGTATACATTCAAATTATTGTATGCTCCCATAATTATCGTACGGGTTGGCAACCCTGGTAATCACACACCGTCCCGCGATATTTACCACACGGAAGTCGGAGAGATAGTAACCCAATACCTCTAAGATCTTATAAATGCAAAAGTGAACTCGACCATAAACTACTGCGTAACTTCAAGCCATTCGCCGCGCCAAAAAAGTACATCGGTAACGTTATAGAGATGGTTTTTAACTGCAGGGTAGCAGTGGAAAGGTTGTGATAACTGTGACCGTGGGCACCGCATTCACCTTTCTGTTTTCCCGTGTGGGTATATCACATCGAAAGTGTAATGAAACAGAGTCAGATATTGTAGCACGAATTCGTGAGACCTATGCTACAATGTCACCTGAAATATTAAGACGCGTTGTAGACACTGCGAGGCGTGTTCACACTGGATGGACACTCAGACATGACTTTCTGAACATATTTTTTTAATGAATAGTAGGTATTAAAATGAAAAGTTCTGACACATCCAAGTGAGCGTAAACGTCATTATACCGATACACAGACGACCCACCAGCACCGATTTCCTAACTTCAAAGTCCCGCCTGCAGGGATGGTGAATGGGATGCCTAATCACTGGTTTTCAAAGGGGCGCTCATACTTGCTTGCAGATTACGTCAGGCTGCAAAGAGATAACAAGGTAAGCTGCGCACTATAACGGAAGGTTAACACACACGTTTCATAGTTCAATAATAATTCATTTGATGGGTTTTAAAATATTATAAAAAATAGGCTCATCTTTTGCGTTCGTAAAATGTTGTTTCTAGTATTTAGTGGACCATTTGAGAAATTAGCCCAAATTCGTATATTTTAGGGGGCTTTCCAGATAACGCAAATACGTATAGCTTTTAAGAAAATTTGAAGTGGGTGTGTGTGCGCGCGCGCGTGTAGTAATGGAGGGGGGACATCTCGGCCCACCGCGACCTCGACATGAAAGTATTACGGGCAACCACCCTCCCCCAAGGGGAAGGGATGAGGCGAAGTGAGACCGTAGGTTTGTCAGAGAGCGGAGCCAGCCAAGCCCACGGACGCATAGAAGTCCCTAATAGTTACAGATATTGACATATGGCGCACAACTGAAGTATTTCCTATAACCAGAGAGCGGGCAACTAGGCAACCTTTGCGGCCCGGGCAGCAACTTCCAGGGAGGACCAGGGATGGGGTTCCAGAGCGCAAGCAACTGTGTCATCTGCCCGCAGTCGCAGTCTATCCTGAATTTTTTAGGAATGTTCGCAGAAGTCCTTTTCATTCTGGATACATTTTGCTAACTGGTAAACCACAAGAGACAGACAAAATGTTACTACACAAAATATGTAGATCTCGTTAAAGCACACAAATTAGGTATGTTAAATACATTTTTTTGTGGAACTAACAATTTTTCAAGATATTCCTTGCCATTTTTACGGAAGTAGTTATTCGTTTCTTTTTCCTCCCCTGATCATGTACACAAAAGGAAATCCCAAATTCATCACATAGCGACCAGCTCTCAAAAGATTAGACCATTGCTTAAAGCTACGGTATTCTCACATTGCCATTGTATGTTCAAGGAAATATGTAATAAAAACATTTCTACATTCATGTCTATCTCAATTAACTCGGAGCAGTTAGAAGAACGGGTGTCTGTAAGAATAGATAGCCTACAGACAGACAGACAGACACACAGACCTTTTTCTAGAAATCCGATGTGTGCATCCACATGACTTTCTCTACTCTTGTACAGCCATGGAAAAAATGACTGGGCGCATTAGGACATCAGAATGTTTCTAATGCCCACAACGTGTTGCAGTGCGGTTTACACAAGTCAATATTTCCAACATGCAGCCTGAGTTTATTGACAGCTTGTCACATGTGTTATCGTCTGTCGGGCATACAACTAAGCAGTTTATCGCCCATTTCTTTATCAAGAACAAATACAAATGCAAAAGGTGATTCAAGACACAGCCTATCTGACAGACAACATATGGAACAGGCTATCAATAAACTCAGGTTATATATTGAAAATATCGAATTGTGTAAACCGCGCTGCAATATGACGCGGGAGTTCGAAATATTCGGCTGTCCTAATGCGCTCAATCATTTTTTCCATGGTCGTACAAAGTATTCTTATAAACGATTATTCCTCTTCTACTTCATATTAATCGAGATAAACATTTGCAGAAATTATCTCAATGCTAATTTTCTTGTAGGTGCATGGGGAATACAGTAGACTTTAAGCGACAGTCAAATCTTTTAAGAGCTGGTCGCTATATGCATGACCACGAGGGGAAAAGGAAAAGAATTACAACTTCCCATTCCAGAGAAGTAGAAGTACCTACCTATTGGAAAATACCCATGTCTAGACTTTCTCTGTCATAGGTCCCTTTCTGTTAGTAAAAAAAGTTATGAAGTTTTAAGTTGTAGCAGCTGGCTTAGGTCTGTCTTGCGCTGGCTGGTACGGGATAGCGAATTTCCCCCCCACATCAAGGCTACAAGTGTCTGCGCGCAAGACCACACTAAAGATAACTTACAAGATTGCAGGTAGTGAAAAGAAAATTGGCCGCAGTTAAGTTTTCATTTTTTCCCCAGTGATAGGTGCCTCCCAGAATGAAAATAAACTTTTAAAACATAAGAAACACGAACTGGAGATACAAACTGCCTAATTTTAAGTTGTTTCGTTTATTACCTTTTAAACACTGTATATACAAGGAGTTAGATGTTATTAATGAATCACTCTAACAAAATTTTTTTTTCAAACCTGGGTCTATGAAAGAGAAGTTATAGTTTGTGTGTAAGAAATAACAATTACATGGGATAAGTTTTGAAAGCTGTAAGATAATTCATAATTTTTCTAAGTCCTAAAGCATTAAGTGTACTTGAGTTTATTTGCACTAGGAAGTGCTTTCATATTTTAAAATTAAAACTTACAGCAGGAGTTGGCAAATTGGTCATTGTGATTGCACGAATGGTGACATCGGGACACTATCTGGCAGCATATGTTGTATGGTTTGAAAATCACAGTGGCAGCATAAAGGAACCACTCTAATACACGTTTGATTTTATATATGCTTAACACACACATATATAGATTGAGGGTACTTTAACATTTAGTTTTTATTAATTTATTCTTTACTTCATCTGGAGCATTATAGTTTCACATATGAAGCTGTATAATCTTCGTGTCCTGGTTATGAGATCGCCATTTGAAGCTGAAGTCGTTGATGATGTGTTGCCCTTCGATGTAGCTCGCCTCGGCTAGTTCTGCATCAGATCTCTTTATCTCGGGTTTGCGTGAGTGTAAAGGACAACCCAAGAACAACTTTGCACATCAATTTATTTTATATAAAATATTTTCGGGAGATATGCCGATTCTATATGTGTATCTGTAGAAGCATCGCAATCACATCTGCGCAGCATGAACTGCACGAACTCCCGTACTGCTCTCTGGTTGAGTACTGACTAGACGCTTCTCTCTTACCCACGCCAAGAAGACCGTTCGCTTCCAATTTGAATGTCATGACGTCATCCAAGAAAGCCTCGTATCCAAAATGTTATTTCCTTTTCCCGCAATTTAGAAATGTCCCTTTCTATTATAACATGTTCTTTTATGAATTTTGAATATATAATTACCTTTTTAGGATTAAACGATGTTTACTTTATATTTTATTAGATATATCGCGCGACTTTTAAGGTTTGTAGAACTAACTTTCGAACGTGAATTTAAACTATGTGGTATGACGTCATGACTCGTTAATTTCAAACCAATAATGCGTTTATTCTACAAATTTAACGACTATCATTTACTCATATCTTGCTCACCTTACAACACTTGCTACTCTATTATCTATGTATGTTATTACTTAACACTTATCGCAAATCTCATATCCGGCAATTAAATTAAAACGTATCTTTTTCAAAAGCCCATTCGATCGGAAATCTAAATTTCGGTATCAAATGCCCCCATTTATATTATTTTATTATTTCATAATAAAATAATGTAAATGTCTTGCCCGAAAGAAAAATTAAAAATTACTCCTGTATTTTGAATAATCGGCAACACTCCCATTATATACAATTTTCAATTACACTGTTTTTGAAATTGGTTATTAACACATTTTCTCATTAATCTTTTTAACATGACAAACAATTATACACTTGACTTAACATTAATCCTTAAATACTAATTACAATATGTTATGGTTTCTTCTGTGAAGCTTTTATATAAAGGTTAAATTTCAAGAGTCTTTCTTTATACTTCCTTCTTTTAGTTCATGTTTGCTCACTTCGCTCTCACTATCACTTGCACTGTGATTTTTCACTTTTGTTATTGTAACACATATCTGTACTATATCCTTTAAGCACTAAAATGTACATATATTTATAGAAATCCATTGCACTCTTTAGACAAGTTCTTTCTTTGTCTTTCTGTGATAACTATCTATACATCTAAATATTTTAACAAATGTTTTACAAAGTAAATATTCTGTTTTCTCTCTATGCAGAGATGAACATTTTAACAATCTTTCTGAATCTGTTTTTGTGAACTCTATACAATATATTTTTAAGCTCTTTGTAGTATATAGCAATTCACATTCTGCATTTTTCATGAATATGTAAGTACCTGACCAATATATGATTTTCAAGTAAGCTAACATTTACATTTTATCTCAAAGCTGATTGGGCGCCAATAGACAAATGACACTTCCAATTTTTCTTTTACATTAAATCAAGGTCCCAAGGCACCACACGGTTTCTTGTATGGTCGAAGGAGTTGTTTATGCCATCTTCCCAGACATTTTTCATTTTTAACATCTTTTAATTCATAGGTATGATAACCAAATTTTGATATAATTTCTGCAGGACCTTTATATAACAATTCCATCCTTTTGTTCCTACCTCGCAATGCACTTGATAACTTATGGTCTTTAACTAGTACCCAATCGCCTATCTTAGGTTCCCATTTATGTTTTCTACTCTTTTTCTTTAATTTTCGCTTCTCTGCCTTTTTCTTGATTCGTTCAAAAGCAATTTTCGCTCTTTCTTCTTCACTTAACTGAATGTCATTAATTTTCAGTGTTTTTGGTTCCCCTATCAATATTGGTTCTGGTTCAATTCCTAACATTAATTTTATTGGTGCAAACCCAGTAGTTACATTAATGGTGTGATTGATAATCTTTTCTATCAATGGACAATATTTCACCCAATCCTTGTGATTATGATGTGTAAGTACACGTAAATAAATTCCTATATCTCGGAGGACACGTTCTGTTGGATTCCCTGATGGAAAGTATGAGGAACAATGATTTAGTTTTCTCGCATCTAATGTCACCCTAATCTTTCATTGGCCTTATTTACAATACATAGGGGATTCACAAATTCTGAATTCGAAATCTCAATAACCTCATCTTCTAACATTGACTTTATAACTGCATCTACCTCTTCTCTTATCGTACTAGGGATAGCTCTCGCTTTATGTGTAAAAGGTTTGATGGGTATCATCTCAAACGAATGAGTATAGATATTACATTTACCAGGTTTCTCAGAGAATACTTCTTTATTTCGGATTAATATTTCAAACAGTTTATCCCTCTGTTGTTCATTTAGTTGATCAGCCTGAGTTACTTTTTTCCTCAACAATTCTTCTAAGTCTTCACTACTCTCCCTATCATAGTACCTAGTTGCATCAGAAACCCTCAAATTGTCTATGAAATCATTTTTATCCCATTCTACATTTTCTTTATTATCGACACTGTACTCTTTGACATTTACTTCAGTTAATTCCATAGCTCCTACTTTAACATATTCTACAAAGAATGTATCCCCTTGGATTTCTTCTTCCTCTTTTTCTCTTACAATAGTTTCTGAACTACTATCTTCCACAAAAGGCACTATAATGGTCTCATCTTCAACTTTCATTTCTAGAATCATGTTTTTAAAATTCACCACAGCTTCCCAGGCATAAAGACAATCACAACCTATTATAATATCTGTCACAAGTCTTCCTACAATCAGAAATAAAATTCCAAGTATTCTCCCATTTATTTCAATATTTATCATTGCTTGAAATTTTACTCTCTCTTTTCGTTTTCCCACAGCTAGCGAGCAATATATCCCATTAACTGGTAAAGACATTACTTTAAAGCCACTACTTTGTAAATTATCATAAAAATTTTGTGAGCATACTGTGCTATTTGATCCCGTATCTATAATTGCATTGTATTGTTTTCCATTTACTCCAATTTTGATTTTAGGTGGATCTCCTACTTTTTCATTTTCGTCAATTCTATTTTTCCATTCTCTTTTCTTTTGTATCATCATTTGCCTTCCAGGACTATTTATTTCCGAGTACTTATCACAATCATTACTATGATACCCAGTTCTCACTGAAGGCGCGTTTGACCGGGTCTGGCGTTTCCCTGATTTTTAGGTATTGCTCCTGTACTATTTCCCGAATTGTTACTTCTGTTTTCCTGCATTAAATCGGGGTTACTTCCTACCATGTTTTTGACCGTGTTAATGGCCTCAACCATTTCCGCATTTTCAGGGGAATTTCGTCCACTAGAATACCTTTCTCCCTGTCTTGGTGACCTCGGTCTAAACTCATTATCTCCGTTTGTCCAATACCCATCATTTGAATTTCTACTATGTCCAAAATAACGGCCCCGTCTACCTCGATCAAATCTATTTGTATTCATATAATTCACCCTTATATTTCTTCCCCCTTGATTACCATTTCTATTTTGGTGATGCCCTTCCTGGTTATATCTACCTTGATTTTCCCACCGGAATGATTCCATCCTTGGTACTGGTCCTTTATATCTTTCCCTAACCTCACTTCTATTCTGATAATACTGTGCCCCTTGCCCGAAAGAATTGACAGTTTCTTTTCCTTCATATGTATTTCCAAATGCGTGTTTTGGCTTATTGACTTCTAAGGCTGATAATAATTCTATCATAGCTGCAATGCTATCGGGTCGGGCTATGATTAGGTAATGTTGAAGTGTTTCCGGAAAATGTGGAGTAACTATATTTATTAGATCTTTTTCATCCAAGGGAGGGTCCAACATCTTCGATTTTCTCGCTATTCTCATAAAATAGTTTACCATGGATTCCTCCGATCTAGGATTAAATTTTCCATTGCTTAATTCAACTCTAATATTAGCCTGCCTACTAGCTCCCCAATATCTGGTTAAAAAGATGTTCCTAAAGGTCCTGTAGTCATTATTGTTACCCATAGAAAGGCCTAGCCAATTAGCAGCATTACCCTTTAGGCATTTTCTTACTATTACCATCTTGTACTCCTCTGGTATACGTTTCACCGTGAAGTACTCTTGTAACCCTTCTAAAAAGGCTTTAGGATCATCTGAATCTTCATTTTCAAAAACTGGAGGTGTCATTTCATTTAAGACATGGTTAGGCCAATGTAAATTTGAATTGTCATTTATCCCTGAGCTATTTCCGAGATCAGAATGGGAATTACTGTTACCCCTATTTTGCATCGAAATGTCAGCTGATACACCTGGTATCGCCTCGTTTCTTGCAACTTCATTACTAAGATTGTTGTGATTACATGCATTTTCATTTAATTTCAAATTTTCTAAGGCCTCTTTTACCTGAGTAATTTCTGTCACTACTCCTTTTATTTGGTCTGTAACATCCTCCAAATTTCTAGCCTGCCTTTCACTTTCTACATCAGATCTTTCCATTCTAACTTTACACCCCTGTAACTCTTCTCTAATTTCTTCCCTGTCTTTATCTAACCTTTGTACTACCTCTTCCCTTTGTTTGTCTAAACTATATGTTACTCTTTCCCTTTCTTTATCTAATTTTTCACTCACTTGTTGACCTAATTTCTTTTCAGAATTCTTTACTTCTTGCCTTATTGTCTCTAATTCTCCCTTAACCTGTTCTCTATTTTCTTTTACTTCACTACTGACTTTATTAATTTCCTCCCTAACTTCTTCCCTAAAGGTTTCTAAAGCTCTCTTCTGATTTTCCAATTGCATTCCCAATTCCTGTTGTCCCTTCTCTAATTTCTGTCCTAACTCTGTTCTTAATTCTTTACTAGTTTCATCTATCTTTTGACTTAACTCTGTACTCATCTTTTTCACTGTTCTTAATTCTTTACTAGTTTCATCTATTATCTTTTGACTTAACTCTGTTCTTAATTCTTTACTATTTTCATCTATCTTTTGACTTAACTCTGTACTCATCTTTTTCATTATCGTTTGAAACATATTCTCTATTTCTGACATAAATGCTGGCCTTTCTGAATTACTACTAAACATTTCTGAACTACCTCTAGGTGTTTCTCTAACGTTCTGATCTTCTAATTCTTGGCATATTCTGCTACCAATTACATTCTGATTAAATTCTTCCATCCTACTAACACTTTCCTGAATTTCCGGACTATTGAAACCTCTAAACTCACTATCACTGTCTTCCATTTCTAAGCTATTTACATGTGTTTTTCTACTCACCAAAATTTTCAGTATTTTCACTATTTCACTTTAACTGCACTTAAACTTGTTCACTACACGTTTCACAGATGTTGACGCGCTGGGCACCTTCTTGTCTGCTGGTTCGATGCTGGCTCGGTCGTCTTGGGGTTTGGTCCATTCTTTCGAAGCCACACGTTGGGAAGCCAATTTGAAGCTGTATAATCTTCGTGTCCTGGTTATGAGATCGCCATTTGAAGCTGAAGTCGTTGATGATGTGTTGCCCTTCGATGTAGCTCGCCTCGGCTAGTTCTGCATCAGATCTCTTTATCTCGGGTTTGCGTGAGTGTAAAGGACAACCCAAGAACAACTTTGCACATCAATTTATTTTATATAAAATATTTTCGGGAGATATGCCGATTCTATATGTGTATCTGTAGAAGCATCGCAATCACATCTGCGCAGCATGAACTGCACGAACTCCCGTACTGCTCTCTGGTTGAGTACTGACTAGACGCTTCTCTCTTACCCACGCCAAGAAGACCGTTCGCTTCCAATTTGAATGTCATGACGTCATCCAAGAAAGCCTCGTATCCAAAATGTTATTTCCTTTTCCCGCAATTTAGAAATGTCCCTTTCTATTATAACATGTTCTTTTATGAATTTTGAATATATAATTACCTTTTTAGGATTAAACGATGTTTACTTTATATTTTATTAGATATATCGCGCGACTTTTAAGGTTTGTAGAACTAACTTTCGAACGTGAATTTAAACTATGTGGTATGACGTCATGACTCGTTAATTTCAAACCAATAATGCGTTTATTCTACAAATTTAACGACTATCATTTACTCATATCTTGCTCACCTTACAACACTTGCTACTCTATTATCTATGTATGTTATTACTTAACACTTATCGCAAATCTCATATCCGGCAATTAAATTAAAACGTATCTTTTTCAAAAGCCCATTCGATCGGAAATCTAAATTTCGGTATCACATACATCTAATCCACAAATACTGATGTACAACGGAGCATGTAGGTTTTGATCTGTCAATAGCAATTTGCTTTTAGATTTTACAATCTTCAGTTTAGAAAACAACTGCTCACACATATATGTTCAGCCAAACATAAAACTACCTAATATATGCAGCAAGTGAATAGAGAGACAGAAATTTTGCCATATCAAGTTCTCTAAATAAATCTAAACCAGTTTTATTTTCTAATTGTGACTTTATAAAATGACCTTTAAGGTCTTATACCTTTTAAAATTAGTGTACTTTCTAACCCACTTTTTTACTAGACTATGAAGCTTCAGTGCTTAAGTGTTGATTACATTTATGGGCAAATGTTTGTCTTATATTATTCTTTTAAGATGCCTTAATGTTTCCTGCCTGTGACTTGCTTGTGATCTTTGTGACGTTTGTAATGTCGTTTAACTTGTACACACAAATCAAAACTTTTGAATACAATTGACATTTCACATTCTTGCACATAGCACAGCAAAAATAGTCTTTCCTCTTCTCTCGGAATGGGAAGGTTACCTTGCATTTTCTTTGTTTTGAAAGAACCATGTGGTATCAATGAGGTGTGCACCACTGCTTATTTATGTTTGAACATGTGTTGATTGAAGAGGGAAGGGATGACATGGGTCTACATATTGCTTTGCCCTTGATGCCGGTACATCACATCATCAACCCATACAGTTTGGCTGACCCCTTAAAGAATGAACTAATATTGAAATTTCTGTGTTTAATGAATTTTCAAAATAATCTGTATGAATACACTTTATTAATTTTAAGAAAAAAGTCACCGAAAAATTTTAATTATAACAATAATAACATCTAGAAGTCCAAACTAAATTAAAAGAACAAAATTTCTGTGAGGAAAAATTGAAAAATTTCACAACTGTTGAGAGCATTCAAAAATAGCTTCTATAATTGCTTAGTCTTTATGTGAACCATGTATAATCCATTTTAGAGTTAAGACAGACATACAGAGATGGGATGATAAAAATAGGAGTGGATGCAGGGATAAGTTCCTTCCACAGCTGAGTCCAGCCCCAAGTACATCTCTTCTCAGGTTGTAAACAAGAATGCATTGTGGACTGGTTGAGACATCACACACAGTTGATGCAACCAATTCTAATGGGAGAGCAAAAAAAGTTCTGAACAGGCTGCACGGTGCTTTGCCTGTCCACATCCTCGGTGCTCATTGCCATCTGCCACTATCACAGAAAGGTGCGGATAAACCATACAATTTTAGAACTACTCTAATTATCTACTATACTCTAATTATCCACTTTATGAAATGAGATGCTGAAACTGGCCACCATTGTTGTCCATACATTTTTGACACCTCCTGAGGGAACTATCCATCAATCGCCATAGTTCACATTGAGAAATATTGGCAATTACCTGGTGGATATTTTGTTTTAATTCTTTCAGGATGTGTGGGTTTGTCTTGTGAACTTCATGTTTTAGTTACCCCAGAGATAGAAATCACTTTGGAGCTCTGAGAAACCCTTCTCCGGTAATGGCACACTATATACCAATGTTTTTGTTATGAAGGGGTACTTCATGAATAACATTAGGCTCCGAGTTATTAGCCCATTTTTTTTTCGAGTCAGCAGTTGAAGCCCATACGCTAATACAATTTTGCCCCTTCTTTAGAGAATTAACAGGCAGGGAGCATGAGTTTTTCTTTTTCTCAACAAGACTCTGAAACGGTTCATGCAGCCAATCTTTTATGACAACAATTGAAACTGTGTTTCTGGACAGAATTATTAGTAGAGATTTGTGGTACCTTGGTCTCCCGACCTAGCCACCTGCGATTTCTATCTCTGGGGTAACTTAAAACATTAAGTGTACAAGACAAACCCACACATCCTAGAATTAAAACAAAACATTCGCCAGTGAATTGCCAGCATTTCTCAATATGAACTATGACAGGTGATGGATAGTTTCCTAAAGAAGTGCCAAAAATGTATGGACAGTGATGGTGGCCAGTTTCAGCATCTCCTTTCATAAAGTTTGTAAGTAAAGCCTTTAAAGGTAGCTTTAAAAATGCTGTATGGTTTCACCCCACCTTTATATGACAGCAGCAGATGGCAACAAGCAGCGAGGATGCAGACAGGTAAAACACCATGCAGCCTGTTCAGAACTTTTTTGCTTTCCTGATATAGTTTTTACTTGAAAGTAAGGTTTATTTTTTCTTATTTAAATGCTATTACACAAAGCAAAAAGCAGCAACAGCCATGAACTGTCCATTCCCAGGACTTTTAGCTACTCAAGTGCATCTTAGCAAAACTGTAAAATGGAATATTCCCTGTTACACTACCCAAAGAATTTTAAAAATAACTTACTACACAAAATCTAGACAGTTGTATAGCATTCCTTTTTCAAACATGGTTTTTTGTAAAAACAAAATCTATCATACAGAGATTATAAAGAATCTGGAAAAAGGAACTACTGCTCTTAAAACATGGGTTTTAATAAAATAAATGAGTGAAATTTGGGAGCTTAAATCCTTGCTATTAAGCATCTTTTTCCATTTCTGGATTTGCAGACAGCTTCCTTAAGAGACAGTTAATTTCTATGTTATGAAAAAATATCTTTCATCAGCACTTGCAAGAACAAAAGAGGCACAAGTTTTGCTTATGTTTTATTTAATTTAGTGTATAAAAGGAAAGTCAATATAGCACAAACTTTTCATGGGAAATCTTATTCTGCTCACTTATCCAATAGTAAGTACTGGCAATAAAGGAGCAGGATACAAAGTACAGAGTAATAAAGAATATTAATTTATAATTCAAATAACATACAGCCATTATGTAAAAATTGAATGCAATGAAGACAGTATCGGTTAACTATGAAATGACTTTTATTCAATTCTTTGATGTTCCAATATTTCAATAACCTGGGATAGCAATGGTTTTAGAACCTTTATGCCTTACAAAAAATACCCTAATTCTACAAAAGGCATGCCCGTTACATTAGTTAAACAGTAGTAATTCAGTTTCCAACAAGCTTAAGAATAAAAACAATGGACAGGGGCTTGTTTACCTCTTATTAACAAAATGGAACTTGTCTGAAAGCATAACAAAAATATAAAAAACCCTTTCAAAACAGAAAAAAAAAAAGAAAAAGGGAAGGTATAACTTCAGTACCCTGCTTTCAGTATGTGAAAAAGATAATCAACTTGCTCACATGATGAAATAGCTTAGTTGCAAGATGTTTACCACCATTATATCTCTTGTAACAATGCATATACATAAGTGCTATGACAGCACAATTGTGCAACTCTGCTTGTTCAGTCTTAAAACCCCAGAGAATGATAAAACAAATATTATAAGATTACTTAATGAACAATATGTTTAAGGACAAGTGCACGACAGTATTATGAGCTGTATTCTACACACAAGGCAAACAGAATACACTATTAGATAACATAAAAGGTGTACCCATTTAATATGCAAATGCATACAGTTTCATTTCTTCAAGTTTGTAGTGTAGCATCACAGCTTCATCACTGGAGTGGCAATATCTCAGGCTTTAATGACTGAGAAAAATTATTCATATTACGCTGATAAGCCTCAGTCGAAGTAATTATTTCAGTCATGCATATTAAATTTTCACAGCCGAAGTCACTATATGTGTATAACAACATTAAACACTGACAACATTTATATCACATTTAGTTGTTTTCATTTCTACTGTTCCATGATTATCTTTTCACTCATTTAAACAGGGTACTTGATCTGAATTTGAGAATTAAAATATGTGCAGCCATTACTTAACAGCAAACACAATCAAAATTCTCAAGTGTAATTTTATGGTTCATTTAACAATTGCAGGAGAGGGAACCCACTATGTGTTCAAAGTTTAGGTTGGTGCTGAGAGAAGCTGGTATTTATATAATGCTAGCAACTGTGTGGGTTAGGCTGAGCCAAATACAGTGAAACATGCATGCTCATTTATCAAAACCACAATTCATCTTCAAGACTTAGCACAGCTTGAATGAAGAGTTTGTTTATTTACTTCATGACAAACTGTCCACCACATTATGTGATCCACGACAATGGCAATGCCTTTTGTATATTCCTTGCTCCTATGACTGAGGATGTGAAGTTCAAGCTGTGTCGTGGATGCCCAGGCGAAAAATGTCATGCTGGCAAAAGAAGGAATTGCCTAGTGGCTTGAGCACAAATATTTGCAAGTATGCATGTCGGGGATCATCATCTACCTGCAAACCAAAACACATCCATTAGTAGATCCAGTTAAGACAGAAAAGTAAGAAAATTCACACAATATAACACACAATATGTAAATGACATTCAACCTTAGTGTAGCACAGTAGAAAGCCACAGATTTCACTTTTCTGTGGCATGTTTCTTGAAATGATTATTCTGGCTAGTCACAAGGAAAACAAATGACAAGCAAGAACTTGTCATATTTTTTAGTTTCCAACTATAAAGATACTAAAATTTGTAACAAGATAAACAATAGGCAAACTACAATAGAATTTTACCAAGTTGGTAAGTACTCTCCTTTATAAATAAAATGTGTCAGCTTTGCATATAATTTTTGGTTATTTTGACAACTTTGAGATGCATAATTAGATTCATTCCCATTACGTAAATTCTGAGGTGCTTCTAAAACAGAAGGTTCTGGGTCTAAGGTTATGGCTATGGAACATATCTGTGTTCAATTTCACTAATGGGGGTGCAGTCTGGGTACAGAACCAGTACTCACTTAGCATCACGAGGAAATTCAGTTTTGGTCACGAAAGGCAACATTCCGCCTGGGAGATGTATGATGCTGGCCAAATTTCCCCTGTATCGGTTGGAACTCTGCTGTGCATTAGTGGACAAGAGGCTGGCAGTTAGGTTGGGTGGCTCAGGACCAGAACAGGCACGCAGCACCACAAATTATTATTATTATTATTATTATTATACATGAAGCAAAAGATGATTGAGTACATGAAAAGGAAGATCCGAAAGTTATTGTGAGAAATGCACTTAAAACTTTTAAGAGGTTGAAAGTTTAAGTCACTTTTATCTAATTTGAAATATGTAAACTTTTTATTAAGCTCTGAAATATGTACGAGGTGTGGCAATTAAATAATAAGACGTGTGGCAATTAAATAATAAGACTGGCATTAGAAATGTGATTTATTGCAAAAAAGTTACAACTAAGTTTTATCCCCTTCAACATACTTCCCTCCCCTATCTGTACACTGCTGCATACATGTCCATTGTTCAAATCAATGCTGTAGGTCATTCATTGCCAACCTCTTTAACAACTCTGCCATTTTTGCTTTTACCTCTTCAACACTCAGAAAAGGTGTTCCCTTCAATACACACTTCACTTTTGGGAACAGATAAACGTCATAGGGAGTCAGATCTGGCGAATATGGAGGATGTTTGAGCACAGGAATGCACTTGTCTGCTAAAAACGGTTTCACAGATATGGCATTGCAGGCTGGCATGTTGTCTGATACAGAATCCAAGCACCGTTCTTCCAAAATCCAGTCTTTTCTCCCATACTCTTTCCCTCAGCTTGGTTATGACTTCTTTATAGTATTTCTGATTAGCGGTTTGACTCTCAGGCACCCATTCAGTCATAATAACACCCCTGATATTGAAGAAACAATCAGCATTGCCTTCAGTTTTGACTTGGTACATTCATCTTCAACCTCTTCCCAACCTTCTGAGGACAGTTTGTGCTATTCAAACACTCGCACATATGACATAGCATTTTCACCAAACACCTCCTTTAACAAATGAAAATATTCCATTGGCAACTTTTTTAATTTCACAAGGAATTTGAGGTTAATGGACTGCTTGATTTTTTAGATCACCATGCACATGACACTACTACAAAACAAAGTCCTCTACAACCAAGTCTCAAAGGTAAACTAAAGCAGCAAGAAATACGAAATGAATGGGGGTTGGTCTTAAAGGTTCAGCGTGCATTGCACAAGGTGCAGTGCATTTCAGTACCAAACTCCCATCATGTGGATGCGTGATGCATATGCGCAGTCTTGTTATTTAATTGCCACACCACATACAATAGCTTGCTCATTGTTTCACATGTACAGGTGCACATTTGGACAAACTACTATAATAGCTCCTTAGCAACAGAGTATTCACACAGAAACCATTATTAACTGCTCCACTTATCAACATACTATGAGAACTTGATATGACATTACATTCGAGGATGTTAATTAAAAACAAAAGAATAAATAAATAAAATCACTAAAAGGTGAACAACCTTATCTCTATATTGTTTGTAAAAGCATACACATCTTATAGCAGCTTAAATACATTACAGCATTAACATGGAAAAGTACAGTTCAAACAAATTTAGTCAGCCCAAATCTTTAATGAAAGATGAAATATATTTTCTACTGCCAGCCTTAGAAGATAACCTCATGTAAACAGAAGCATGTAGCAAGCTTTGTGCATTGGCCATGGATTACAACATACTTCCATGTTGGACTATGAAAATTAATTATGTTTTATATTATTCAAGAGTTTATTTTGTTAAAATAACATTTTAATTCACACTGCAATTAACAAAAATGTAATTAATACAAACTAATGAAGGAGATATGCTTGTGTACCATTTTGTATTACTAAAATATAGTTGGCCAGTCCTGTTGCATTTAGTGGCACTAGTTTTCAAATTTCTTGTTAGTGTGTTTAGCTGTGGTTAAGGTTAATAATTATCAGTAATCAAAATGTAAGTATATGTGAAAATTCCAAAGGGAATATTTTGAGACGTAATGAAAAAGCTACTGAATTGAATGTGTTCATACTGTTTTTGAGAAGTAACAGGATTTAGTCATTAAAGACACTATCAATTTAACATCAGAGTTACTTGTGTTTCTGTAAAAAGTGTCAACTTCATTCACTGTGGAAAACACAGCACTTGAAAACATTACCACCTTCAAAGAAAAGGAAACACGAGAAAGCTGTGCTTGTGATGATTTGTCAAATGCGCTGTGGATCATAAAGCGCACAAGTTTTACTTGGACAAAGTACTGCCCACTATTGGAACAGTACTAGAGCTTATTAAGAGACACAACCTAATCTGACTTCCAAAGAACAAGTTTTAGTATTCTACTGAAGGAAATTGGGTTCGAGTATGTGAATAATCATTCAGAAATAAACACTGCTGATGTGCATTTATGCTAGTCAAGCAGTTCATGTGAAAAGCATGTGTCTTCAGATAGTGCATGTCCCAGGGCAGTAATACAATCAATATTTCACATGCTTCTAAAGTAAGAACAAATTAGAAACTAAAAGCTTCACTTATCTTAGTAATGTTGCAAGTTATTTTTTACTTTCTCTACTGGTAAGTAGGGGAAGTATTGTATTCCACCCAAAAATTCGAAGTCGAGATTTCACCGGAAATACATGTTTTGAGGCCCCTTTTGAGGCCCCCTGAATCCAAAAAAAGCATTTTTAGAAAAAGGTCCGTGTGTGTGTCTGTGTGTCTGTCAGTCTGTCAGTCTGTGGACAGCATAGCTCAAAAACGAAAAGTCGGTTAAAAACCAAAGTTGGTATTTAAGTTTCATGTCGTTCAAGGATGTGACACGAAGATTTTGAAGAAAATAGCCCCACCCTAAACTACCCTTTACATAGACAATTTTTCGAAAATTTTGATTTTCTTGAAAATGGCCCTAACGATTTTGATTAAAATGTCATATGTTTGAGATATTTTTATGACAAATGAAATGTATATCTTGAATTTTCTGGCTATAGTCCCTGTAGTCGTATTTACTCTGGACGACTTTTGCATAACTGGTAAACCGTTAGAGATAGACCAAATTATACTATACAAAAAATGTAGATCTTGCTAAAATACACAATTTATGTCGCAATAAATTTTCTTGTAGGGTGAACCATTTTGGAGATATACCTTGTTATGTGTGTGAGTTTCGGAAAACTTAGAACTTTCGTGAAATGGGTCATCGTTGTTCATTTTTTTATATGTTACGTGTACAAAGAGAACGGAATCTCAAAGCTTTAAAAGATTTGACTATCGCACAAAGCCTACTGTATTCCAATATTCCCCTTGCACCTACAAGGAAATAAGCAATAAGATAATTTGTACAAATGTTTATTTTAACTAACACGAAGAAGATATAGGAATAAGAGTTTGTAAGAATGGTTAGTACAAGAGTAGAGAAAGTCATGTGAGTGCAACACATCAGATTTTTATTTTTTGTAGCTTTGGTAACAAATTTGTTTGTATAGCTTTGAGAATGAGTTGGAGTCAACTCGAAACTCGAGTCAGTGTTTGAAAAAATAACTTGCAACATTACTAAGATAAGTGAAGTTTTTAGTTTCTAATTTGTTCTTACTTTAGAATCTTGTTGCTTCATTGTTAATAGCTTCAATTTCCTTAATTAATTTCACATGCTTTTTGTTTATATCAGGTATCCTACTAAAGCTGGCAGGATTTAGGTTTCCAGAATTTCTTACAACATTTAGGTTTCAAAATTCTTTCTCAAGCCCTGATAAAGGCCCTCAATCTTCCTTGCGATGCTTCAATGCTGGAATGAATACTCTCCAAAGAAATTCCTTTCACTTTTTTCACTGTAGTATGCTTCAAACTATCAGCATTATGATGTCTCCTGTTACACATCCTTCTCTGAAGTTCATTCCCTACTTTGTAATCTGGTGGTTTTAGTCTGCATTGGCAGTAGGCCGTTCCTCATATGAAATGAAAGCAGTAACAATGTTGTGCAACCAGCTCTTAGTGACTTTTGCTTGATGTGCAGGGACCAAGTATTGTTGAACTGTCCAATGCGGTTCATGAAGCAATTCTGTGTTAAGCTATTTAACTATTGGGGCAAATATTTGTTCTTTGTACACTTCTCCAGATGTTTCAACATCCATTTCACAAGAATGTATGGATATTGCACCATAATAAATTAAGCCTCACCATACCACAAATGATGGATACTCTGGATTTGAGGAGTGACTCAAGTCATAGTTGCATTCTTGGCATAAGCCTAATAATTTTGTCAGTTGAAGCACTGTTCTATGTTGAGTATGTTCTCACCAGTGAAAAGAATTTTGTGTTGATCATTAGTGTAACCTTTATGAGTGCTTTTGATTTCTGTGTCCACTTTTTCTTCAATTCAGAGGTGAGAAAGTGGCCAATCCATCTAATGATATGCCTTCATTACCGTCAACCCTAAGAACTTATTTTAAGCAGTTTCTGGAAACTTTCAATTTGCAGGCAAGGATATTTTGCTTTCGTACAGGATTTCGACACCACTGCTCTAATGAGCTCTGATGTAACTGTCCTGGGATGGCCACTTCTTGGCCTGTTAGCAATGGATTGGGTTTCACAGCACTGACTAATGGCATGCTAAACAAACATTCTACTCATTTCAAGCTTTTTTGAGATATAGAGAAATTTGTTCTGGAGCCATTCCTCTTGTGAGAGCAATAACAGATATTTGATTTCCTCTTTTGCCCCAGTTCATAATTGTAAAACACACTAGCACTGGTAGCAGAAAAAAAGAATGCAAGAAGTACTGCCATTCATTCACATGCTTGCCATCTCACTTGCCTAAGCAAGGCATTAGGCAGAGGGGGCTAACAAAGGTTGGGTAATGCTATTTATGTTCCTCCTTGGAGCTATATGTATATTATACAGTGTCCCAAAAACACTGACAATGTTTAGTAGGTAGTGTGGGATGGCAAATTGATCGGCTTTCAAGAAGGAAACCCTGTCCGTAAATGCACAGTTTGGATGCTGTAGCACACTGAAGTGTGAGATTGGCATGTGCTCGCATTTTGTCAATAAACTCAACATGAGTAGCACATGGGGCTGTCTACATTACAAATAGGCTTCAAACTGTGTACCTCCTAAGTCATTGCAGAGCCTACATTGGCAGTGCTGAACCTTATGTACATGACCCAATACGTGCGATTGTGAAACTTTTCAATCACTCCATGGACTCAGGCAATAAGGTCCTCTGCTGACGTTATAAGAGTACCATACACCATACTCTTTGTACAATCCCACAGAAAACAGTTGGGAGGTGCCAGAACTGGTAACCATGCTGGCCATGGAACTGGCCTACCTCTATCAATCCATCGATTTGGATATGTAATGTTGAGGGGATTCCACACATTTACATCAAAATATTGGGGCTCATGTTGGCCATTTTCATAGCTGTGTACTGGTACATGTTGCACTGTTGTTAAAACGTTACTATACTGAAAACTACACGTGACACACTAGGATGCACGCCATGGCCTCTATGGAGGAAGGTAGCGCATTGTAGGAATATTATTAGGCTCAGGTTGTTCATTCACAGTACACAAATGGTTAAAGAGTTGCATACCTTTCATATTAAGATATCTGAATCTTAACAAATTGTCACAATTGTTTGTTCTCAAAATTTGACACCCTATAGAACCCAATACATGCATTTCTGGACAGGGGTTCCTTGTTGAAAGCTGATAAGTTTGCCATCCCTCACAACATACAAACCATTGTCTGTGTATTTTTGGGGCACCTTGTATTCCTCTGCATTTAATTTGTAACTCATTACTTCAAGAACTGGGAGGAAATTTTAAGGAGCAAAAAAAACGTAATCCTCTTTAATATGTAGTTTCTCATTAGTATGAATTACCAAGCATGTAACTACTTTGAATTAATTCCCCTGACTTTCCCTGACCATTTTACAATTCCATAACTTTATAGATTATTGGGAACCCTGATACATTTACAATGGACAGATGAAGATGTTACTGCCAGGTATAGAATTATATAGACAGAAGTGGTAATAAATACCTAGTATTGAATGAGATTGGACTGTTCTGTAGGAGACTGATCAAGATGCTTCACAAAGAGAAAGTGCAAATCAGAACATAAGTCTTAACAAGGGAGCAGTGGTTGTAAGGCAATAACAAGGGCAATGTCAGAAAGGACCAATAAATTGGTGAAAATGCTGCTTCTAGTTGAACAAATCAGCTTTATAACTGAAGGATAAACTCAGACTGCAGTTGGGAATCCTCTAAAACAAATTCAGAAAAGGCCAATTCATAATGAATAGAGACATGTAATTTTTATTGATTACTCAAAGTTCTTAGAGATGAGAAACAGGCTGATACTATTCAAGAAGCTGGAAAACCTAGCACACCAGTGGAAAACAATGTATAAATATGTGTTAGTTTAAATTGAAATGGATAAACCAAAAGCAAGAAATTTTGCAGAAGTATGCTTTAAGTCCAATACTTTTCAACATTACTCATGATGTAACAAATAAGATGAAATTAGGAAGATTACTAGAGAAGAACTTTAAATTGGCAATTACAGCCTGGCAGAGAAACATGATAACCACCCTGAATGCAAGCAAAACAGAATTGTTATCTTCAAAAGATGGAACACTGGGAGAGACAGATTACTGAATATAAAATCAAAGGCTCAGAATAAACAATTCATATAAATAGCTGGGAATACATGCAATAGCAATGATATTCACCATCCACATGAAAGGAAGTTATCAGAGGCCTCTGAAGTATCACTAATATCAAATATTTCACTAAAGATAGCATGTAACCTTTTAAGCTAGAGATGATACCAATAAGCCAACTTAGGATTAGAAATACATTGGTAAAAGCTTGAACAAATCCTTGAATATGAAAACACACACCACATTGAATGTTTTTTATTTCTTTTATGGGAGACTTTCTTAGTGGAAAATGTTAAGAAAATTTAAGAATGTTAAGAACCCACTCTGCCAACTACATTTAGCTAAGAATTGCTAGAGGACTTTTAAGAGGGATTGGGTATGAAATGAGTTTTATACAAAGAGCACACTGCCATTACAAGGAGTGGACTTCCAATACACAATTAAAGCATTGGCTTTTCATAGGCAAGAAAGTATCATCAGCATTACGATCAACAATGCAAGAGATAGTAAGTCTTGAATTATCCACTAGGCATCAGTCTGTCCAACACCATGCAAACATGAGCATCACTCAGTGAGAGTCATAGCACAGATAAAAATATACTTAACAATGTCACCAATTCCGAGCAAATTACAGGAAAAAGTTTTGCATAGTCAGACATGAGAAGTGATTGGTAATGTGTATCAATTTATGAGAGAAGATGCAAATGGGACCCCTATTAAATTCAAGTCCATACAGAAACGTATAGCGAAAGCCACCAATGTATCATTTAGCTCAGTCCGTATGATTAAAGGTGAATTAGAGCACATTCAATTAGGTGAATGTGTCTCTTTCTCAATGCCTCATAAGGAAAGACCCAGAAGATTGAGGAAGCCTGATTAGATGATTTTAATAAGTGCATTATTCGCCGTACAGGGAATGACTTTAATGTACAAGAAAAAGACTGACACTTGGAAACATCCAGTATAAATTAAAAGCCTGAATTGGTTTCGATGGCAGTATTAATACTCTCCAGAAGAGCCTACATACAATTTGATTTTAAATAATGTTAGTGCATACAAAATCAATATCTATTAATGCATGTTTGTCTTCCCTGTTTTTGTGCTATTTTGTGCATTTACATACTGTTTTGCTACTGCTTGAACGCTCTGCCTTCTCTCAACCCATTCCTTGTACTGCGCATCTGATTGCTTCCATCTATTTGAATGGACAGAATTTATTAACTTTTATTTATTATTATTATTATTATTATTATTATTATTATTATTATTATTATTATTATTATTATTATTATTATTATTATTATTATTATTATTATTATTATTATTATTATTATTATTATTATTATTATTATTATTATTATTATTATTATTATTATTATTATTATTATTATTATTATTATTATTATTATTATTATTATTATTATTATTATTATTATTATTATTATTATTATTATTATTATTATTATTATTATTATTATTATTATTATTATTATTATTATTATTATTATTATTATTATTATTATTATTATTATTATTATTATTATTATTATTATTATTATTATTATTATTATTATTATTATTATTATTATTATTATTATTATTATTATTATTATTATTATTATTATTATTATTATTATTATTATTATTATTATTATTATTATTATTATTATTATTATTATTATTATTATTATTATTATTATTATTATTATTATTATTATTATTATTATTATTATTATTATTATTATTATTATTATTATTATTATTATTATTATTATTATTATTATTATTATTATTATTATTATTATTATTATTATTATTATTATTATTATTATTATTATTATTATTATTATTATTATTATTATTATTATTATTATTATTATTATTATTATTATTATTATTATTATTATTATTATTATTATTATTATTATTATTATTATTATTATTATTATTATTATTATTATTATTATTATTATTATTATTATTATTATTATTATTATTATTATTATTATTATTATTATTATTATTATTATTATTATTATTATTATTATTATTATTATTATTATTATTATTATTATTATTATTATTATTATTATTATTATTATTATTATTATTATTATTATTATTATTATTATTATTATTATTATTATTATTATTATTATTATTATTATTATTATTATTATTATTATTATTATTATTATTATTATTATTATTATTATTATTATTATTATTATTATTATTATTATTATTATTATTATTATTATTATTATTATTATTATTATTATTATTATTATTATTATTATTATTATTATTATTATTATTATTATTATTATTATTATTATTATTATTATTATTATTATTATTATTATTATTATTATTATTATTATTATTATTATTATTATTATTATTATTATTATTATTATAGTTACTTAAGAGGTGAAAAAGGAAATACCCAACAAAAATGGTGTATGTTACTAAATGATAAATGGCCCATTGATTCCATAGTTACTATCATAATGTGTAACATTGGAAACACTTATTTTACTAGTCACTAGTGATCATCAGAGGAAAAAATATTGCATTATGCAAAAAAGGTAACATTTTAAATAGCAACGTATTCTCTTTTGGATAGTAGAGTGTTGCATAGTACATTTAACCTAATTTTAAAAATCATAAACATAGTTGTGTTTCAAAATGATGATGATAATAATAATAAAAATAAAAAAGGACCAGTACTTTAGCAAAGAAGTTTGTTAGGATGAGTTCCTAAACTGCCAACTGTAAGTTACTTGAACTTGTCAATGTTTTTAAGGCGGTGGGTGCCCTTCTTGCTTGTCTCTGATTTCCTTGTCAACTTGTAGTACAACTGTACTATTTACCCAGATCTGTCAATCCTGAAAGAGGAATGATTTAAAATGGTGTACAACTGCCAATCACATTATGTAACTGGGACAAATTTTAGGGAAGCAATATTTCCTGGAGAAACATCCTCAGGTTGATCAAAATTATCTCTATTTAAAAATTGGCATATACTATGGAATGTTGAATATCCAGGATTTCTCTTTAATACATTTTGCAATCTACTTAACACGCTTGCAGCAGTTTCTCCATGCACAGCACTTAGGTTTTCCATAGAATGCTCTATGACAGCAATAGAATACTGCATAGGCAGCCCTGGTGTTTATAAGGTTTGATACTTTTTGGACACCAGCCGAAGTTGCTCCTGATGTAGGCAACTGGGGCTGCTAAAGGCAGCCAGGGATTCACAAATACAAGATGCAGCACTTTCAGGATCAAAAGAATCTACAACCGTCCTTATATCATGAAGATGCTCACTAAAGAAATTAACTGCTTCCATCCATGTTCCCCACCTCGTTAATACTGGTTCCAGAGGCGGTAGTATCTCTGGCAATTGCTGCTCGTAAGAGAGCATTCGTGGTTATTTAAAAATACCTTCTGTTGCTAAAATTGCCATATACATTTGTGGAAATATCTTCAGCAACATTTTGCAGTCCACGAGCTAAGCAGGTAAAATGGGGCATATTGGGATAAAACACTTTCAGAGCAGTTGCAACTTTAAACATATATGCTTGTATATTTCCATAGTTTATTTTCCTAGATTCCCTACTAGTGGGTTGTGGTGCCTGTGCATGTGTTTATAGGTGTTGTGTGAAAGCCTTTTAATGAATTGTTCTATCGTGTACATTTTTAATCTGTCGTGCAGCATGTCAGCTGTAGCTGTGTAAAGGACTTTGCTATCATTTGTAGCATTTTGTTTTGGAGTCTTTGTAGGTGCTTGATGTGTGTTTTGGCAGCATAATCCCAGACTGGAGCAGCATATGTGAATATTGGGCAAAATAGCATCCTGTATAACGTTAGTCCCATTTTGAGGTTAAGCTGTGAATTCATGTTTATAAGGGGATAGAGCTTGTCTAATTGGGCATTTGCTTTTCCCCTTATTTGGAATGCCTGCTGTTTCCATGTGAGTCCCTGGTTTATTTGAAGCCCTAGCCAGGTAACTGTGCTTTTCCACTCAATATTTTCTCCGAATATGATGACTCTGGTAAGCACAGCCAGCAACAGTGTTAAAATTCAGTTTTAACTGGCTTTTGTTATAACTGATTGATAAACAATCTATTCTATTGATAATTTTTACATAATTATTAAAAATAGAAGCACTGTTAACAGTGAAGTATTCTTCATGTATTGAATCTGGTTTTTTGAGTCACTTTATTTACACTCATCTTCATTTATACAATGTTGGAAAAAATGGGAATGTTTTCAAGATCATTTGATCTCACCCTTGGCCGTTGGGTGCCTGAAATCAACTTCTTCCTCCATCACATCTCTGTTGCTATGGTCCTATTGCCATCTGGTGTTAGGGGTGCAAAGTTTTAACACCTTTGGTCAATGCCGGGATTTCAAAATTTACTCTCTATTACTGTTTTTGATTATATTTTTTTTCTAAATGTTAAGTTCTATCAGTGAAGTAAGTGATTTTAACAAATTTATGTTATGCCGGTGTCCCACGGTCCAACTTTTTGGTTCAAAGCATTGTGTACAACAAAAGTGCATCGTGAGACATCGAGAATTAGATCAATTTTGTTCCACACAATTTCCATCCTATTTTTTTGTTTCCAATCTGTTTGTATACAATATGATTGAGTTGCATCTAATTTTTTCATCCAATAAGTTGAAGAGAGCCAATCAGCATCTGTAACGTAACAATATGGCGGACTGCTCAGACAACATGTAGTCAGCTGTTGTGTATGTACGGCTCGTGGCACTTTTAATGTGATGGGTATTTTAATAAAATGTTTAACTTTTTCTGGAAGATTCATTAATGATTTTCGTGACCATTAACATATATTACTGAGGTGGTTATTACATAGCTATATTTCATAAATAATAAAAAATTCAGTTAACAGTGTGTTTAAATTTTATGTTATGAAATGAATTCACATCTCCTGTCCATCCATATTAAGATTAAAACCACTAAAATTGTTCCTTATCTCTTTCATGCTTCTCATATTTGTCTCCTGGTGTGTAATTTTGCCTTTGGCATGATGTAAAAGGTTGAGAAATAAATCTTGGTCAATTCGTAGGAAATTGCGATAGTTTTCCGGTTCCTCTAACCTCAATTCATTTTGTAGTATACCAAATATACCTCGGCCAGTGCCCTGTTCTCATAACCGTGTCCACCAATGTCTTTTACTTCTAATACAGCTTTTGTTATTACTGAGACAGACTCATATCCCAAACCTACATATACTTAATATAGCAATCTCTAAATTAATATTTGCGTCCGTCATGTTTATTTCTCTCGCTTGCTATGTGAACTGTCATTTGTATTGGACCAAAAAGAATCTTAGTGTGACTGACACTGTTTATTTTGTGTACAATTCCATTGGATACACAAAGTTTGGTTACAAAAATAGGACCGTGGGACACTGGCTTTACAGCCAATGTTGTGGTTTTCTATCCAAAAATGGTGTGATACAGATAACTTTTCTGTTTCTTTCAGTTTTATGTTGCACACAGAAAAATCAGCTGTATCACACCATTTTTGGATAGAAAATCACAACATTGGCTGTAACATAAAATTGTTGAAATCACTTACTTCACCAATATAACGGAACATTGGGGAAAAATATACATCATCAAAAACAGTAGTAGAGTAGTAAATTTTGAAATCCCAGCATTGACCAAAGTGTTAAAACTTTGCACCCCTAACACCAGATGGCAACAGGACAATAGCAGCAGAGATGTGGTGGAGGAAGAAGTTGACTTCAGTCACCTAACGGCTAAGGATGAGATCAAATGATCTTGAAAACATTCCAGTTGAGTTTACGTGAAGTGACTCAAAAAACTGGATTCAATAAATGTTGACACAAGCTTACCATTAAGTTAGAAAGTGTGGAGTTTGGTAGATGGTAAGCGTACAGTTCAATCTGCTCTCCAGTGGGGTCAATCCCTTTTGTTGTTGTTGTAGTGTTTAATGCCTGCTTTTACTACTATGGCACCACAGGTGGTGACACTGATGATACATGGAATGAAGATGGAGCACCGGTGGAATGAGAAGGCGGGGGAAACCGGAGCACCCGGAGAAAACCCGCCCTGACGCCGCTTCGTCAGTCCCTTTTAAGGTCCTTTCTATTCCCTATCTACCTGCTGTAGCATGAGGGTAAATAGACATCACATGGTAATTATTATTTATTTATGCCAACAAACTTACTGTTGGTGTTTTTAAACACACAAGCCAAGTGTGGCCAAGTTTAAGAGGTAGAACTGGAACTTAAAAATTCAATGCCACAACTGGGATTTGAACCACAGACCTTCCGGTTGCCGGGCGGACGCTCTAACCACTGAGCTATTGTGACAAACTGCCAGAATGGCATTAAATTCTCAAGCCAGTTCGTATTTCTCCTGGTAAACCACAAAGGCAGTCTCACATCAGAAACAGAAGGTTATTTAATCCTGGGACATAAAGTACTTACAATAGTAAGTCACCATTGGGGTAATTGTTTCTGATGTGAGACTGCCTTTGTGGAACAGAAGGTTATTTAATCCTGGGATATAAAGTACTTACAATAGTAAGTCACCATTGGGGTAATTGTTTCTGATGTGAGACTGCCTTTGTGGAACAGAAGGTTATTTAATCCTGGGATATAAAGTACTTACAATAGTAAGTCACCATTGGGGTAATTGTTTCTGATGTGAGACTGCCTTTGTGGAACAGAAGGTTATTTAATCCTGGGATATAAAGTACTTACAATAGTAAGTCACCATTGGGGTAATTGTTTCTGATGTGAGACTGCCTTTGTGGTTTACCAGGAGAAATACGAACTGGCTTGAGAATTTAATGCCATTCTGGCAGTTTGCCACAATAGCTCAGTGGTTACAGCGTCCGCCCGCCAAGAGGGAGGTCTGTGGTTCAAATCCCAGTTGTGGCATTGAATTTTTAAGTTCCAGTTCTACCTCTTAAACTTTGCCCACACGCGGCTTGTGTGTTTAAAAACACTAACAGTAAGTTTGTTGGCATAAATAAATAATAATTAACAGGTCTCCTTATTTGATGCCCATTATTCATAAAAAAATTTTAACCTCCTATGAAAAAGTCGTGTTTTATGGGTGTGCGATTTGACATGGATATTAATATGATCTGTAGCTCATTTTGAAAATTGAAATATGTACTTCATTTATACATTAAACAAATGCAATACATGAATATTACACAAGGAATATGAATGGAATAGATATAACCATATCATAGATTGCACAAAAAAAAGAAGAAAGGAAAAAAATTGGATATCACAAAGTAATAGGAATAAAGCTTTTCAATGCACTCCCACATGAAACAAGGAAATTGAATGTTCAAATATTTAAGAACAGATTGTATAAATGGCTTATAGAAAATGCATTGCATTGTTTGCAAGAATTTTATGAGCAAAATAGGACTAAATTGTGAACGTCTAAAGTTGTAAATACAGTAACAGTAAATTCATACATTACCCATTATCCATACCTTCACTAAGATGACAATGGTTCTATCTATCATACATCGGGTGGGTATGTTTTTCCTGCTTCTATCAGGAGATGATGGAGTCTATCTCCTTTTGGGATTGTTTTTTTAAATACATATTCCGCGAAGTCTCCTGCGTACTTTTTCTTTCTTCCCCGAAATACTGGGATTACGTACTTGCGTGATTTCTGCTGGAACTCCCCATTTGTGTCAGTGGTTACAAAATCTAAGGAGTGATTTTGTCTGAGTTCTCCAAAACCACCTTGGGTGGTGTCGTAGGCACTCCAGCATTCCGATATTACCATTGTTCCATCTATAATCCACTGTCGCATGACGGCAACTAATCTTTCCTTATCTCTAGCTTCGATAGGTGCAAACAGAAAGTTTGAAATTTGTTTACGCTGTATACCACCAACTATATACGTTGTAGGATGGTGTCTGCTTTTCTGGAATAAATAAATCTCAACAATTGTCCCCACGCCTCCAATGCGCCGCCGGTTTCGCACTGCCCAATTCTGACATATCACCTGGCAGTAGTGAGACCAGGTTACTACGGTCCTGGGGGAGCATTTTATTTCAAATTTTATAGTAGACAATCTAGGGTTGCGTAAAACGCACCACATAGCACAGAGCTCGATGATTGTGCCAGGAGACAGACGGCTGTCTCCTATGAAACTGCCTGGTTTGGCACTTCTCTTTCTTACTGGATGGCCATGTTTGCATAAAAATATTATCTGAGTGCCTTTAAGCCATCGAGCTCTAATTACATTATCACACAAAGTACATAAATAGACCTCATTTATAATTCCGTGCTCGATTATAAAGTCCAGTAGGCGATCCAATTTTTCACGTCCTAGATAAGACTTACGAAAACTCCGCATGGAATTCTGGCACCCTGTGCACGACATCTTCTCTTGGTATAGTGAACTTGCTGGTGTTGCCTTATACAGTGGTGTTCCACCTGGCGCCTTTCTCTAAATCCTAATAAAAATGGCAAAAATTTTGCCTCTTCGTACTATAAACTTTTTATATTCATAACACGTTGCCTAGGCAACTAGAATAGAGAGGTAGGCCATTCCGGCGATTCGCGCTGCTATTGGCTGTCGCTCATTACGTCATCAGGAATGCTAGTTTACCGCGATAGTTAAAGCACTGCATTGGTTTGTGCTATTGCCCAGTATAAAACGTCGCATAAATGTAAAAATAGACGGAATATGAAATATCGTCGTAATTATCTTTATCATTATACTTAGACAATATCTCTAATCCTCAAATGTATAAAACAAATTCGAAATTAATTACATACAGAAATACTGTCTTAAGAATACGCATATTTATTAATTACCAGCTCATTGTCCTTGCTGGTATTTGCCACAGCAGTCTCCCATGTGTCTCCATGCCAATTTGGAATCTATGTGAAGGCACAGCATCGCTTTTTAATTCTCTTCTTAATGCCAATCCATAAGCTCGTGTTTTAAATCCCGTTCGTAATCTTCGGGAAGGAAATGAACTGAATAAATTATTGCATTATTGACAATAATTGGATCAGCCCTTTTCCACCGAGACACCCATTCACGCTGTAATGTTACATCCTTAGGAAATTTATGATAAACTACATCCATAGTTTTATATGACGCATATTTACACGCAGCAACAGAGCAATGGCTTCTACTTTTACTCATTGTACTACAGAAGGTCCACCCTCAGGAATAGATACTGGATAACTGCATTGTGTAGTTTATTTTAACAGATAGGCCTGGGATTGGGACATTAACAATGTGCTTCATGTTCTAAAAGTACCCTTATTTCACTTGGTCCCGTGTATTACGATGCCTGCGCGAGCCTCGGTGTATTCTCAATGACGTCACGTGGTCTTTTCTCTTATGTCTTTAGAAGCGGCCATTTCGTGATTGGAGGTGAGCGTATATAAATCGAATGTAATCCTTTTAAATTAAATACTAATTGCTTATATTAAGACTCATATGAAGCTGGTGAGAACCCTTTCTCCACAATAGGCAAAAGGCGAATGAAAATTCTTTAATCTGCGCAGTATTTAAAAAGTTAAAGTTATTGCTAGCAAGGGCACTTTATGGCGTCCTTTAAGGCATGTGCTTAAATCATACCTAAACGTTGTTAGTTAAATAATGAATTTCATTTGAGTCTTAATCCCCTTTCTGTGCAGTAGTGTGAATGAAAATTTTTTAATATGCCAAGTGTTCAAAAAGTTT
The DNA here is from genome assembly GCA_030765045.1 of Tenodera sinensis. NCBI lineage: Eukaryota > Metazoa > Arthropoda > Insecta > Mantodea > Mantidae > Tenodera > Tenodera sinensis. The sequence continues at coordinate 220,654 of JAUKNM010000053.1, read as the reverse complement.
AACTTTACAGCTTCCAAGGACGCGTAATGTCGCAAGGTATAAGGTGCATCAGTAGGGAATTTATGTAGCGATCGTGGCTTTCCGCAGTTAAAAATTAAGATTCACCAAAGTTGAAGTTGAATTCCCGACTGGAGTGTCGGAATTTCTGGAGCCTCCCCCCCCCCCCAGAGTTTGCAAGTGCGAATGTGAGTATGAGTGTTTGTGTGTGTGTGAATTTTATGTAATAAGCCAAAGTAATACAAATCCATCGATTAACTCACTAAACGAGTGAATGTCATTGCTATTGATAAAATTGTTCCATAGGTTGCATTACCTTAGATGTTAATGGTGACATAAATGGACTTATAAAATTAACATGTGTTCACTTCGCAAGCAAATTATGCTTTTTTGTAATATTACCCTTAATAGCAATGGTGATAAAATTGGGTCCCGGTCAACTTAACCTCAAGTTAGTTCCCCCACCACTAGTTCTGCTCTGATTGTGACTGCCCCCTCCTGGTTTTCCTTACCCAGCACAGCATACTTAAAAAAAATTAACATGCATTCTTTTCTTGTGCAAATGATACTTTCTCTGTCACATTACCCTTAATAGCAACAGTGAGCAATTTGGGTCCTTTCTGAAGAGGCTAAGTGCCAAACAGTACTTTTAGAGATAATGATGAAAAACACTACCAAATGGACTAATAAAACAATTTTGGTTACTTTGTATGATAAATCCATTATTAAAACATTATTACAGCCATATACCTCTTTGGGAAAAAAAAAGGTATAATGTCTGGAACGCATACACACATACTTACAGAAACCTAAGTGACAGACAAATTGATGGCAAAATTTGAGAATTTCTAGACAACCTCATACATGACTTACAAGACACCATAGGAAACATGACTTTCACCTACTCACCTGACCTCTTACTGTTACAGGCAACCCAGTCCGTTCAGAGCCTTCAAAGGGCATGTGCTATCCAGCCAAGGCAGGCCTGGGAGATTCAGACCTCCCCTTGTTGCACACTTGTGTAACTAGCTACTTATCTGTGTGGGCACAATGATGTACGGCATAGACGTGGACTCACGTCTCATAAGCAAGGAATTCTTGCAACAATTAAGATAACACTGACATCCTGGGAATCTTCACCTGGCAAATTTGTCCTTTATGATGCCCCTATCATCTGGGAACAAGTACTAAATAGGTGTGCTTGTTCTTGTAGTTAAGGCATCTCCAAAAGTAGCTACTAATGTAGACGCATGATACAAAACACATACTGAACAATTGCACTGACAGTTGTAAGAAACTTTAGGTGACTTAAACACCCAGAATTGTGCAGGGCATTTGTCATGTGTAATCCTGGGTGAGGAACGTTTGACATGCTTGCATGCAATGCGTACCAGCCCTTCATCTTTTGTGCCCACCTCTGTAGTGTGAGAGCGTGTCTGCCTCACGTTCAAGAGGTTGCAAGTTCGAATCTTGCTTAGGGTAAGTTATCCAGATAAGGTTTTTCCTTATCCTGAGAAGACAAATGTCGGGTAACTCTATGGACCTCGGGCTTATTTTAGCATCATTTCACATATTTCATTCATTCACCGTTGTCATGAAATCCCACAACACTTAGCTTTTGTCTATTATAAGTAAACCAACTACGTAATCTGTTAGCACATCAGTGTTTGCTTTAAGTATTCATTTACCTTTGGCAGAAATTAAAACACTTTTATCATAAGCAAAAAGAGTAAATTTAGAATAATGGGGCCACTGTTTTCAGCCAGGTCCATATATATTAAAGTAGAAATAAGAGAGCCAAAATTGAGCCCTGTAGCACATATTTAACTTGCTTGCAGCCCATCTGGCATAGTGCTAAGTATCACCCTACAGAGTCTTTATTACACAAAAGCCCCTCTGCCTGTGACAAGGTCTTGCGACTTCAAGGACGAGGAGCAGTTAAGGAAGTATAAACACTTATCTCAATTCCATTAGCCTTATAATAACTAAATTATCTTAAGTGCATTCTTTCTCATTATCACCATTTTTATAGCATATACACACACACACACACCCCTGATTTACTTTCTCAGATAAATGATTGAAAAATGTGCAGTCATCAAGATAGTTTCTTTCCAAATTTGTTTATCATTCCTTTTTTAATACAGAATGCCATAATCAACAAACTGCTTTAAGGAGGCACTGCCCTTTGTGTGTAAATCGGTAGGAATAAATTCAAGATATTTGCATGTTTCCTGATAAAGTTTGTGTTTCAAATGTGTTACCCAGATATTCCTTACAGTTATTACATTCATTGTGTTTCTCTATAACATTTATTTTAACTTTACAGGCATTTCCTAGTTAACAATACCATAGTATATTACAATTCTGCACATAGTACACCTTAATAGTAACTGAAAGTTGAATCAGACTTGAGAAAATTCAATGCATAGGACATAAACCTAAGATCTTCAACTCTCCATGCCAATGTCCTTCGCATAAGCTACCATGGCAAGATACCCATACATGCGTTAAATCCTCAGATGTGTCTAATACTTGATATCACCTTTGTTGGTCTGTGTGGCTCAGTAGGTTAGATGCTGGCCTACTGATCCCAAGGTCGCGGGTTCAAATCTGGCCCAGACCGATGGCTTTTAAGTATGCTTATAAATGACAGTTCCATGTCAGTAGATTTATTGGCATGTAAAAGAACTCTTGCAAGACAAAATTCCAGCACACTGGCGATGCTGGCGTCCTGGCAATTGACAGCATCAACAAAATAATTGAGATCACCTTGAAGGTTTACCGTGTTCTTGAATCCAATGAGAGGATTTAACGTGCGTTTGAGTAACTTGCCATCATAACATGAGTGACAAAAATATCAGCATGGAGAGTTGAAGTTCCATGGTTTGAGTCCCGACCATGGCATTGAACTTCTCAAGTCTGATCCAACTTTCCAGTTAGTGCCTACACATGGCTAGTGTGAAAAATGAATTAAGCCTTTACACGTCTTTTATGCAGTTGTACCTTAAATTGTATCATGATTATGAGTTGTATCCACAATTGTGCTTTCCAGGTTAGGCAAGGGCCTGGTTATTGTGGGTTTATGTTGATGGCTCTGGATCTGCTTCAGTCATTAGTTACTTACAATTACTGTTTCAGTTGGTTAAACACAAAAGTAAACCCGTATGTTAATGCAGCAGAATAGCAACAAAGATAATCATAATCATCTTTATTCACCATTAAGAGTACAATAAGCAATAGGTTTCGCCAGCCACTTATAAACAAGTGTTTATAAATATATTTACAGATACAGAATGTTTACAAATTTATGCACATGAAGATCTAAGAAATTGAGTCAATGTAGGTTTTACATACATACTCATACAGAGTTCTTCATTTAAAACCTAACAGGCGCACAGCATTTCTCCTGTGCACACTTGGGTATGCCACAGCTAGCTTTGCTTCTACACAAATTCCATGTGCAAAGCATATATAACACTCTTACCTTATAGAAAACGCTGGAAATGTCGTCCACCCTTGACTAAACAAGCATATTGTGAGAACACATTCCTATTCACACAATTAAGTTGGGCCACTGCAATGTTTCCGATTTCATTTCTAATATTTTGGTTTAGTTCTTCCAATGTACGAGGACTTGTCTTGTAAGCTTTTCTTTCAGCAAGTAAAAATCACAGATCGGGGAACAAGAGAGCCATACACTAGCACGAATCACTCTATCTTCAACACTTACCTAATTTTATTCATGGATTCCTCTGCTGTATGGGCAGTAGCAGAATTTTGTTGAAACTGCCCATATGATTTCTCTTCTGTCAGTTCATGATAAAATGGGGTCAAAATGTCATTTTGGTACCTCTCAGCATTTACAGTCTGCTTGTAGAATATTGGACCCATTACGCATCTAGCACTAACAGCACACCAAACTAACTCTCCATCATGATGAGGGATTTCTTGAACATGATGTGGAATTTCAGAGGTTGAGTACTGACTTATTAGTGTTGACATGACCATTTAGGTTCAACCGTGCCTTATCAGAAAAGAACAGAAGCTGCGAGTCAATTAAACCGACATTTACTGATGAAAGAAACCATTTATGATAATGCACTCGTGGGTCACCTTGTTTTAAAGTGGACACTTGTGCGCTTATATGGCTTTAGTTTTAACAGTTTAGTTGCCCTATGTGCAGGAGATCATGAAATTCCTACCCATTGTGCTACTTCTGGGATGGATTTGGTTGGTGAACGCTCAAAACATGCATCTATCTTGTCTAAGTTTTCCTCTGTTAAAACTGTATGTTTACACTTGTTTTTTGTTTGCCACAGAATCAGTGGTTTCAAATTTCTTCACAATCTTGTGAATTGTAAATTTCGAAGGAGGCACTTCATCACCAAACGTTTGAATATATGCTATACGAACATGGCTTGGTGATTCCCATTTATAATAACTTTTACACATGAAAGGTATAGGGTAAGAATGTTAGACATGCTTTATGCGTGGGGTTTACGTAGGAGCAAAGCTTGCTGTGGCACAGCCAATCGCACATAAGTGGAATGCGCCTGTTAGGTTTTAAATGAAGAACCCTGTATTAAAATGTAATCATAATATGTTAAAGGGCATGTGGAATAAGAAGACACATGAGGCAGAGCTAGGTAAAGGTGGGTGAGAGCAAGTAGCCTATCCTAGAGAGGCAATGTTGCCCAGTTTGGTAACGCGTTGTCTAGCGCAATAGTTTCTTTTCACTTTTCTCTTTGCGCTCAACAAATCCAGCAATGACTCATTATTATAAAGTATCCCCTTGAAAAGAGCTGGAAATACTGAAGCTGGCTGTCCAGGAAACAATATTTTAGGTGGCCTGTAGTCCAAGATATCAGTAATTAATTAAACATTGCTGTCAGCGACAGCAAATGCCACATGCCTTGCATCATGGTTGTTTATTAACCTCTTGAGCGCTGGCCATTTAAAGCCTCTGCAGGCCGAGAACTGCTAACCAATATCCAACGTCGGGCATTTAAATTGTTAAATATGCTAAAAGTGCTTCATAAATACACAGCTGTATTTTGCGTAAATATTAAGTTATTTGAATGAAACAAAAACTGGTTATATGCAGTATACATGTACGTCATCAGCAAAGTAGAGCTGCTTTAATAAATCATTGAAATGGCACTATTTTGTTTCACTGTGGTGAAAAGTTAACTTTCCTCTGTCGAATGCATCTAATATAAATTCTCTGAAGGAAACGGTAGTCGACCCATTTTATGTGTGGCTTGTGCGTCAGCAAAACATAGCATAGTGTGAAATAAAGCACTAGTGTATGCGTGGTCTATGAGTCATCAGAATAAAGCATGTTAGCAACTTCTCCTTACGCGTGTTTCGTAGCTTGGATAGCAGGCTCCGTTTGTTTCTTTCTTGAAATACATACATATACTTTCCTACTTGTAGCTGAAGTGAGAAGTGGTGTAAAAAGGTATTTTTGCCAACTGGATATAACCACATACAATTGTTTGGTAATTTGGAGAGCTCTAAACCCACACAAGACAATGACCTACCTGGACTTCCAACTATCAATAGCTCACAGCCTAATTGAACAATACCATATTGAGAGGCCTCTTCATACTGGGGGTAGAAAATCCAGAACCTCTGCACCCCTCAGACTTCATTATCCTAAAAGAATAGCGCCAAAAGCAAAGAAGTTCCACCCATCTTGAAAGTGTTTCGAGTGCTGCAAGAAGGGAATTCGCGAATGTGGAGATGTGCCCTTATGTGTTTATCCCTGTTGTGAAGCATTTCATTGCAGAACCAACATATTAAGGTAAGCCAATAAAGTATATAGGCTTTACTTAGATGTTTCATAAAGGGAAAATGTTGTTGTTGTTAGCTAATGCTGGATTTCTGACAATGAAGTCATTAATCCTCTTGCTCTCCAATATTTTTCACTGATGGATGGGGCATTAGAAGTGGCCGGGCATATTTGAAGGTGGTCTCAATCCATTTCCTCTTGTAGATCACATAGAGGACAGAGTGGTGAAGAATATATTCCAATTCTGTTTAAATGTTTTGCCAGACAATCATGTCCTGTAATCAACCTGAAGGTTGCAACTGCTGTTTTTCGAGGATACTCAGGAATTACTGTTTGAATGTTTGGTAGTTCCCATCGTTTATTTTTTGATTTTTCATAGTAATATTTTGCAACAATTTTTTGGAATTCAGAGTTGACTAATCTTTTAGCTGCATAAAATGGTAGATTAACTATTGATTTCTGCACATTGCCAGTACCCTTTTTTGCAAGAAAATCAGCTTTCTCATTACCACTCAGTCCACAGTGAGCTGGTATCCATTGGTAGACTAGGTGTTTTTGAAGTGCTGTTAGATGGGTAAAGATTTTCCAACATTCTATAATTGTTTGGTTTTTTGGTGGCAACTTGGAAGTTTTTGCTATAATTGCTGCCCTGGAATCTGAGAGAATAACTGCTTGCTGAAAATGTGAAATTCTGTACAAAAGATTTTGTAGGGCCATTCGAATTGCTTCAATTTCTCCATCAAAGGTTGTAGTTCCATAACTTAAAGATTTGTAATAGGAAAAGAGGTGACATGTGACTCCAGCACCTGCTCCAACTTGGCTTGATATCAATGATCCATCAGTATAAATATGGAGCCATTCCTGTTCTGGAAATCTAGTATGGATTGTCTCTAATGCCAATAATTTTAGGACACTAGTTGGAGTATCACTTTTCTTAACTTCTTCTGTCAGGTGTAAATAATATGTGATGTCTAATGTTTGTGTCGGATTGACTTTAGATATGAAGTTTTCCTTTGAATTAGGAAGGTATACATTCTTCTTGATGTCTTGAATTTTGGAAAGAAAGGTCTCCTGAGTCTTTAGTTTATGTGTAAAATTTCTCTTGTCCCATGTATTGAATGGGAGTCTGATCAACTTTTCATGTTGAATAAGAGCTGCTAAGTCTCTTCAATAAAGGGAAAATTAAAATGAGTTAGACAAGGGATAAATAAGAGTTAAGTGCACAAATGCACAGGACGTATATACACAGGCATAACGCTCATCCGTCATTTTAAATGGACATGATTTCACGTCCATAGTGCTCAAGAGGTTAAGTCATCACAAATTATTTTCTAAGGAGTTTAGTTTATTATTATGAGTCTTCCGAGTCATATTCAAGATATATATTTACAGTGATGTGTGTCTTATATTACTGTAACTCATTTTGCTGTTAAGAAACGCAGCATTATCAAAACCTAGTGGCTTACAGACGAGTAGATGAAAAGGGAAAGTGTTGCATTTAGATGTGCAGGCAATTATTTTCCATGTTTACATGTTTTTAAATGAGTTGACCTCAGAAGAAATGTGTGTGAACACTGCATTTAAAAAGAGTTGGGTGCCAACAGCTAAGGCATGTAATGTAAGTGAACTTTGTGACTTCAGGTGTATGCTCTTTAAAGTATATAGTTTTAGGTACTGTATTTTAAGAAGACTGATTGGTGAATTTTCGAAAAATCTTAGTGCTCTCCTGGGTGTCCTAAAATTATAACAAGTGTTGCATCTGTTATAAAGAAGCATAGCTGCAAAGTTTAGTACATGTATGTTAAGTCATTCCTGGATTACATGTTTTAAACCACAAATGTAAGTTATTTTATAAAAAGTTCTCACGATGCAACATTCACAATTTTTAAACAATACTGCATGTTTATGTTCCTTATTGAGCTGTAAAATAAGTTTGCTCAGAAATACAGTTTTAACAGTTGGGTTTTAAAAAAATTAATTTGTTCAATTGTGGGTTTTACTTTTGTGGTGTTCGCTTTGTAAAAAATGTATATATTCCAAACTTTGATGGGCATGTTGTCGTAACACACTTGCCTTATATTAATAACTGTATAGTAAGTTTTAGTTAGCTCTTTTTGGGGAAACTATTTCTGTAGTTTCACTCTGAAAATGCTGAAAAACACAACCGAGAAAGCCACACTGGAAAAATAGTCGTAAAAACTGGCCTGAATTTGTGCTTAGGCATTTGCTGATAAATAATGTACATTTTTACTCAGAATACATAATTTAGAAACTGATTAACTTATGTGCAGAAATTTTACATAACACTTTTACAAAAATTTGCGAAATATCAGAAATGGCTCAAATGCGCAACTACGCAACTATTTAAATTGATTGAAATTTCACGAAACTCTTTCATTTTCTCTCTGATAAGAAAAATATTTACATGAAAACATTTCTAGAAAATTGGATATAACAAAAAAATTAAAAAGCCAGAATTATAATCTTTAATCCCTTAGGCCCAACTTCCATCATGAAGTATGTAAACTCCCTCAACTCAATTGTTATAGATTGCGAATGAAAATTGCCTGTTTTGATGAGAAATTTATATTTGAAGCAATTTATAGGATTACTTAGCAATCATCTTGTTTTAAAGAGAGAGAAAGTGTTACGATTGCTTTTAATTCGGCACTTTGCAATCCTTCACTTCCTTTGCTACTGTCTCACGTGCATATCTCCCCTCATTTTCTTTCACATAGCGATATGCCCCAGCAATAGCTGATTAGGGTTTGGAGATGTTCATGTGCCTTCTTATTTTGTGCAACATTTAATTATTTACAAATCATAGGTAATGCAATACAGTAAAATTGTGACACTGGGGCATGGGCGACAATGCTCAGTTGTTACTTTGGCAAATCACAGACCTTCTTGGTTTGGACCATTTGTTGCACCCAGGACACAAGATAAATGTATGCATGTTATAGTTACAACATTGTGAGGTATGTTGTTGTTGTTAGCTAATGCTGAATTTCTGACAATGAAGTCATTAATCCTCTTGCTCTCCAATTATTTTTCACTGATGGATGGGGCACTAGAAGTGGCCGGGCATATTTGAAGGTGGTCTCGATCCATTTGCATTGTGAGGTATGCTGACTCTTAATATGTAAGGTCACCTGAAGATTTCCCCTCAAATGAGAGGATTTCATGAATATATGGGTATCTGGCAATGGTAGCTCAAGCAGTAAACAACATCAGCACAAAAAGACAAAATTCTGTTATTTTTTTTTTAATTCCAGCCTTGTCATCAAATTTTTCAGTCTGATATTGGCTTCCATTATTTAAGATACATTAATTATTTGAGAGGTAAAATCAGAATGGAAAATTTAATGCCACAGCTCGGATTTGAACCACGAGCTTTTCACTTCAATTGCAGATGCTCTAACCACTGAGCTCCCATGTCGGCCTGGGTGGCTCAGGTGCTTAGAAGCTGGCCTAGTCATCCCAAGGTCACAAGCTCAAAGCTGGCCCAGACTGATGGTTTTTAAGTGTGCTTAAACCCGACAGCTCCATGTCAGTAGATATACTGGCATGTACGAGGGTCATTCCGAACCTAATGCCTCCTACTTTTTTATGTTGACTTCGAATGTCTGAGCCAGATGTTAGTGCAGTGGTAATGCTTGAACCTTCCTCTTTTATTTGCAGGTGGCTCCATTCTGTGGAAGTTGGTGCCAGCAGAGGAATGTTCCAAAATGGAGTCTGATGTAGACATACATATAAAACATATGTAAAAGTAAAAGAAAGTGTATGCAGCCAAGCTGCACACATTACAAGAATTGAAGGACAATATCACGAGACAAATACAGGCAATCAGTCAACATGAACTTCTTCGAGTGAACCAGAACTGTTTTCAGAGATATGGCGAATGTATTCACATTGAAGGTCATCAATTTCAACATCTATTGTGATTTCAGGCAAGCCTAATGTAAATCAATACAGCAGTTAGAATTCTGTACACATTACCAGCCGGTCCTTTAGGCATAATTCTGGCAAAGAGCATGCAGGCCTTCACCCATTAGAGTGCCACTGCAGGGCGGTCCAGTCGCTCAGGGAACGCATGGTATATATCACTGTAAAGCTTTACGTTAACAAAAGAAACATATCTGTGAAATATAATGGAAAAATGCAGCTCATATCCGAATCACTTGCATCATTGCTGTTGTTGCTGAAATTACCTGTGGAAATGACACTGTTTTATTCTTGCTTCTATAATTCTGTTTTCCCATGTTGCACTTATTACGCCCTTTGTATCAGTAACTACTTGTTAACAGTTTTCAGCTTTTTATTGGTGGAGCTTTATTACAGATGACACTGTGAAATCTTTGTTTCGCACAACGTAACCATTGACTTCAGCCTAAATTAATTAAATGGGAGTACACTAGGAAAGGGGGGAACCAAACAATTTTGCAACTATGTTCTTCAGCAATACCATTGACTACATAATCATTTAATTGGGATATGTACCAAACAGAATTTCATTTGCTTCCCGAGTACATTAAGTTTTTTGTTTGGTTACCCTGTCTTTATCAAGATTTTGGGACATAATTAAATATTCCTTAAAAGAGTAAGACAATTGCAAATGCTCACAACATACACACAGATACAAATTCAGATACATGTAAATACAAGGCAAATAACCACATAAATAGAATGATGCAAATGAATTTGTCAGCACGCAGGCAATTTCTAACTGATGCAAGCTGGAGCTGGAGGGAAGCATTGTATATATTGCAAGGAAAACACAAGATATTATGCATAGTTTATGTTACTGTTGGATTGCAGGTCAGGCACATGCTAATCATATGTTAAATTCTGGCAACTACTGACAACACTAGTTTAGCATTTAGAGTTGCTATGGAAATGCCTTAGCTCTAATTGGTTCCTGTTTTCTTTACTGTGATGATTGCAATGACGCATGCATCCCCTCCTGTCCATTTAGACCTTTCCACCACATAGTGAGCAATCGTCAATTACTTTCTTGTTTGGCATCGAGTATAGTTTCACTTCTCATTAAAAAAAGTTTCACTGTTTGTTTCACTTTGTACATGGTGAAATAAATTAATTATGTTTGCTTTCTATTCATAACTACATTGTTATTTTCAAATTTAATTTCTAAACCTTTCTCTGTTTTTCTAAGAAAGGAAGTTATATTTTACATAGGTATAGTACATATGTCATACTTTTATCCTAAATGCTGAATTTAAACATTGCATCCTGTGACATGCGATGTTACCAAATGCAATAAAAAAGAATTTAAAGACTTGTGATACATAATTAACAGGGCTCTGAGTTTTAGGTGCTAAAAACTTGGGAAATATTTACTTTTTATGTGCTTAAAATGTCAAAAGTATGTGCCAAACAAATAAAATATTTTTCTTAACATCTGAATAGCTGAGCTAATATAAATATACATGGTACTCACAAGACATTATTCCTGGAAGTGATCACCAAGTACATGGTTCTTCTTTTTAATCTGAAGGGTGAGTAAATTAATAACACAAAACATTGTCCGGTTGATAACGGAGGAAAGTTAAGCTTCGAAACGAGTTCCGGAAAATTATAAATGTAAGTGTTGTTTAGTGTTATTAATTGACTCACCTTTTAGATTAAATTGATTATAACAACACTGTTTTCAAACTTCTAAGAAAGCAGGACAGGGTTCTTCATTTAAAACCTAATGGGCGCATGGCATTACACCTGTGCACGATCGGGTATACCACAGCCAGCTGTGCTCCTGCATAAACTCTACAAGTAAAGCATATAGAACGTGCTTATAGAAGATGTGGAAATGTCGTCCACCCTTGGCTGAACAAGTATTATATTGGGAGAACACATTCTGATTCACACGATTAAGTTGGGCTATTGTAATATTTCCAATTTCATTTCTAATATTTTGTTCATAGAATATTTTTTAAAACTTTTTTATATTATCCAAAATGACTTAATGATTATTATAATAATATATATTTAAGAATTTGCATGACAAAGAATAGGTATATCTGGAAATTTCTGGGAATAACGTTTGAAATCTTTATTCAGAACAAATTTTTAGTAATGTATTTAAATGGTAAACCATAAGAGACAGACAACAATGTGCTAAGCTGCAGAACTGTTTAAAATATGTAATTTATTTCAACTAACTTTTTCTGTGGCATGAGCCATATATTGGTTTGGATTTTTCAAGACTTTGTCATTGTTTTAAAGTGCTGCTGCTATTCAGTAGTTTCTGACAATGTCATTGGAGTATGGAGTTTTAAGGCCAGCGTAAAGCAACCCACTTTTAAATATCTGACTATCAATTTGGTTTCCTCTTTGCCTTTTTATCTATAATGAAATGTGTAATGTAAAGGTTTATCTGTACTATCAGTAAATCAATAGAAAGATACATTTTCATAACAATAGGATGTAGAAGATATATAAAAACAAACAATAACTAGGGGACATGTGGATGGCGACCAAAAGATGCTCAAGCTGAGCACAACATTACTTCCACTTACTGTTGTTTTGCTCCTCACTGTAACTTTTCTATCTGACCTTATAACCTTACTTTGGTCATCTGTTGTTCTCCTCCGACCCCAATGCCATTTGGGTTCCCGAGGGCTAGGGAGTCTTTATTTTTCCAACCTTTCCATTTCTCTGTAACTCTTAACCCCTAACATGCTGACCTGTCATGGCATGTAATACGTCCTCTGATTGGTAATCAGAGGATATGGTCGGTGAATTTAGTTTGATAACTCTCCCGGTCAGGTCAATGAGACCCGTAAACTAACGACAGGTGTGGTCCTCCAGACATTCTGGGGATTGTGAGAGAGCGATGTGACCACCAGAACTTAAAAATATGATGCTCTCTAAAAACGCTGTTACTATTACTGCTATTGTTCTCTTCAGTAATATTGGAGAGCAAGAGGATTAATGACTTCACTGTCAGAAATCCAGCATTAGCTAACAACAAAGTACGAGGGTTGCCCCATACCTTTTTTCTGCAAAACTATTTATTCCACAAAATTGAACTTTTCATATATGAAACAATGTTTTGTGTGGTCACTATATTTTTCTACATAATCACCATCAAGTTCCACAGTCTTTCTCCAGCGAGACATGAGGGCATGTATTCCCTGTTGGTAAAAATCTTTACCCTGCCTGCAGAGCAAGGTTTTCACTGTGTCAATCACCTCGTCATTTTTTAAGGGGAGACAAGTTTTACAGAATTTTTAATACATTATTAGTGCTTTGGGAGAATTTTTAATTTTTTATTACATTGTTAATTTAAAGTTTCATTATTTTCAGGCAAAATTCTCCAACCTTTTGCATAGTAAAATAATCTATACTAGCAAATGCACATTTAAGTGCAGTAACTTTTTGATACATTTTTTCAATTATTTTACGTGATATTTTTATTTTAGCATTTTTTTTAACAAATATTTTCCATATACTTTCAACCATAACTGTTCATACTCTGTAAACTAAAATTCTGTTCCACTTACAGGAGTGAGTGTGCAAAATTTCAACAAAATTCTTCCAGTAGTTTCTGATTTTCCTAAAGGATAAAATTTTAAACTATAGAAAAACCATATTAAGATTAAAAGGAGAAGCATTATATATAGTGATGTCCTGATCATTGTGAAGGTTTCTAGTTGCTGTTATATATTCAGGTAGACAATCACTTACTTGTAGTTGTAGATAAACAGGAGCGCTTTCGCGGAGGTTACGTCCACATCCTCAGCCAGTGTAGCAACGTGGTAGCAACTGTTGTTTGAAGTCCGAGTTTGGTGTCTTGTACACTCTCCTTCGCTCTGGTGGTAGAACTTGCAAACACAATCAAATCTGGTGCAGAGGGAATTTCAAAATTGCAGACATGACTGGAGTTTAAGTGAATAAAATATTTCTCCCAAAGGTCCAAATCTAATGCAGAAGTGGCTGGTTTTAGCAGTTTGATGTTGTTTCCAATGTTGTGATTCTCGTTACAAAAATGGTGTGCCACCACAGATTTCTCAAACAGTGTGAGAAATCTGCGGTAGCACACCATTTTTGGAACGAGAATCACAACATTGGAAACAACATCAAACTGCTAAAACCAGCCACTTCTGCATTAGATTTGGACCTTTGGGAGAAATATTTTATTCACTTAAACTCCAGTCATGTCTGCAATTTTGAAATTCCCTCTGCACCAGATTTGATTGTGTTTGCAAGTTCTACCACCAGAGCGAAGGAGAGTGTACAAGGCACCAAACTCGCACTTCAAACAACAGTTGCTACCATAGGGGTCCCACTTGGATTGCGGAACTGGAAACACGAATCCACCAGCTCTAGTAGTTCTATCGGCACAACACAGAGTGGCTGATTCAAGTTTTGAGGTTTTGTAACGAAAACAAACGTTTGGTGTTCTGGAAGCGTCAGCTATGTTGCATGTTGATATAAGTTTTTCGTCGCTAAATGATCTTCAACAGAGAGGTAGTTATACATTTACATTATTTCTACTTTATATATGTGTGTGTAATATTGGTATTTACTATTAATATTGGTGAAATACGTAGCAATTAGGTGTAAGATGCTTTTAACAGGTTATAACAGTGGAAGTGTTATCATGTATTTAATTGATAATTGTATTCATTTGTATTTAATTTTCAGCCACGCAGGTAGTGGGATATGCCTACGATACATTTCTTGCAGCATTGCAGTGTAAATACCCAGTGGAAACTAAAGCTAGAATCTGAAGGTACGTTATTTATTTTCATTAAGTTTTAAGAGCTGCTTACTGTACCAGTGATATTGGATGAAGATAGTGTATTTAACAAAATGTATATCATAGCTTTTTACGCACATGTGGCAGTTAATTGCATCCATTTGTTGCACAAGTTGTAAAATACATAATTGACCTACCCTTAGAAGATGTGGAATAGTAATCAAAATTGCAGGATATTATAAGAAATATGTATTTTTAAAAAATTACACATTGGTTGTTCTGCAAAGTAATAGGCACACGATTTGACTAAGACTTTTTACTTGGCTGGAGATAATCAAGTGCCTCTGTTTGCGGTTACATATTTTAAATTATATTAATAAGCAAGTGCAGCAATTTACACTACCACTACCACTATCGTGCTCATCATAGCCTATTTCAACAAATACAGAATTGTCATATGAAACAATTTTTTCACAAGCAAGTCACTGACATTGTCTTCAAGAGATGAGTGTTTTGTATTTGCCCAACCAAACCAAATTTACATAAATGAATTTATATGTACATTAACATACAAGTATATTAACATATGATTGATATTTTAATGAATGTCTATTAAACAAGATAATCATACTCTTGATATCTAACTCTCAAGTGTTATTTGCCAAACCGTTAACCGAATTATGTGTTAAATAGAGCATATTGATATTATAATAATATTGGCTAAAGTTGTCACGAAAGTGTTAGGATTGCAAACCTGCGACTTTTGATAGAAAATTTATTACTTGCTAGATAATCATATTTACAACTGCTGAAATTGTTTGTAATTAAGCTTAGTAGGTGAGCTACCAAAAGAATGAAGTTGTGCACGTTTTGTCTGAACAGCAGACAGAACAGGTTCTGCACACTGTGCACTCTGTCACATGACTACAAATGCCGATGACTTGATTCATCTTGAATGTAGGTTGACTACTAAGCCTAATTATAATCCATCTAAAATTATCTCTATTTTAAATGTAAATTGGATAATGGCCTAGCCCTTCTTTACACAGGTCACTTACATTACTTAGACTTTAGTTATACATAAATGTTGCTATTCGTTGCATTGTTTTTTGTTTATTTCTAGGATATGCATGATGGAAAGTTGGAGTTAAAGGTATTCCTGTGATTGTGGGTGTATAACTTTGCAAGCTGTGCCTTTTTGGTGTCCAGTGCTGGTGCTGAACATAGTGAAATGGTGTGAAAGTGTTAAATGAAGTGAAACTGTTAAGAGGACATAGGACATTTGTTGTCAGGCTAATAATGATCTAGTGAATGACAAAACAGGTGTTCGCTTATGGAGCAATACAGTGTTGTATATAATATATGTAGAAGAAGCCTCTTTGTGAGGTTATTTGAGCTTGTTATGCAAATATGTCAAATTTTGTTATGCTATCGGAATGCTAGAAGGAATAAATAAAAGTGTCAAACTTGTGTAATTGTTCCCATTTCCCTGTCAAATACCACATCCTAATGTTTGGTTGCATTGAGGTAGCTCATTAAAGTAGAAAATATTTTACTTTATGCCATGCATAGTAATTAGTGGCAGCATCAGAATTGAAAAAGAAACATCTTGTTGCTATTAAGAAAATTAGTCATTTGAACCTGCAACCATTACAGAACTCATTAATATTTCATAAAAGCTATTGATGTACAGACTATTGGACAATTTTAATAAAAAGAAATTATAACAAATAAACTTCTTTTACACCTGCTTACCTGTCAGTTTCAGCTGATTGTGTGTCCTAATGCCATATTTCTACCACTGACACATCAAGTTTAATATGTGAGCCTCCATAGTTGTGATTACAGTTTTTAAGAGTGCCGAATTTATTAAAGCACATAAAAGTTAATTTGCGTGAGCTTTTAATATGCAGCACCCTTAAAAACTGTAATCACAACTATGGAGACTCATGTGTTAAACTTCACGCATCAGCGGTAGAAATATGGCATTAGGACATACAACCAGCTGAAACTGACATGTAGGCAGGTATGAAAAATCCTGTAAGAGCTACCGGCAGCGTGAGCATTCGGGAGCGCGATTTTTCATACTTTAGTTCCAACTCGCCGCACTTGGAGCGCTTCGATCGCTGTTTTGTTGACAAAGATTTAACACGTAGTTTCCTTTCTTACTACTAGGTGTTCTGTGGTTGCTACTGGCTGAGGATGTGGACGTAACCTCCACGAAAGTGCTCCTGTTTATCTACAACTACAAGTAAGTGATTGTCTACCTGAATATATAACAGCAACTAAAAACCTTCACAATATAGAAAAACCAATTTAAATTTTGGATGAAAATTTCCTTTATCATACCTTAGCTAAAACTGCCCATATCCTTCTTGTTCATCATCCTCTGCAGCTCTTTTATCTCCTCTGTTTCTGTCTGGCAATTCTATGTAGATCTACAATTCTGAAGTCTGTATTTCGGTCCTGTTTTGCCTCTCCTGGCGCAATACTTGATCCAAGTTTTATTTTAGATGCATTTAGAGAAAAGCTTATATTTTCATCTGCAGACCCAACCCTAACCTCAAGGTCTTTTTGCCCCTTTATATTGTTAATATGGGACTTACCATACTTTTTAAATACTTTACCAGGTCTTGGCATTGTAAGAAAGATCCAGTACAACCTACTTTGCACAAAGAATGACACAATAACTCAAATTTTTACTAAAATTGCACTAAACAGCACAAACTTGTTTATGAAGCTCCACAGCCTTTTATACAAGACTGTTGTGATAACAAAATGGATTGTGCAACTTCACAAAAAAATTTCAGCCCTCTAAACCTAAGTTTCAAGGTTCAAAAGGCAAAATTGAGCAAGAAAACTCATTGCTTCACTGAAAATCTTAAAAACTGGGTGTGGCTCATTACGTTGTTTAGGATTATAATTTTTTTTATAGCATTTTTAGTTTGAATTTCAAAATAAATCTCTGGGAAAATAATCCTAATTATATGTACTTTCAAACAGGCAAATAAAAATATTTTCTGATTTTTTCATAATTTCTGCCACCGTCTCCCCTTAAATGCCTTCCACAAATGGCATTCTTCAGTGGTCCAAACAAGTGGAAGTCTGAGGGAGCCAAATCAGGACTATATAATTTTCCAGAACACGTTTCAGAGGCTAACTTTCCTCCATTATCAACCGGACAATAACTGGGTTTCCATGGTGCGGATAGCGATGCTTCTGATGTTTCTTCTCGTAATGGTTCAAGGAAGTTTCTGAAAATATATTTCTGGGGAATGTCAAAATTAAATACTCTGTTTCTATTTTTTAAAATGAAGATTTGTTCCCATATGGACAGCTCTTGTTTTCCGGTTATGTGTTTGAGGAGTCGGTTCTGGCTTTATGTCGTGAGTTTTTGTCCAAAAGTTTTGAGTTTTTGAACAAAAAATCACAACATAAAGCCTGAACCCTAACTCCTCAAACACATAACCAGAAAACAAAAGCTGTCCACATGGAAATAAATCTTCATTTTAAAAAGTAGAAACCGAGTACTTAATTTTGACATTCCCCAGAAAGATATTTTCAGCAAGTTTCTTGAACTGTTACCAGGAGAAACAGAAGAAGCATCGTTATCTGCACCATGGATACCCAGTTATTGTCCAGTTGATAATGGAGGAAAGTTAACCTCTGAAACGCATTCTGGAAAATTATAAATGTAAGTGTTATTTAGTGTTATTAATTAACTCACTATTTAAATTAAATTAATATTAACTATGTTAAGTAGATTTTCCGGGTTTGTGGGCCGTGGTCGAGTTGGATTACCTTCCTCCGACGTTTCGCTGGAAACTGCATCCAGCATCTTCAGGGTCAACCTCTGTTATTATCGGCTGCACATAAATTAAAGTTCACTGCAAACTTTCATATTCATCTTTGTTTGTTATTAGTGTCCATTGGTAACAAATTTTCACGATCGCTTGTTCTCATGAATACCAACATGAGATTATCGATCTCAAAATGCCGGCAAATGGGACGTCTCTGATCATGGTATAAAGGAGAAAGCTTTCGGTGTTTCGGGTTTTCTTCTCCCTCTTATTAGAGCCGGGAGCCAAGTTTTGCTTATCTGCTGTCTCTCCTCTTTTCGATTGTAGGAGTTTTTATGCATAAAAATCTCTATCGCTTCCCGAGTCAAGTGAGCCTGGTAGTGGCTTGTCCTTGAGAGTACCTCCGTGTCTTTGTAATTCACGTCGTGGCCGAACAATAGAGAGTGTTCTGCCACCGCTGACTTGTCCGTCTGCCCCAACCGGCTATGTCTTTCATGTTCTTTTAGTCGAGTGCTGATACTCCGCATGGTGGTGCCTATATATACTTGTCCACAGCTACATGGTATTTTGTAAACACCGGCTGTGCAGTGTGGATGTCTTTTATCCTTAACGGAGTTAAATAAATCTTTGACTTTCTTTGTTGGCCTATAAATAGTCCTAATGTTGTACTGTTGCAGCAGTCTTCCTATTCGGTCTGTTACCTTATGGATGTATGGTAAATAGATGGTACTCAGGGTTTGCTTCCTCCGGTCTTTTTGGACTGACGGGTACCTCGGATGGAGAGCTCTTGTAATTTCCTTGTGTGTATAACCGTTGCTGATGAGGGCCTTTTTAAGATGTCGGATTTCTTTATTCAGCTTTTGTGGCTCACAAATCTTCTTGGCCCATTCGGAAAGGGTTTTGATTATGCCCAATTTTTGTCTTGGATGATGGTTCGAGGTTTTATGGAGGTACCTATCAGTATGAGTAGGTTTGCGATAAACTGTGTGACCCAGACGTGTGTTTACATGCACACATGCAGATATGTTAACCAATAGTGTACTAGAGGTGGAGCTCAGCGTGGGGCAAGGAGGAATACACTACTTTGTCCTCACAGCAAACAGATCATACAGCTCGACATTTGCCTATTTTATTCCATTGTTTGGAATTGTAGGCTTTGTATGTATTAATACATTTCCTGCTTATTGGAATGTACTAATTTTATAGTGCCTGAATTGTCTATTTTCAAAGTGTGTGACTTTCCTTACCATAAGGGCCTTTTATAGTTTATTCTTGTGATTAATTTTATCAAAGATTTTGTCTATTGTAATTTCGTTGCTTTTGTTTATGGCAGGTATTTGTTACTGGGGTTTGACCCATGGATCTTCTGATCTATGAACAGCAGCTCTTAGCCACTGAACTACCAGGGCAACATGCCGGCACAGCCACATTCTCCAACTGATTAGCATTTTCCTACCAGACCGCAAGGGAATCTGATATTCCAGTCGCATACTCCAATAGAGACTTAACAGTTGTAAGTACTTAACTCCCAGCTTTTAAAATGATTATATAATTTCCATATTTCCTTTTTTTTATCTTTTTTTTTATTTACCTGATTACTCTCCCTTTATTTACAAGCCAGTGCCTAGAGTTGAATTGACGTAACTTTGGTATCCTGACAGTTCCTCTCCTGACATGTGTGTTCCCGCTGCGCCACGTGTAAAACATGCAGTGTTGCCGATCTGTTGGCCAATTGTCGGTTGAGTGCCAGGGAACATGTAAACAATGATAACACTTGAGAGGTAGAACTGGAACTTAAAAATGCAATGCCACAGCTGGAATTTGAACCACGTATCCTCTGCTAAAGTACTTGCTATAGTAAGTCACCATTGGGGTAATTGTCTCTGATGTGAGACTGCCTTTGTGGTTTACTGGGAAAAATACGAACTGGTTTGAGAATTCAACGTCATTCTGGCAGGTTGTCACAGTAGCTTAATGGTTAGAGCACCTGCTTGGTAAGCGGAGGGTCTGTGGTTCAAATCCCAGCTGTGGCATTGAATTTTTAAGTTCCAGTTCTACCTCTCAAACGTTGCCCACACACTGCTTGTGTGTTTAAAAACACCAACAGTAAGTTTGTTGGCATATACAAATAATAATGATAAAACTTTTTGTCTCAAATTGCGACTTATAATGGATAACTATAAACAGATCAAAACTGTAATTTTCCCAAGGTACGCCAGTAAGCTTTTGGATCGTGTTATGTGAGAATAAGCACATATTTCATTCCATTTAACCTCTTTATGGATGTTGCCACGTGATTATCTGAATGTTTGTGCCAGCACTATATTATACTATGCTTATAATAGGCCAAAGCTTTCATTTTTGTAATTTAACAATCACAGCAATGAACTTAAAAGAAAGAAAGCGAAAATTAATTGTCATTTCAAAATCGCTGGAATTTCGAGTTTTTTTTCACAAAACAAAGTAATTTCGCTTCAATTTGCACTCTGCTAAAATTTGCTAGAATAATATTGATATTGAAAATAATGGGAAATCACTTTAATGTGTCTGTTGCCTTTATTATTAATGCAAAACCTACACATTACACATCATTATTATTAATAATAAATACTAAAATAAATATTTGATTTATGGTACTCACATTAAGGTGACAAGGGGCTTACTGTGAGTAAGAAATCGCTGCTCTCTTCTTCCTCTGAGGTGAAATCCAAGCCAAGAGAGATTATTATTTGCTGGACACACTCTTCTAAGATGCCTTCTTTCCTCCAGGCTTCTTCGGTTACTCCTTGAATATTTTCAACCACTTTTCCCCAGTTCTCTGCAGTGACATTCTCCACTGCTTCCTTGGTGAGTCGCTCTACTTCTGATACTGCAAATTTCTTATGTCGCGCCACATATCCTTTTATTTGTGCTCATATTTTTTCGATAGGGTTTAAATGAGCATGGTAGGGGAGAAGGCAAATGATTTTATGCCCTTGTTCTTTCGCCAGTTATCTATCTCATAGAGTGGAAACCTTGGTTTATACAGATTCACAAAGTCCATTAGTTCTGCTTTTTTGAGATCTGGATTAATGTGGACTCCATGTTTTGCAGTGACATAGTCGTGCACCCACAATAATATGTCCTCCTTCCATCGCATTGTTGGAGCCTTATTTATAACTACCGAATTACAACTTGCATATGTCTAAGATGTGGCAACAGCACGGGCATAGCTTGAGAATGAGAAAGCGATTACGTAACCAGGAAAACTATTGGCTACTTTCAAGGTCAAACCTGGTTGTCATGGCAATGGACCCATAGGTCACACCACGCCCAGAATGCATGCCTGGCGAGCTATCAGAGTTACGTTAATTCAATCATTGTGTCAGACGCCTATCGGGGAACAGGAACCTAGAGTGAGGACCTGGAAGCAGGTGATCAGCCAAGCACCAGGTATGATACTGAGGAAGAGGATGATATGAAATGCAGGGAAAATCGGTGATTGTAAAGGTGATAATGGAGCTGTTGGTGGAATGAGTGGTGGGGGAAACTGGAGAACTTGGAGAAAACCTGCCCTGATGCTGCTTCATCCACCACCAATGCCACATATGGGTCCCTGGGATTGAACCTGGGTCACCTAGGTAGTAGGCGAATGCTCTAACCGCTTGGCCATGGTGTTGCCTAGTTTCCATATTATTAGGCTAAAATTGATTGTTCTAACATACACAAATGGTGTGTAGCAAAGCTTTGAAAAGTAGAATCAGAACTGAAAAGTTCAATGCCACAGCCAGGATCTGAACCATGATCTTCTGCTCTACATGTAGCTGCTCTTAATCACTTAACTACCAGTGATAGCTAATCAGTTGGAGAATTCAAGGCTGTGCTGGCATGTTGACATGATAGCTCATTGTATCTGTGGTTCAAATTCCGGCTATGGTATTGAACTCAGTTCTGGTTCCACCTTTAGAAGTTTAATTACACACAGTTTGTGTGTGTTAGAACAATCAAGTATAGTTGGTTGGTCTGATATTTGGATATAGCTTTTTGATATTTCTATACTACTTATTCTATTATTATTCCTTTTCCAGGATGCCCCATTGCAGTGTTAATATGTAGTAGTAGTCGTCATTGCCCCATTACTTGGATATATTCCATTTTCTTTCATGCTTCCCAGTATAGTTCCGTTAGTGATCCAGAGGTTAACATCTTGATTCAGAGTCATACAATGGGGGAGATGATCTTTGTTCATTATGGACTTCTCGTTGTGACACAATACACAATTTGGGGAGTTGAGGATACCAATTTTATGAAACTGCGCAGCCAGAAGGGATCAGTAATCTAAATGTTGCAACAGCCTCATATCTTGGATAATTAGGTATTAACTTTTTGTTCTGTGGTAATGCTGCCCAAGATTTCAATATTTTGAGATTTATAATACTGCTTCAGTTCTTTTTGGAAGTTTCTTTTAATTATAATTTTTGCCGAGTGCTATGGTAAGGTTTGATTTGGTTTTTGCAAGATTTTGGTTCCCTTTTGCAGTGGTGTAAGGGATAGTGAAGCACCTCTTATAGCCTCTCCTATCCAAGTCCCAACCTCATCCTGCCCGTGGTGCACCCTGCTTTTACAGATAAGTCTCTGGGGACTGAGTTACAGCAGTATAACTGTAAATGCCATTTATGAAGATCTCATCACTTCATAACTAAGGCAAAGTTGTTTGCATCTGTAGAATCCCTTAAATTACACATGCCTTTGGGTGGTGCAAAGTGAAAAACATAAGTCCAATTAATTATGCAGCAGTAATGTTAGATGCATTAATTATAACTCAAATTAATGTAACTTGTGTATTCTGACAGTTACTTCGGCATGCGTTACATACATAGAAGAGGAGGGGCAGAGCAGTCTGTTGTCATGACAACCAGGTTTAACCTTGAAGTAGCCAATAGACTTTGTGGTGGAATTGCGTAGCCACAAGTCTATTGGCCACTTTAAGGTTAAACCAGGTTGTCATGACAGATCCCTCTGCCCCTCCTCTACCATGCGTGTAACCCATGCACAAGTTATGTTAATTCAAGCATAATCTATTTACATAGTTATTGGCTAATGCTGGATTTCTGACAATGAAGTCATTAATCCTCTTGCTCTCCAAAATTTTTCACTGATGGATGGGGTGCTAGAAGTGGCCAGGCATATTTGTATCCATTGGAGGACTAGGTGATTTTGATGTACTGTTAGGTGGGGAAGGATTTTCCAACATTCTATAGTAGTTGGGCTTTTTGGTGACAACTTGGAAGTAATTGCTATAATTGCCGCCCTAGAATCTGTGAGAATAACTGCTTGATGAAAATGTGAAACTACACAAAAGAGTTAGTAGGGCCATTCAAATTGCTTCAATTTCTCCATTGAAGTTTGTAGTTCCATAACCTAAAGATCTGTAATAGGAAAAGAGGTGGCACATGACTCCAGCTGATGCTCCATCTCTGTTTGATATCAGTGATCCATCATTCTAAATATGGAGCCATTCATGTTCTGGAAATCTAGTATGGATTGTCTCCAATACCAATAATTTTAGAACACTAGTTGCAGTATCTTCTTTCTTGGAAGTTTAAAAATAGTGTTTAGTAATCAATTTAAACCAAAAAAGTGCACAACACTTATAATTTACTGGAACATGTTTCGAAGGCTAGACTTTCTACCATTATCTACCGGACATCGACTTGTTCTCCCTGGTGTGGTTGGAGATGTTTCCTCTGAGGTCTCTTGTGGTGGTTCAAGGAACTTGCAGAAGGTATCCTTCCCCGGGATGTTGAAATTGTTTCTAATTTTTCAAAATGAAGATTTGCTCCCACGTGGACAGCTTCCCACCATGCTCCATTAAACTTCCCTTTAAATATGACATAACACTTATAACTTTGTAATTCTTGATGTGGTTTTCCATTACTGGTTACTGTGGATCAGCCTTTTAAGTTTTGGGATGTCATCATTTTATCAACCTTTCTATTCCTGATCCTGCTAAAAGCTAATATCAATGAAATATTGCAAATGCTGTAGGTTTTACTTGAGCGGAATGGAGATAACTTCTCACAAACCATCCTCTATGTTTCATATGTCCACTGAAAATAAAATGCATATTCAAACGAGTTATATTTTAAATTTTATGAAATGCTAGAAAATGGAAAGGTATTAATAATGAAGAATGACAGTCTTTACAGACATTTTGCAGAAAAGGGAAAAAAAGAATGAAAGAGACATCTCATCAAACAACAAAATTTAAGCAAAGCCTCAAGTTATGCTTATGCGGAAAAAGTTAAAATTTACAGTTAATGTAACAATAGTGATATTCTCAAGAATTTTGTGTGATATCAGCTCTTTGCAACAAAAATAAATAAACGGAAGGAAAAAATAATTGAAGGGCTTAGTGGAATAGGGAGGTATCCCTCAAAATTGTGTTTCTGAGATATTTAGTACTTTATTAGATTTTCCATAACTCAAACAAAAAATTACCAATCACTAAATAATTTTGGTACTAAATTAGCCAGGGTTTGAACTAAGTTTCTGCAAATGTAGGACACAGTATGTTGGTTTATAGCATAAAGAATATTTACTTAACTTGAAGATGGCATACAATATTCTACATTAAAAGTGACAATCACAACTTCCAAACATCACAATCAAATGATTTCATCTTCATTGTTCTCTCCCATTTCACACATGCTGTCTGATCTCAAATTGTCGGTCTGGGTGGCTCAGTTGGTTAGACACAGGCCTACTGTTCCCAAGGTTGCGGGTTCAAATCCGGCCCAGGCCGATGGTTTTTAAGTGTGCTTAAAAACGACAGCTCCATGTCAGTAGATTTACCTGCATGTAAAAGAACTCCTGAGGGACAAAATTCCGGCACACCAGCGACGCTGATGTGATCCTGGCAATTGACAGCGTCGTTAAACAACAAAATAATTTTTTTTAATCTCAAATTTAAATAAAATTCATGGTACACAGGGGGTATGAACTTAAACAATGAGGTCATGTCTCGATATTTTGCTTCTTTGATTGACCTTTCATTAGGGTACTTCGGTTCGAAGACTGTGTTTGATATTTTCTGTGGTTTTCCTTTTCCTGTTTGAAAATGGATAGTAGTGTAAGGGCTTAATTGACTGTATGCAAAACACACGTCTACTTTATGCCCACCTTCGAACCTTAGAATGGATGCTTTCCAGAAGTCCAGATTTACGCCAGAATGGGATTTGTTTCTTTTTGTTAATTTACTAGTTAATGGAGCCAGACTAACAAATATTCTCTCCTCATTTTCAGTACAGAGAATGGCTTCTGCCTCCTTGCATTTCATATAAGATTTGCCCACTCCTCAGGTATATACACATACTGGGTACATTGTTTTAAGTTTTCAATGTTACTAAAATCTGCATCACTCTCTTCTTTTGTAATGTGTTTGTAACCACACCATTCAGTTTTGCAACATTGGATATTGGTAAATGCTTTAGCAGGCACAATTTTGCCTTTTCGTGTAGAATATTCTTTTCCACTATTCCGTGCTAACTTCCTGCTGTTATATTTCCATTTTTGTACATCTCTCTTGCTCTTTTTGCTTCTATTTTCCTCATTTTCTTCGTTTACAAGCACAACAAACCTTTCAGCATCAGCCATATTGTTTCTAAGCCATGAGATGTGAAAGCTGGTCTCCCTTTGGCCAATGCAGTATACAGCTGACCTATCAGGACAAACGAGTGAGATAGCCCCATATTCCACTCAGAATACCTGAAAGCTCCTCAAAAAGCTTCTATCTCCCCAATATGCCAGAGGGGCTACAGAAGAAGTTAAGAAAAGTGATACTCCAACTAGTGTTCTAAAATTATTATTGGCATTAGAGACAATCCATACTAGATTTCCAGAACAGGAATGGCTCCATATTTATACTGATGGATCATTTATATCAAACCAAGATGAGCAGGTGCTGGAGCCACATGTCACCTCTTTTCCTATTACAAATCTTTACGTTATGGAACTACAAACTTTGATGGAGAAATTGAAGCAATTCGAATGACCCTACAAAATTTTTGTACAGAATTTCACATTTTCAGCAAGCAGTTATTCTCTCAGATTCCAGGGAAGCAATTATAGCAATTACTTCCAAGTTGTCACCAAAACACCAAACAATTATAGAATGTTGGAAAATCCTTACTCATGTAACCGCACTTCAAAAACACCTAGTCTTCCAATGGATACCAGCTCACTGTGGACTGAGTGGTAATGAGAAAGCTGATTTTCTTGCAAAAAAGGGTACCGGCAATGTGCAGAAATCAATAGTTAATTTACCATTTTATGCAGCTAAAAGATTAGTCAACTCTGAATTCAAAAAAATTATTGAAAAATATTACTACGAAAAATCAAAGAATAAAAGATGGGAACTACCAAACATTCAAACAGTAATTCCTGAGTATCCTCGAAAAACAGCAGTTGCAACCTTCAGGTTGATTACAGGACATGATTGTCTGGCAAAACATTTAAACAGAATTGGGATATATTCTTCACCACTCTGTCCTCTATGTGATCTGCAAGAGGAAATGGATCGAGACCACCTTCAAATATTCCCGGCCACTTCTAATGCCCCATCCATCAGTGAAAAATATTGGAGAGCAAGAGGATTAATGACTTCATTGTTAGAAATCCAGCATTAGCTAACAACAACAACATTCTTAATAGTTCAATAAACTAACACTAGATGGACTCAGGTTACATAATATGCAACTAGCTCATGTTTGACCAAAATGAGGGTTAGCCCCTAACTCCACTAAGCCCTTCAATTGTTTCTGGCTCCAGTGCAGCAGCCAATTTTGAAAACAGCAATGGAATGTAATCTAATGTATGTATCAGATTAAATCGCTGGTGGTTTTACTGTACAGTGCATTTTCCTTTAGGAGGAAGAGTTGTAGATGAGTAATGAACCATGATAAAGAATGGAAAATAAGAAGTGTTGAAGGAAGGTACTAAGGTAACTATGCGGTGAACCATTTTGGAAAGAAATGGAAAACTTATTTACAATTAAATTTCACTTACAGTGCATGCAGACAGCCGAGTCACACAGCACTTGGATGTGAAGAAGTAGAAAAAGACGATGAAGTGAAGATGTAAACTTACATCGAGGAAAGAATGACCTAAATCCTAGAGAGGTAAGGATTAACCTTTCCTTGGTAATGGTAATGGAACAGCATGACTTAATACAGTGTTCTTCATTTAAAACCTAACGGGCGCATGGCATTTTGCTTCTGTGCAATTGGTTCTGCCACCTCCGGCTTTACTCCTACATAAACTCTGTGCATAAAGCATGTATAATATGCTCACTTTATAGAAAATGCTGGAAATCTTGTTCACCCTCGAGTAAACAAGAATTATATCAGGAGAATGCATTCTGATTCACATGATTAAGTTGGGCTACTGTAATGCTTCTGATTTCATTTCTAATATTTTGTTTTAGTTCTTCCAATGTATGAGGATTTGTCTTGTAAACTTTGTCTTTCAGGTTACTCCACAAGTAAAATTCACAGTTAGATCAGGGAAGCAAGAGGGCCATACACCAGCACTTGTCACTGTTACCTTCAAACACTTCCCTATTCTCTGGGAGAACTAACCTGGCACTGGAAGTTACAGCTGCCTGCTGACTGCTCTGTTGCAGTGTTGCCACTTTTTCACTTGCTGTGTGTGGCCAGTGGTTCCACCATAATAAGGGGTCCATCACTTTCCTTTTCTATGTCAAAGTATTCTCTTACGGCACATACCATCTCCCAGGCATGGCTTTTAGGGTTATTCCTGAACCCAATACATGGGATATTCTTTAGATTAGGTGACGCGAGCACTTGGTCAGAATTTCGGCTAAGTCCAACTCGGCAGTGTGTACGAATTCTAACGAAAGTTGCCGAAGTTGCTGTGTTATTGTAGTGTTAATTCAGCGCTGCCAGCAGCACTATTTCCCCAGGAATTCGTTGCCAATAGTAAGTTTGAATGTTTTAGCAGGACCCGGCAGTATGCTAGTGACCTTCTTAGAAGTAAGTTGTGAAAGTGCAATGAATCGCTTCATTAGCATAGTATTGCGTCCTGGCACCCTCTTTCACCTTTTCCTTTCTGCCTATATCCTATGCTTCCGGTGGAGTTTTTTTAGTGGGTAGTGCCCTAGGGTGAAGCCTACAGTCCCTCTGTGCCATCCCAGCGCATGGGGCTCTGTAAATGGATTTTTTCTCCACTCGAAAATAAAAAATAAAAAAAGAACGATAAATAATAAAACTAATATAAATATAATAATATAATAAATATAATAAATAGAATATAATATATATAAATAATATATAATATAAATATAATAATATTAAATAATAATATAATAAAATAATATAATAATATAAAATAAAAATAAAATAAATAAAAAAGAATGATAAATAATAAAAACAATATAAATATAATAATATTAAATATAATATATATAATATTATATTTAATATATAATATAAATATAATAACATTAAATAATAAAATAATATAATAATATAAAATAAAAATAAAATAAATAAAAAAAGAACGATAAATAATAGAAGTAATATAAATATAATAATATTAAATATAATAAATATAATTTGGTTAAATCAGTAAGCTTTTTCTGTTTGATTGAGTGTTTGTTCATTTTATGTATAACATCAGAGTTGAAATTGTTCAAGTTTGCAATGTTGAGGATATTGTGGAATTCTAAATCATATTCCTCTTTTTCAAGTAGTATGGAGTTGAGTCTGTGTAGTAAGCTTCTGAAGACCGCATATTGATGAGAGTAAGGGTTATTATTGTTCTTCAATAAGAAGTGGGGAGTAAGGGTTATTATTGTTCTTCTAATTAAAAAGAATAAATGAAACTAAAGGGTATTTTAAAAAAATGACATATCATCCCAAACTGTTTAGAAAACAGACTACCATTTTCAAAGACTACAACATAAAATTGGCACCATACAACAAATACAACCTCAGGAACTTACTCAACTCCCCACTTCAGAATACGCTTTCAAAAACCGCCAAATCAGGAATCTACAAGATCGATTGTGACGATTGTGAGAAGTTCTACATAGGTAAAACAAAAAGGAACCTGAATATTAGACTAAAAGAACACAGGAGACACATTCTCAACAAACAGTGTGAGAAATCTGCGGTGGCACACCATTTTTGGAACGAGAATCACAACATTGGAAACAACATCAAACTGCTAAAACCAGCCACTTCTGCATTAGATTTGGACCTTTGGGAGAAATATTTTATTCACTTAAACTCCAGTCATGTCTGCTATTTTGAAATTCCCTCTGCACCATATTTGATTGTGTTTGCAAGTTCTACCACCAGAGCAAAGGAGAGTGTACAAGGCACCAAACTCGGACTTCAAACAACAGTTGCTACTGGCTGAGGATGTGTACGTAACCTCCACGAAAGCGCTCCTGTTTATCTACAACTACAAGTAAGTGATTGTCTACCTGAATATATAAAAGCAACTAAAAACCTTCACAATGATCAGGACATCACTATATAAATGCTTATCCTTTTAATCTTAATTTTAGTGTTGTTTTTATGTATTTCAGTATTGCTTCTTATAGATTTCTGCATTTTAAAACATTCTTACTAACTTGCTTTCTTGTTTGTCAGTTTGGTATAAATTTTGCAATTAGCTTTGTAACAACTTTCTCAGGAGCTAGAGACTCAAGATATTGAACATAGTAGTTTGTCAACCTGCTTTTCCTTCTTCTCTAGTCACCTGAATTTCATAATGCAACATTTTTCCTACTCTAAAATTTGTATCCTCTAAAATCATTTACCTTTATTCTTCTTTCCATTCATATTCCTTGATTCTCTCTGGCCTATTTTGTCCCTCTCTTTCCACCACTTCTTGCTCTACATTGCTTTATTTTTGTTTCTATTGGGAAATGTTATTTAGTATTTTATCATGGTGCTGTCTTTTTATTATGCTGTTTTGTATGCATTGAGCTATGAGATTCTTTTACTATTCCAGGTCGTGATATGGGTGAAATGAATGAACACAGGATGCAACTTTATTATATCACTTTTATTTGCACCTTTCTCGTTTGCAATATTACACTCGTGACATTTAAATTAACTTTCGTCGCACATGAATATACCTTCTTGATAGTCTTTTCACGTTATTAGTTATTTTAGATCACTTTTAGTATCCACATCTATGCATGTCACAAAACGTATCTTTACTTTCCGGAAACTAGTACGCTATTACAGAAAAAAGTTGGCATCTCTTTACATAATGCGTTTGTATTCAAATGCGTATGTGCTCATTTTCCGCAAAGCACACTTTGAAACCCTCCTACATGCTAAATAGTTCCTGTAATGTTAGGGAAGCGATCTTTATCTATCCTCCCTACACTTTTAATATTATATATTGTTCTTATATTTATACATATTAAATTTGAACATGTTACTTAACATTTGAGACAGAATATTAGACCCCAATAGAAAATCGTTCATATAAATGTTTGTCAAAAGTGTATAAATATTAGAATTGTTTGTGTTTTAACAATAAAAACTATTTGCGCGGATGAATACCACGGATGAAAAGGAAAATGGCGGTGTGTCGTGCCAAAGCGACGCCAAGAAACGATTCAGTAGCGTCTATATGTTCAAGGTGATAAGGCGTGTTTTGGTAGCGTGTGAACATGGAACTTTCACCAAACTTTTATCCAGCGTAAATTCTACCAAATCATTTAAGTGTAAAGGTTTTTAAGAATTTAATATGGTGCTGAGAGTGTAAAATATCGAAGTGTTAATAAATAAATACACTGTGATAAAGAAACATTGATATATGCATTCCATCTGTTACCACGACCCTGTAGATAGAAAACGCGTCTGCTATCACAGTATTCCATCTTTCTGAGAAGAACATTATTCTTGCTGCTATGTGTTACCAGTAATCATTTAAAAACGGCATCACATTTAAGACATTTTTAAACAATTGCTCATTTTTTTATAACAATTGAGACAATGGCAATACATTGCAACAAATATTTACATAAATGCTTTCTTTTCGGGGTTTAACCGTATATTCTGTCTCATATGCACCTTCTTTTGTTTTTCAAGTTGTCACATACGATATATTTACAATCTTGAAACACAACACAACACTTCTCCCTATTCCTTTGATACAATTTTTCACTTTGTACCATAACCTTTTTCCTTTACAGCCTTCTTTACTGTATATTTTTGTCTTTTGTTTTGGCATGTCACAGTAGGCCTTAATAATTTTAACATATTTAATTATTACACAACACAATACCATGAATATTCCTAAGTTTTTACATTTGACATTGACACAAATATTATTTAAGTGTATCATGATTTATTATTTGCCCTTGGACTTATGTTCTTTGTTATGAGGAGAGAGAAACAGGATACAAATCTTGAGCTAATGATTATGATCATACTTACGGCTGTTCTATTCAGTTCTTCGCCTTCTTTGTCTTGCAAGCTTATTATGTGTAGGCAGGTAGTTGATTCGGTTCTTTATCTTTTATGTTACTAATGATACTATTATGACATTGGGTTCTTATTCACTATTGTTTAGTTCATCGACATTTCTTTAAGCTCAACATTGGCCATATCCATCGTAATCTGTGGGCATTGTTTTTCTCTATGATTTTTTCCTCTTTACTAATTGTCATCTCTTTGTCTCTTATCTCTATAAGAGAAAACTTCTATATTTATAATTATCCTGCAACTATGTTATTTTTCTTCTTAATTTTTCCTTGATACCCTTGTGTCAAAAATATATTCTCTTCGTCGCCACAATTGATTTCTTCTTATTTTGTCGTTGACATCCCTATGTCAAAAACATATTTTCTTCATCGCTATAATTCATTTCTTTTATGACAATCAGTATCTGCAATGTTGTATAAACTGCACTTGTTTGGCCATGATGGCCACTCTCACCTGCCTGCTTCAAAAGCTGAACAGCAGAAGGCAGTCTGCGCATGTTCTTTGCTCATTTTCTGATTAAGTGCAATTAATTACTTTAGATTAATTTTGTTGCAGTTCTACATGGTAGAATAACATGTTAAACATACCATTGTTACATAATGCAGAGGAGATCCAGTAGTTTTTGTACTATTGAGTGAACTACTTTGTAGCTGATATACCTTGTAATACGTGGCATCAGCCAATGAAGGTACACTTTAATTCTATTTGTACATGTACCTCTGTTTACATCACGATCAATTCTTTCGGTGAAACCAGTATAGCATGGCAGGGGGGGAAGGCAAATTACCTAATGTGCCATTTTGATTGGAGCTTAATCTGGCTGATACAGTGTTTCCTTATGTTTAAATGGAAGTATTCCTTGCAATAACTCAGTTTTAGTTTCTGTTGTTGAAAATTCAACCTCTCATTTTTTGCAACTATTCAACAATTTTATTGGTTCTTTCTGCTGGTTGTATTTGATATTTTGTTTTGAATACCTAAATGATATGGTGCATTATCCATTATAATTATGCTTCTCTCTTCTTAATAATTTAAGAATCTGTTCAAAGACCATTCTCTAAACACCTACCTGATCAAAAGTATCCAGAAACCTATTTAAAATTGCACTCAATCTTCAGGTGTGTTATGATTTCTATTACTTGACATTAATATGTGGTGGGTCCATTCTTTGCCTTTTGGACATCTTTAGTTCTGCTGGAAACACTTTCAATTATGTGTCTCTGTGTCTAGAGGAATGGCAGCCCATTCTTCCTGTAGAGTGGAAGCCAGAGAAGTTACTGATGTTGGATGCTGGGATCTGGAGCAATTTTGACATTCTAACTTACCCCAAGGGTGTCCAGTGGGGTTCAGGTTGGGACTCTAGATAAGCCAGTCCATTTTTGGAATATTGTCCACAAACCATTTAGTTAAAGCCTTTCCACATATATTCAAATTTTGGAGAAGATATGTGGATGACATTTTCGCTATAATCCCCCAGAAACAAAAAGACGACTGTCTAAAATTACTGAATCTACAGGACAGCCATATAAAATTTACAATTGAAGTAGAAGACAACAACACATTACCCTTCCTGGACCTCAAAATTACTAGAAATATAGATGGTATAAAATTTGGTATACATAGAAAACCCACACATGTAGACAATTACATCAAGAAAAACAATTGCAACCCAATTTCACACCAACTGGCAGCATTTCGAAGCTTGATACATCGTTTATATAATGTCCCGTTAAGTAAAGAGGAATTTCTGAAAGAACAACAACACATAGAAGAAATTGCAATATTAAATGGATTCAACCCAGCCACCGTTAGGAACATGTCAAAAAATGCAAAAAAGCTCAAGATAATTTCGCAAACCACTACATTAACACCACTCACAAACAACTGGAAATTTAAGAAATTCACGTACCATCCCTGGGCCTTCAGAAAATTTGAAAAAATCTTCAAGAAACTAAACATAAAACTAGCACCGCAAAACCAATACAGTTTAAAAAACCTGCTTAATAAGCCACTAAACAATACCATCCCATACAATAAAAAATCGGGGATTTACCAGATCAACTGTAATAGTTGTGACAAAAGCTACATAGGGAAAACAAAGAGAAATTTGGATATAAGACTTAAGGAACACCAAAAAAACATAAAATTAAAACAAATTGAAAAATCTGCTGTGGCACATCATTTTTGGACTGAAAACCACAACATCGGCCTTAATATAAAACTGTTAAAATCTATTAATTCACCAATAGAACTGAATATTTGGGAAAAAATATACATCATCAAAAACAGTAATAAAGTTATTAATTTCGAAATACCAGCATTGAATGAAGTGTTAAAGCTCTGCAACCCTAACACCAGATGGCAGCAGAATAGAGACAACAGAGAAAAGGAACAAGAGGATAACGTCAGTCACCCAACGGCTGAAGATGGGATCGAATGGTCCTGAAAACGTTTCCGCTTAAAAAAGCAGTTAGTAGTGAAGGTGTGTGTAAATAAGTGACTCAAAATAAAAAACTCAAATATAAACATCTATTTAATTAAAGCAATTTTCAGGGTGCATATAGACATGTTCCCAAGTGACATCTAAGATGTCATAACTGTACCATTTTCTATAAATTTGCATAGTCATTCTTTATCCTCATGATCTTGGTCAGGACATTGGGACAAAGTCCTGATGACATTGTATTCTCATCGGTCCTTATCACATGTGCAAATTTTCAAATCAATCGGACAGCTCTGAGTTGGTGAAAATTACATTGAAAGATTCAATTACATTGATAAATGTATATCAGTAATTTTTTATCCTGATGATCCTGGTCAGGACATTAGGACAGAGTCATGCTATTATTATTGTATTGCCATTGATCCTCGACACATGTGCAAATTTTCAAGTTAATCAGACAGCTCAAGTAGCTGAAAATTACGTTATATTGATAAATTTAGCCAAGTCACCCTTTTATCCTGATGATCCTGGACAGGGCATTAGGACAAAGTCATGATATTGCTACATTGTCATCGGTCCTTGACATGTGTGCAAATTTTCAAGTTAATCAGAGGACTCAAGTAGCTGAAAATTATGTTACTTTGATAAATTTAGCTAAGTCCCATTTTATCTTGATGATCCTCATTAGGATCTTAGGACAAGGTTATAATATTATTCTATTGTCATTGGTCCTCAACATGTATGCACATTTTCATGTCAATCAGACGAATGTAAGTTATTGAAAATTATGTCTAAAGATTCTGTTACATTGATAAATTTAGCTAATTAATTTTGTTTATTCTGATGATCCTGGTCAGGACCTTAGGACAAAGTTATGATATTATTGTATTGTCATTGGTCCTTGACACGTGTGCAAAATTTCAAGTCAATCAGACGACTCTAAGCGGGTGAAAGTTACGTCAAAAGATTCTGTTACATGCATACATACAGGTGAAGATAATATAAAGCATGTAAAAACTGATCAAGCGTTTAAAACAATGGAGCATATTACTAAACTTAGTTGAAAACTATGCTGACTTTTAAAAATACCTTTTGCTCCAACCTACTTGTAATAATATTTAAAACACTACTAGTTTTGGAGAGGGACCTCTCAATCATTCCTCTCTAGTATTAATTTTAAACATTATTACAAGTTGGAGCAAAATATGTTTTTAAATGTTGACAGTTTTCAACTAAGTTTATTTACAAATCAACAGTTTATGTTACATAGATAAGTCTTCAATGGTATAGAAGACCTATTTATAAGGACGTTTCCCAAAGCTTTTTTGAATTTTCAAACTTATTTTTGTTTTTAATTTTGATTTCTTTAGTGCAATAAGTAATGATGTGTTGGTAGCCCTGCCGGTTGCTGCTATTTGGAGCTCAACGAATTCCCTCAGATTTCAGTGTAAAAAATAGTGTTTCTAAGTTGTTTTACTGATATTTTATTGCTACCATATAAACTTCATTTGAGGTCATTGGTATGAGAAAGGACAGCACTTGTGGAAACTGCAGCAAGTGAGTGGGCGAAGGAATCCAGTATGATGCATGTGATATTTGGTTTCATTTTGGATGTGTCTTAATGGATAAGAGGAACATTCCAGATGGCAAATGGTTTTGTAAGCTTCGTATAAAAGATGAGGAAATACAAAATCTAAAATGTCTAATTGTAGTGTTGCAGGAAGACCTTAAAATTACAAAATCTACAACTTATTTCCTAAACTCAGCTCAGCTTGCTTCCTCTGAGACGCATGTATGACTTGCTACATCAAAATACTCTGACAACCTTATACTTTGCTTATTTGCATTCCGTCATGGGCTACGGTATTATTTTTTGGGGTAATACGGTACAAAGTGGGTGGACCTTCGTCTTACAGAAGAGAGCACTACGAATTTTAAGTGATGCTGGGATGAGCCAAAAGAACAAGATAGTACAATACATAATAGTTTATGGAAGTTGTCCGACTATAATGCTTTTGAATATATACAAGAAGGTTACTGACTACTGAAACTTCTGCTAGTGATAACCAAAAGGGACAGTTCATAATTAGTGTAATGGCCAATGCTATATCCGATAATCCCTTCTACTTCTGCCGCCACACAAAAAACCGGCTCTGCACTTGGTATACCGGTCGTATGACGTCACAGAACCGCATCGATTTGTAAACACCCCAGACAACCATTTCTTCTGTTTACCATAGCTGTACTAATACGATGTGTCCAGCGTAAAATATAACCCTTGAGAAAATACTTTTTTATTTTGAAGAACACTGTAAATGTAATGCCAATATATATTAACCGTGTTTAAAGATAAAATGCCTGAGAAACGTTTGCGTTCTTACACTTAGAAATGTTCCAGATGAAACATTTTTCCTTTTTATTGCTAGCTGTACTAATATTTATATCCATGACTATATACTACGTATTCATGTATGTGGCTTTCATGTAACTGTTTTCTTAACGGGCACCAGTTTTACAATGTGGCAGTTACATCACCCGACTTAAACCCCCATTTTGCAAGGGGGACCACACCTATCGTTGGTCAACGGATCCATCGGACCTAGCCGGGAGGACTAAATAGTATTGGAAAGCACGAATGCTAATGGCTTCATTGCCAGATGCAAGGCACTAGAAAACAACAACTATATACTACGTTTCCATGGCGAATTCACGTCGATTGAGTTCTTTTCCCGGACCATCCCGGACTGAAGACCGCACGAAAACCCGAATGATTCAACTTCTCGTCCAACTCAAACACAATGGTGCCAATGTCTCAAGCTCAAAAGTCCCAAACCAGTATTCAGAAAGTCCCTTTTTTGTATAAAGTGTCACATGCTACGAAAAATATGTGATTGCTAACTTAAAAAAGAACAGAAACACCCCACATGCAGTGGGAGAAATTAGTAGTGGAGTTTAGGGTGTACAACTACAATATTTACTACCGCCCTAGCAATACTGGGTTAGGTACAAACAATGGCGGCTCGTGACTTGTCGCAAAGAGTGTGCAGTACATTACACCCTCTCCACCTTTACTCCCTTTCTTTCTCTGATATACACAACACAATTCTAATTCTAAATTCATATGGGCAATTGAGCTCTTAGATTTTGCTATTTTTTGTTTTAAATGACCAATATCACAAGAACTATTATTTGTCCAGATGCCGTTTCTCTCACTCGCAAACAAGAAGCACGGAAAATAGCTTCTTTTCTAAGAATAAACCCGAAAGATTATCTCCTACAGTTTCGCCATGTTATTTATTTCCACACTTTCACAGATTCATATTTCCCGCTATCAGCAGACACAAGTTCATGCAACTTGCTGCCAGAACACAAACATAACAAACAGTAATAAGGACTGTAACAAAATAACCATTCCAAACTGAAGTATTGGCCTTAGTAAATTACGACATGAAGAGAAATTATATGCATTTGTAATCGCTTAATAAGACTAGATGTAATTGTGTTTAGAACATTAATATAATATAGAAGATGGCTACATTATATTCAGAACCGTCACGTTGGCTGCCTAATAAGTTCTGCTAAACAACCGTAGTTGCTCGTAGCAAGGAAAACGGAGGGACTTATACGAGAGCGTAGTGCGCTTGCGCGCCAAGAATAGCATGTGTTGGCCTTGTCGATTACGCTGCCTAGGAGTCCAGGAGTGAGTACGAATCGCCTGGGTTAACCCAAGCGGATGGTGAGGTGGTCACGGTACCTATCCGTTTAATTACGGATTTACCCGTGAGGTGGTATAGGTATCTCACGGTTTTACAAGCTTTGGTGTTTTTATGTGTCTGATGGTGCAGGTTGGGTTCCTGTATTGTCACTGGCGGCGGGATGTGTCAGATCTTGGATGTTTTAGCCATCCAAGCTAGCATTGCCCTACTGTTTACTTCGTCGGCCGCTTGTGGAACCGTCGAGCAATGCAGTGCCAGTGACAGGAAACCGAGAGGAATAGGTGACAGGTGTGGTGGTGCCAAGTGTAGTTACATTTGGCGGTTGGTGAAGGGATAGCGGTACTTACCAGCCAAGGGCGTCCTTGGGTAAGCGGTAGCTCTGTCGCCGCCTAGGTAGGCGATGGTCGTATTGCTCCAGGGTGTTGACCAACTGGTTTGGTTGAGGTGTGAGTTTGGCATACATTGTGCGAGTCCTGTCCCGCACGACGTCCACAATATATGGTATGCCGGAATGAGTGTGAAGGATGTGTGATGGAAACCTACGGTCGGTATCGTAGATCATCCTAAGCGCCCTGTTCTGCACGGCCTGCAGCCTGCGGATGGTGGAACGAGCCACCGTACCCCAGAACTCGCAAACGTACAGAATCAGGGGCGGGACAATCTCACGGTACAAGCGTAGTTTGAGGTGTGTAGGCATTGTTGAGCGGAGTATGGGATATAGTTGTCTCAGGGCGCCATGTCCCAGACCGACCTTTGCTCTGACATGTGGAGTGAAGGTTAGACCACGGTCAAGTAGTACCCTCAGGTATTTGGTGGAGTTAACCCATGGGATTCTTCTCCGCCGCATTGCCAGGGATACACCTGGCCGCCAGTTTCGAACTTTGTCCAATAGAAGATCCTGACTCTTCTGCGCGCTAATGGCCATTCTCCACTGTTCACTCCAACTGCCGATTGCATCGAGCTGTCGCTGAAGTGGAGGGAAGCAGTACCGAACATTTTTGTTCTGCGCCAGTATGAGGACGTCGTCTGCATACTGACACGTAACAGTACGCGGTTCCACGGGTAGGTCAGACATGTAGGCAGCAAAGAGCAACGGCGATAGCACGCTACCTTCCGGAACTCCAGCCGCTATGGGTCTGACCGAGGACAACTTACCCTCCGCCCGCACCCGAAAAGAGCGATCCCGAAGGAAGCTATCCTCAGGGTGAGGCAGGGGGAGGGATTTCTGCCTCTCTGAGTTTGTACAGTAACCCCTGGTGCCATGTGGTTGCAAAGGCTTTTTCTACATCCAAAAGCACTGCTACTGTTTTGAACTTTTCCTGGAAACCCAGAGGAACCTTCTCAATCAGCCGCAGTAGCTGTAGTGTAGTGGAATGTCCATTACGAAAACCGAACTGATGATCCGGGATGAGTTGCCTTTCCTCGAAGAGAGGAGTGAGGCGGAATAGGAATAATCGTTCAAAAATTTTTAAACGATGGGTAACAGGCTTATGGAACGGTAATTTGAAGGGAAAACCGGGTCCTTGCCGGGCTTCAAATTGTAGACCACCCTCGCCTCCTTCCAACAAGATGGAAAGTGACGAAGCTGCAGACATGCATTATAAATCCTCGTCAGGTGGACTACGGCCTTTCGGTGAAGGTGCTGGAGCATGGCCGCAGTGACGCCATCATGCCCATGGGATTTACCAGGTTTTAACCTTCTGATTTCAGAAGCCACCTGTCTTGGGGTGACTAAGTGGATTTGGATCTCTGCGCGTGGCGGCGGAGGTGCCTCGTAGAGGCAATCCGCCGTCGCCTCCACGAGTTCAGTAAAGTCTTCATCCTGGACATCTTCCCGGGGTTGGAATTGGGATTCTAGATGATCTGCGAAAGCCGTGACTTTCTCTTGGGGCTCAAAAGAGAGTCTCCCGCGAGTGCCATGCAGAGGATGCTGATGGGTGTTTTTGTCCTTTCTAAGGGACCTAATTATCCGCCATGGTTGCTTCTCAGTAAGATCTACTTTTGCCATCGTGTTTTCCCAGGCTGTCTTGCTGTGTAAACGCAACACGCGTCGTGCCAGGGACTTGAACCGCTGGTAGATTGCCTGTATCCTGGGATGGCGGAAACGCTACCAGAGCCTTCGGACAGTTGCTTTGGCTTTAATCAACTGTCTGAGTTCGATGGGGATGGTTCGAGGGTTGGGAATGTCGGATGGAATGTGGTGCGTATGGGCACGCAACACATCCCGGATATGTTGGGAGAATGCCGTGGCTGCCGCCTCCAGTGCATCGATAGAATCGACACGCGGACGCGGGTCCACAGACTGGTTAAGTTCAAGGATGGCTGCATCCCAGTCGACCTTGTATGTCCAGTCTGGAGGGACCAGCGCTGGCAGGTCAATGTTGGAATCCACCAAGACAGGGTCATGGTCGGAGTCCAGTTCATTGACCGCTGAGAGGTCTAGATGGAAAGGAATGTTCTTGATGAGCATGATGTCGAGCACATCTGGCCTCCCTCGGGCCGGATGGAACGTAGGTCCTCTCGGTCCATGCTCAAGTACTCTTGGGTTACCGCTGATCAGGCGGTAGAGCCCTCGCCCCTTGACATTGCTCACGCGGCTATGCCAATGTGCATGCTTCGCGTTGAGGTCGCCTGTGATACATACCGTAGGATGCAGGTTCAGGAGGGTATTGATGTCAGCTTCATAGAAGCGGTTATCAGGAGGGTCGTATGCCACCCCGCCAATGGGAAACCTAATGGCACAGGCCTCCACGTGTTGTAGTGGTGGGATAGGAAAGGATGTGTGAGTGATATGACTCTTGATGAAAATGGCTGTACAGCCCCCCGGTCGGCCGCTCGATCAGACCGATGTGTGACGTAACTTGGCAGCGAGAAGTTGGTTGCAGCATACAAGTGGGTTTCACAGACCATTAGAATGTCAATTCCATATGACTGCAGAAACTCAGTGAGGCTTGGGTAATGGCCCCTTATGCCGTTTGCGTTCCAGAGCGCAGCCCTGAATGGTCTACGGACAAGTCTGGAGGCCATTACTTGGCTGAGTTAGGGAACAGCTGGGCCAAGGTTTGGACCAGTATGGCATGCTTCTGCATGGGGCTCAGGTTAGGACTTTCATACTGCAGCTTGAATTTACGAAGTGCAGGCAAGATTCTATTTATTATGTTATTAAACCACAGGGTTAGGTCCTGAAATTCCTCCAGGTCCGCCTGCGAGAGCGTTCCCCCTAATGCCGGGGTGGTCATGGGTACAGTGGGTAGCACAGGTACTACCTGTGGACCGGCTGTAACAACAGTATCCCTTGATGCCAGAGCTGCCTCAGTGGACTGCTCTGCCGGCGCCTTGGGTGGTTGTTGAGGAGCTGTTTTCGCTCTCTCCGCGGCTTGACGTTTGGTCTTGTTTTTCCTTCGCCGCTTAGGTTTAGGAGGAGCATTGGCCACTACAGACTTCTCTGTATGGCCTGGTGTTGGTGCCGCAACTTCAGTCGTGGCAGGGGTAGGTACTACTGCCTGGGCCTTGGCCTGGGCCAGTGTCTTTTCTGCCCTATTGAGGGCGTTTGCGAAGGAGACGCCGGGGCGGGCCTCTGCCGCTTCCAAGCGTACCTTGCAACGGCTCTCTATGATTTTCAGGCGAGTCGCGCATCCTTTGTAGACACTGCAGTGCGCGCCTTTGCAGTTGACACATGCACTGTCCGTATCCGGCTTAGGACAGTCCTGCACTCTGTGGGTTCCACCGCACCACAGACATGCAAGCGGACGCTCATATGCCATACTGGAATGATGAAATCCCAGGCAATTGCGACACTGCGTGGGACCCTCCTTGCCGTAAAAGCGTTCAGCCTTTACGGCAGTGTAGATCAGATGGCGCACAGTGTCGATTGGCTGGACTTGTTGGTCGCAAACTTTGTCCACCACGACCAGAAACAGTGGAATGGGCACCTTTTCAGAGCCGCTGTCGGAGACAATAGTCTTCTTCAACTGGGCCACTGATGCGGTGAAGTCATATTCTTCGAGGAGTGCCAGGCTGACATCCTCCGTAGAGCTGTCTGAGGCGAGGCCTATGATTATTCGCCTTTCCACGTGAGGACGTGTTGGCGAATAACTGTAAAACGGGATATTTAAATCCCGAAGTACAGCCTTAGCTGTTTCGAAGTCCTCAAGTGAGGAGGTCTTAATATTGACCTTAAGGGGCTTCCTTATTGCCTCAAAGCGCCCTTTCAGGTGCGAGGCTAGGAGCCGCATGGTTTTTGTATGCTCCTTAAAAGCATCCGCTACTATTGACGGTATTTTCTCCCCCTCCCCCCTTGGTTGGGGGTCGGGTTGTACCCTGTGGTAGCTGTTGCTGAGAGCCCGTGGAGTTACGCCTGTTCCGACGTCTCTTCACCACAGTGAAGCCCTCGGTGTCTGTGTCCATATCGGCCTCTGAGTCAGAGGAGGAGAAAGGGTGATAGGAAACCAGTGGTGGTGATTCCCTGTCGATAACCTGTCGTGGGACAGCGCACTTGCACTTTTTCCGCACCGGAGGTACCGCCTCTGGAACAAAGGTAGATGATGTAGTTGGTCCTGCACCAATGTCGGTCGGCACGGTTGCCCTTCGGCTGTTTGCAGAGGACCGAACCCCCTCCATAGAGGAGGAGGCGCCTGGGCGAGCCATTACGGCTTGAGGTATTGGACCTTTGGCTGTGGTCTTGCAAGCCCGTTGTCTCGTGGTCCGTTAGTCAGTTTGTCTTTGTCAGGAAACAAGAGATAGGAGAAGAGGAGTATGAAGTTACCTGGCTCCCCCGAAGTACCAGCTCACACCCCTCCGAGAAATCAGAATTGTTGATTGCGGCGCTCTAAAACTTGCTTCCCAAGTCTCTCATAGAGCACGCGCGGATCCGTGCTTTCGCCTGGCTTGGTAGTTCCTATTTTCTCCACCACGGTCGCTGCGGTCGCTCTCCTATTGCCCCCTCGCAAGAGGTACTGGAACTCCCTCCAATCAGCATGGATCACGGTGTGCATGAGTCGCGAGTCGCTGAGCGAATGAATGAATGAATGATTATGTTGCCTTAACTCGCCGAACTCTTAAATGCAAGATTTGCACCTCTCCCCGCGTACCCCTCGCCTAAAAGCTACCTTCGCCAGTCGCAAAATCGGGTTTATGCGTGTCAGCTTGTTGACTGGATGTCCTGACATTTGGTAAAGAGAGAGTGGGGAAATTAAACGAGCAAGTTCATACAGAAGAAAGTTAGGCATTCGACTTTCTCATATGCATATCTATAAAGGCAAATACACATTCACACGCGGAAAAAAATTAGTGGGTGTGCAGTTGCGACTATGCGATCCCCAAGGAACCGCCACTGGGCACAAATAATGCAAAATCAGGACTCACGTAATTGAAGTGCTTGCTCCTCTTATCATTAGGTACAGCTTTCCTTTTATAGAAACATTACTACCCAAACACATACTCGAATCTCACCTATAGGTAATAGTGCACGGCTATTACTGTTGTGTAAGCAAACCTACTGTGCCCTTAGTGAGAGTGCTGACTGCTGATTGAACAAATGACAGTTTGCGTGTGTTGTATATTTAACTTCCGTGAAATGTTTATCTTTGCTGTTGTGTATACCATAACCATTACTACACTATGTTATAGGCAGCAATTATTAAGTGTCCCATATTCATCTCAGTTTTTTCACTAAAGTCCCTTTGTCCCTTGCTGAAAAATATTTGTCAAAATGTCCCACAATATGGGACAAATCCCACGGGTTGGCGACACTGCTCAAACACTGTGTTGACTCCACTTGACTTTCTTATAGTAAGATTTTGGATATCTCTTATGGTTGGCTACTTATGCAAAAGCCATCCAGAGTAAATAGGACTACATGGGATATAGGCAGAAAATTCAAGATATACATTTCATTTGTCTTAAAATATCTCAAACACAGGGCATTTTAATAAACATCATTAGAGCCATTGCGAAATAAATCAAAATTTTCGAAAAATCTATGTAAAGGGTAGTTTAGGTTAGAGCAATTATCTTCAAAATCTTCTAATCTTCAAAATTCAGCACACAGCAGGCGAATATTTATATTACAAAAATTCTGACGTGTTGCACTCACATGACTTTCTCTACCCTTGTACTAATCATTCTTACAAACTCTTATTCCTCTATCTTCTTCATTTTAGTTGAGATAAATATTTACAGAAATTATCTTATTGCTTATTTTCTTGTGACAGGGGAATATGGGAATACAGTAGCTTTGAGCAATAGTTATATATGTTAAGGCTTTGAGAAGCCTTTCTCTTTGCACAGCTGAGAATATAAAACGATGAATTACGATCTTCCATTTGAGGAAAGCTTAAATATTCCAAAACTCACACAAATAACAAGGGATATCTCCGAAATGGATAACTCCAAAAAAATAATTTGGACATTAATTGTGTGCTATAAAGGGATATGCATTTTTATATAGTAAAATTTACGTAATGTTTACCAGTTATGCAAAAGTCGTCAAGAGTAAACAGAACTATGTGAGCTAAAGCCATAAAATTCAAAATATAGATTTGATTTGCCGCAAAAATATCTTAAGGAACACTGGGAATGAAATATCAAATGTCCATAGTTTTGTGTGGATATTTCTGGGAATTTTATTCTGACCGCGTTGCTATTAAATTAGTATGAATGCCTAACATTGGATTAATACTTTTGGAGCTATAAACTATTTCATAACTTTTATTTGTAAAAGTATCACATATTGAAAATGATGCATGCGTCTCCAAAGTTGAGAAAATGGGTTAGTATTATTTTTGATTGGAGCTTCAGGACATACATACAAATTGTATC
Organism: Tenodera sinensis; assembly: GCA_030765045.1. Lineage (NCBI taxonomy): Eukaryota > Metazoa > Arthropoda > Insecta > Mantodea > Mantidae > Tenodera > Tenodera sinensis. Next base: position 175,852 of record JAUKNM010000053.1, on the reverse strand, counting down.
TCTGATTATTTCAATAAATTTGATGAGTGAATTTATTATAACTTTTTTACTGAGTTCAAGATTTCAATCTTTAAAACTAATACCTTTTCATGACCTTTTTTAAACTTATTACTGCTGCTAGCATGTATTTTGGGACTTAGAATATTGCAATGGATACTTCTACTTATTTTGAGATATTTTAGTTGTATTTATACAAAAATTGGGACACGTAGAACACTAGGAATGTGTGAAAATGAAGTTTAGATAAAAACGCTGATTTATAAAATTTTGTGCAGGAAAAGGGTGAAGTATCCTTTAGGTGTAAAAACTGTCCTGATTTACAGTGCTCTATGTTTTACTTAACTTTGTGTCCTTCTGTACCTTTGTGCCCTTTTAGCCACCTATGGCCACCTTTTCGGTTTGTAGCAGTAAGTCTCCTGCTTTCGTGAAGTCGAGTAGTATCCCATTTCAGACTGATTTTCCAAGCAGTTGCTGAACATCCCTAACACGTTACTCCAGATCCCATATCTTGAGAACCTGAACATCCCATATTAAGAACAGAAAAACGTTTAATTCCCCAATTTCTAGCGGCTTCTTAGAAATAAACATTTCTTTGTGACAGCTTTTTGAAACGAGTGAACACTTTCATTTGTATTTTCTGTCCTCCATTAGCACAGTTTACTAGTTCAGAGCAAGCTAGTCTCCGATATAATAGGAACAATGATTCTAACCATACTATCATCGAGCTGAACAGATAATTTGTAATGGATCTTCGGAGTCTGACTCTGAGCTATGCTTTTATTATAGAAACACCAAGTGTAAATATTCTGGAGTCCGTGCAATACATTGACACATACATGCGGGACTGTTGCATTTACCTGTAGCCATCCAAAATATTTGTAAATAGGAGCTAACTCTTCATGTATAACACAAATGTCTATTTATAAGAATCACCACACAATGAATCCAACACAAATACAGCAAAATAACTAGCACGATAAATTTTGTTTTTACTTCTCATTCAACACACATATATCATATGGGTAGCTGCCAAAGCAGCAAAAAACTATATAAGCGCAAACTTTGCTTTGAGAATAACCGAAAATGTAAAAAAAAACCGGAATAATCCCTAGGGACATGCAGGAAGCTGTGGCCAACTGATTTTAAAGGGACAAAATACCACATGCGCAGGGCTCATTAAATGACTGTATAAAGATCGAATAGAGAGGGACTGCATATTTTCACGCTTTGTGGATGCTCTCAAAGGTTCAATGAATAATTTGCAGCAAAAAAAAAAAAAAAAAAAAAAAAAAAAAAGATAAACAAAGAAAGAAGAGAAGAAACAATTTTAATTTTAGACCAATTTTGCTCAAAATTTCACTCCCAGTGTCCCTTGAACACGTGGCGTTTTAATCAAAATCGTTTGAGCCATTTTCGAGAAAGTAAAACAAGAGAAACAAGTTTGTGTACATAAACGAGTTAGCATAAGAAACAGTATAATTCCTATTACATAACAAGCATAAGGAAGAGACACAAGTTTGTGTAGATAAACAGTTGCTGTGAGAAACAGTATAGTTCAGTGGCGTATATTGTGGGCTATCAAAGCTATCACCGGAGCCCATATGTAAAGTAAACTGGAAATAAATAAGTAATATTAATAATTGCAACACCAGCTTGTTTCCCTCATGAAAAAATTAGCGTGTTAGATGGAATATGTCTGGTTCTCTATGGCTAAACAAAGGGGAGGACAGGGCTTCAGATGCTTGCTGCCGCAGCCTTCACTATTATACGGGCAAGGAGGGGTGAGACGGGGGAATGCTGGAATAAGCATGCCAAGGCTTCGAAATGCCGTGTCGCTATACTCACTCCAACGTCTCTGAAATGGCCGTGTAAACCCGACTGGCTTGTGGTTAGCAAGAACGCTCTGTTTTTAATATTGTGTGATTATTGCGGTCCTCAAAGGCTGTATTAGTATTAATATTATTTATTTCATAGTGCACAGTGACCAACAGTTGCCAGTAATAATTCTTGGAAATGGATAAACAACGAGTAATAAAAAGATTAGTAACACAGCCATACTCGCAGTTGAGATACGAGGATAAGTTAGTGATGGTGAAACAGGGAACTCATCCACAAATGCAGTGTGAGCAAAAGGATAAGAATCCTTTTTTTTAAATTTTTTTTTATTTATTCCAACAAACCTACTGTTGGTGTATTTAAACACACAAGCCGTGTGTGGGCAATGTTTCAGAGGTAGAATAGGAACTGGAAAACCGGGTAAGCGGAGGGTCTGTAATTCAAATTCCAGCTGGGGCATTGAGTTTTTCAATTCCAGTTGTACCTCTCAATCTTGCCTGTGTCTACTGCCTCTGCTGGGAGAAACTTCTCTTCACTGTACTTGATCAAAAGCTATCTAAGAAATACAAGGGAAAGGATCCACATCTAGCCTCGCCATTCACAGAGACATTCCTGAACAAATGGTTTCCCACTTCTCTAAAAGTGCTCTACGAGATATCTTTGTATTGTAGAAACAGAGAGAGAGAGAGAGAGAGAGAGAGAGAGAGGAGACAGAGAGAGAGCGTGCGTGAGAGGGGGGTGGTAAATACGTAAATAATTGATTGCTATATCTGTCTCCGTCTAAAAGTGTTTGCATAACATATACTCGGCGCCCAACAAGAAGGGGATTGACAGTTGCTCTCCACGTGGTTAACCCACCGGCAGGCGCGCTGTTGTAAAAAGTACAACAGCAGCTGTTTTTATGCTTTATCAATGCCTCAACCTTGAGCTAGTGTGCCGCCGCTACAATGTATTCTTCTATTGTTGTTTACTCGACAAAGTTACTATGGTTTCAGTTTCCTTGTTCAGCTTTGACAGTTTATTTTCTGTATTGTAAGCAATTAGGTGTTGAATGTTGTAAGAAGTACAACGCACGCCTGCTCTTGTAACGGTTGCAAACTTTGTTTCTAGCAGTCAATATGCAGAGGTGAGTGTAATAAAAAAAGTGAAATGTACTTATTCATTGTTTTTTATTTTCAATAGCTGCATATTAAATGTTGATTTTGTTATATTGGCACGTTTCTTTTGTTATTTTGTTTCAGTTCGAAAGGTTTATTAGAAGAGGAAATTCGCAAGTTACTCTTAGAGAGAAATGATGAAGTATATTCAGACTTTTCAGAATTGGAGGAAAGTGACGTGGATTTGAGTGATGAAAACATTGAACCTGAGGACCATGACAGTGAATCTGAACTGGAAGTTGCGGATAGTGATGATTTTGAGAGCCCATGGAAGATCTGGAATTCTTTATTGGAAAAGACAAAAGTTACGCGTTGGTGTAAAAGTGAGTGTGCTAAACTCTCAAAAACCAAAAGAAAAAACATTCTGAAAATTCTGCCAGGCCCCAAGAGAAATGTGATGGACATAACTGATGAAGTCGATGCTTTTCTGAAAATAATTGACCTTGACATTATTGATGAAATTGTAAACTATACAAATATGTATATAACTAGACAGCGAGGCACACATAAATTCTGGGGTGAAAGGGATAATAAAGTGACATCAAGACACAAAATAATGGCAGTGTTGGGGATTCTTTTCTTGATTGGCACAAGAAAGGGTCATCATGCTAATGTAAGGGAATTTTGGGTGGCAGATGGAACAGGAATGCAACTGCTTAGGGCTGCAATGAGGTGCAAAAGGTTTCTGTTTCTTCAAAGTTGTATGCGGTTTGATGACATGGAAACGAGGAATGATAGGAGCAAAACTGATAAGTTGGCTGCAATTCGTACAGTGTTGGAAGCTTTTGTTGCTGTCAAAATTCTTATACCCTAGGTGAATTCACCACCGTACATGAAATGCTTCATCCCTTTAGAGGTCGGTGTGGATGGATACAGTACATTCCAGGCAAACCAGCTAAATATGGAATAAAAAAGTTTGCATTATGCTATGCAAAAACATTTTATTGCAGTAATCTGGAGGTTTATTGCGACACGCAACCAGAAGGGCATTACCGCGTATCTAATGCTCCTGAGGATATAGTGAAGAGACTTGTGGTACCAATAGAAAACTCCAACAGGAATCTAACTACTGACAATTAGTACACAAGCTATCCACTTGCTGAATATTTACTGCGAAAGAAAATTACGTGTATTGGAACAATGAGGAAGAACAGACATCAAATTCCTCCAGAATTTCTCCCAAACCAAGCAAGAGATATTGGAAAAGCATTGTTTGGGTTTCAGAAGGACAAGACCTTGGTCTCATATGTTCCTCGTAAAAACCGTGCTGTCATACTTCTGTCTACTATACATGACACAGAAGCACTTGATGAAGAAACTAACAAACCAGAAATAATCACGGACTACAATATGACAAAAAGGTGGAGTTGACGTTGCAGATAAAATGTGTGCCTCTTACTCCGTTTCAAGGATTACTAGAAGATGGCCATTGGCTATATTCTTCACCCTTTTGATCATTGCTGGTATAAATTCGCAGGTATTGTTTTCCTTTACAAAGCCAGAGGAAACTTCACGAAGACGTTTTTACCTCAAGAAGCTAGCAGAAAGTCTTAGGAAAGAACAACTCGCGTCTAGAACCTAACTCAAATCGCTGCTAGCCAATCTCACCGTATTTCTTATGCAGTTCCGTGGAGAAGTATTGTCTTCTGAAGATAAGATCCTTGAACCTCCGTCAAAGAAACGTGGGACATGTATCCTTTGTGGACGTCAAAAAAATTCCTCAACTTCCATTAAATGTGATAGATGCGGAAACTTTGCTTGTAAAGGTCACACTAAGAAACAAATTGTACGTGAAAGGTGTTATGAAAGTGAATGTGTTTCAGAATAGCTGGATAAAATGGTGTCATAGAGAACTAAAAGAGCTAAGTTTTTGTTATAAGATCTGATGATAGTTGTATTGAACTGTTTTATTCAAAATATTAACCAGTTTGTTTATCATACGCTTGCTATCATTTAAAAATGTCCATGTTGTAAATTTTACAACGCACGCCTGCTCATGTGACAAAATTAGGCGCGCCTGCCGGAAGGTTAAAAGGTCGAAATGAACAGGAGAGGATGGATACGTCATGGCGATCGTCATAACAACGGAAAGAACAACCAATTAGAATTAAGACGTTTCCATAGCAACGCTAACCCAGTGTTGTTATTTAACACGTGAGTAGCATGTGCCTGACCTGCAACCCAGCAGTAACATAAACTGTGGGTCTTATCTTCTGCTTTCCCTTCAATATATAAAATGCCTCCCTCCAGCTGCAGCTTGCATCGGTTACAGATTGTCTGTGTGCTGACAAGTTTGTTTGCATCATTCTATTTATGTGGTTATTTGCCTTGTATTTAAGTGTGTCTGAATCTGTGTACCTGCGTGTGTGTTGTGAGCATTTAGAATTATCTCTTTTAAGGAATATTTAATTATGTCCAAAAATATTGGCAAAGACAGCGTAGCCAAACGAAACTTTACGTACTCGAGAAGCGAATGAAATTGTGCTTGGTGCATATTCCAATTAAAGGATTATGCAGTCGATAGTATTGCTGAAGAACACGGACGCAAAACTGCTTGGTCTCTGCCTTTCCTAATGTAATCTGATTTAATTAATTTGGGCACAAGTAAATGGTTACGTTGGGCGAAACAACATAGAGTTCACTGTGTCATCTGTAATAAAGCTACATCAATAAAAAGTTGAAAACCATGAACAAGGGGTTACTGACACAAACGTCGTAATAAGTGCAACATAGGAAAATGAGTTTTAGAAGAAAGGATAGAGAAGTGTCATTTTCGCGGGTAATTCTAGCAACAACAGCATGATGCAAGCGATTCAGATATCAGCAGCATTTTCCCATTTCAATATTTCACAGCTATGTTTCTTTCGTTAACGTAAATCTTTACAGTGATATATTGCATGTGCTATCCTTTGCATTGAGATTCACTATTTTACTATTGTCTTCGAATACGAATATAAACTATACCTGCTCCACATTCCAAACGCAATCCAACCGTCTTCTTACGCATAAAGCTTACATGCTCTCCACGTGGTCGCAAAGTGGCAAAGTTGCCTCTCTTTCACCGAGAACTATCAATACCTTTCTTGTTTGGTAGCGATAATAATTAGACACATGTTAAACAGAAGTGTGATAAGAAAGATTAATTATTAATATACGAGGGCGAGTCAATAAAGACTGAGAGTTGTTTTTTTTTTTTATTATTTTTTTTTTTTTTACCGCGTACAACAAACGCACACCGTGGAAACAATGTTGTATGATGCCAATGGATCACCTATCATTGGTGGACAAAGCACATGTTCGCTTGCACGTGCGTCTATACACAGTTCGCCAGCCGCCTACAGAGAAATTGGAGATGTTACGCGAACAATACACTACATTGAAGTTTTGCTTTTGTTTGCAGAAATCCGGCATGGAAGCTTACAGAATGTTGCAGGAGACATATGGTGATGTCCTGCCACAGTCCACAGCACCTCGATGGCTCAAGGAATTCAAGGAGAACCGTGTTTCAATAACAAAGGAAGGTGGGTCAGGTGCTCCAGCAACAAACGAAACCATGATTAACACAGCTGGCATCATTGTTTAATAAGACCGGCGAATAGCAATTGACAGACTTGCAGACATGTTACAGATTTCTCATGGCAGTGTTTTTTCAATTCTGCATAATCACTTACACATGATACGTGTTTGTACGAGGTGGGTGCCAAGATTATTGACACCTGAACAGAAGTTGATGCGGGTGGAAGTGTGTATGGAACTCCAACGACTAGTTGAGCTGCATGGGGATGCTTACCTGAATTCAGTCCTTACAGGTGATGAAAGCTGACTTCACCATTACGACCCGGAAGGCAAACAGGCCTCCTCAGTATGGAAATCACCTGATTCTACACCGCCAAAGAAAACAAAGGTTGGTCGGTCAGCACGAAAAGTAATGGTCATTTCGTTCTTTGACTGCCGTGGAATGGTGTATCAACATCAGGTCCCTTCACATACGACGGTTAATGGCAAGTATTACAAGTCTGTTTTGGATGTCCTTGCTAAACACATCCGACGAAAACGACCAGAACTGCATCCTTCCGGTTGGCGCCTGCACCATGACAATGCCCATCCTCATGTGTCCAACATTGAATGTGTTCCCCATCCTTCATACTCTTCAGACTTGGCCCCCTGTGACTTTTATCTCTTTCCCTCTCTGAAAAAGGAACTAAAGGTGAAGCGTTTTGCTACTTCGGAGGTGGTCGTGAAGAAGGCTGAGGCGGTTATAAAGATGATGGCAAAAGATGAGTTCCAGCACGTGTTCCAGGGCTGGCAGAAGCATTGGGAAAAGTGCATTCAACTCAACGGAGAATACTTTGAAAAAATCACACCTATCTGGACCAAGACTAGTGTATTTTAGGTGTCAAAAAAAGATTCTGTCTTTATTGACTCGTCCTCGTACAACCTAATAGATACCTAATTAGGCAAAAATACTTTTGATGTTTTATATGTTGTTTTATACATAAATTAGTGAAATTATTTCTTGCAGATGCAAAAATTAAGTCATTCTTTTTGTGTCAGAGTCTCGGTTTCAAAATCTATTATTAAACTAATTAAATTAATTTCGTGGGGGAGGTGCGGCTCTATAATTAGAAAAGTCTGGAAATATCGTATGCATAAACATATATTAGATAGTTGTCTTACAGAGACAAAGAATCTGAGTATATTTGTGAATTAATGTAAGTACTGTTTTCTTAGTTCTTTCTTTAATACTTTACAATTTTTTGGGAAGATACAGCTCCCTATCCCCCCTTGGATCCATCCCTTAATGTAAGAATGCCTCAATGATTTATTACGGGCTCAAGGGTCCAACCGTTGTCTTTGAAGGCCTACATCTTCGTCATCTAAGAAACGCCGAAAATTACTCTGACATTGTATGCTGCTCCAATGCTACACAGGCAGATGTGTCTCTGATTCCAGTGCAACACCCAGCTTTGTTTGCAGATTGTGCCTAAGAAGTGCTTTGGTGGCCTCCATTGACTTAGCAGACTGATTAGCAATGCTGCGTGTAAACGGTATGAATTCTTCTAGAAACCTATCTGGCCATAATATTCTGGTAACTAGACCAAAATGAAGTGCTTCACCCGCTGTCAGTTTAGGGCATCCAAATAACAGTTCGCTTGTCACTGCATTTCCAAGAATATGGGGCAATGTTAAAACTGCTGCTCCCTCAGGTACTTCTTGTCCCAGTTTGGCATATGATGTGTAGGATGTAACTTTGTCACTGGCAATTGTCATATCAAAGAATGGCAGCATTGTCATACCCAATCCTACTGCTGTTCCATGTACACCAGCTACTATTAGTTTACTGAATAATGGTAACATCTTCAGAAACTCCCCAAGTGCAAGAGACCACTCCTGAGCCGCTGTCTTTCTACAATCAGCATTAGAATGCAGCAAGCTAGAAAATCTATTCCTTGCCCCCCCCCCCCCAAAAAAAAAACCCACACTACCTGCTGATGTGAGGAGAAGTACTCGATAGCTATCATCACGTTCCAGTTGCAAGGGTTCTCGTAATTCACGCACCTGAATGTGCAGTGCATTTTTCCATGTTAGTGGATGCAGATGCAAGAATGATCTGCACCAAATTGTCATAACGACGCAGGCACATGTCCTCGGAATGGTAGGAACCTGCATTCTGTCGGACACTGAACCTCTGTTTTGCAGTTTCTTCTCCTTTCCATTTCTGCTTTTGACTTTCAGTTTCCCAAGTTTTAATAAGTGTGGAATACCATGAAGCATTAAGGCTTAACGGTGGAACTTCTTTAGATTCTTTTATTATAGATGCTTGCAGCTGAATGGATGTTAAGTTTCTTGAACCATGGCTGGATGCACGTGAAGAATCATTTGAGCCTCTTCTTAACTGCGTCAGTCTTTTAAGATTTTCCCCCTCAGGTGCAAACGCTGTTGCCACAGCAGCTAAGCATGATGGTAGATCAGGTATCTTGTTATTCAACTTATCTGCTGCAAGAGTTTTTCCCTTTCTTCCTCCTTTTTCTGCTTTGACAATATATTTTCTTGTCTAGACTTTTCCAGTTTAGTATGCTTGCTTTTATGAATAGCTTTATGGACATTTCTTAATATCTGTGTTTTCAATTTCAATTTATCAGAGGAATTTGCCTTTCTGTGACTGTTTTGTACTGATGCTGTGGAACACTTCATACTTACACCCACGGTATACCCTTCTTACGATCAACTAATCGCTTTTTCTCCATGTTAGCCGAACTCCAACCGACTTTTGTTGGCCTAATAAATGCCAAATAACTGCAAATGGGGAGGAAAATCCATCATTTAACGACCAGTTCTTAGCAAATATGACTTTCACGTGAAACCTCTAAATCACCATGTACCTGTAAGGAAATACGTAATAAAATCATTTCTGCAAATGTTTATCTCGATTAAAATGAAGTAGATGGAAGAACAAGCGGTATTCCGAATAAGCTAGAGAAAGTAACATACATTTAATATATTAGCTTTTTTTCGTTATATAAGTTGGCATTTACCATTTCTCTGAAAGGAATATTATGGTATGTAGGACTGGGTACGGTTCGGTACAACTCGGTGCGGTTCTGTGACGTCATACGACCCGGTTTACCCTACTGAGTACAGAACCTGGTTCTTTGTTTGGTGACACGTTTGAACATGTAGAAGGGATTATCGGGTACAACATCGGCCATTACACTAATTATGAATTTTCCTTTTCTTTTCTTGTTTTATGTTTTTCGTTTTTGTTTCTTGCTTTGTTGCTTATGACTAGCAGAAGCTTCAGTAGTCACTAACCTGTCTTGGATATACTCAAAAGCACTATACTTTGGCAACTTCTATAATCTCTGTTATAACATCTTACCGAAAGGTGTTTCTCTAAATAATTATTGGTATACGGTTTTAGAATTACATTACCATTAAGAATTGTGCAAAAGTTTATTTCCTTTGATTTCATAATACTCATATAAGCAACGTATTCAACAATTTATTTTCTTGGATGAGATAAGAAAGTGGGAGTATAACTATTTTGCTATTTTTATCGAAAAAGTGGTTGTATTGCACACCAAACCTAAGGCAGGAAACTCAGGAAAGTGATAACATGCGGTTGCTTTGGCGACTACTTTCCACTACAATAGAAGGAAAGATAAATTTTTTAAGTACTGTGTGTTTCGTTGTCCAGCAAGTGCAACACCATGTCAAATTGGTTCACACTCAAATATAATAGAATATGTTCTAGTGTTTATGTTATGGGAGTTTCTTTTTAACATTCAAAGGTTTTCCTACACCGTTCCTGCCGTTTTGTAGAAAATCACACTATAGAATATAACACTGTTTGATTCTCGTTCAGGTGATAATTATTACACAGCAGTTAAATTTTGGAACTGCTTGTTAAACAAGATCTAGCACATGCATGCAATTTCATAATCAACAAGCTAAGATAAAAGCAAAATAGTGAGTTAGAAGGCTATTAATAGCTAGTACATCACTATCGCCACATCAGCGATATAATAATAATAATGATGATAATAATAATATTATTATCTACATCTACCTCTGTAATACAACTGAATTCTATATATAATAAAGCTGTTAAACAAATAGTATTGTATAGATGGCGTCCCCCATGGCAGTACTAAGATTTTGCACTCAACAAGTCGTAAATCCCCTTGTAAATATAATAAACTTCTGTTTGGTATAAGGAATCTTCCCAGACAAATTAAAAATTGCTAAATACCAATACATAAAAAGACGACAAAGGCAATGAATAATTATCGCCCAGTATCACTCTTACCAGCCTTCTTAAAATTTTTGAACGATTTATCTATGAACGACTAATGAGTTTTCTAAACATGTTCAACTTAATACCTAAGCACCAAAATAAGTTTGTCAGAAATAGGTAAACAATCAGTGCAGTCTGTAAAAGTAGAAAAGAAATCATAGAAAGCATCGAAGCAGGGAAACTCGCAACAGCTATCTTACTGAGGCTTTCGACTGTGTGGGAAAAAAAAGATATATTAATGAGAAAACTATGTCCCGTATCCTGCATGGAGTAATAGGAAACAATACGTAGTTCTAAACTCAACAAATGGTGACACCATATCTACTCCCACAATAATATTGATTGAATAGAAATAATTTTGCATATTACGTGCATTTTTATCTAAAGAAGTCTCCACCGTAGCGTTTTATAATGTCACACTGAATGTGGTAACGTAGGTGGTTGTAGAGAATCAAAGAACCAGAAAACGAAGAAAAATTATTCAAAAGCAGTGATATAGGGCGCACGAAATAAGAAGGCACATGAGTATCTCCAAGCGCTGATCAGCTATGGTGGGCTGTTTGCGGACCATATTGCTAAGCGAAAGAAAGAGAGGGGAAATATGCACGTGAGACTGTAGCGAAGGCGGTGAAGGAATGCAAGGTGCCGAATTAAAATCAGTCATAACAATTTCTCTCTCCTTAAAACGAGACGATAGCTATGTAATCCTATAATTTGCTTCAAATATAAATTTCTCATCAGGCAATTGCGTTCGCAATCTGTAACAATTGAGTAAAAGGAGTTTACATCCTTCATGATGGAAGCTGGGCTTAAATGATTGAATATTAAATCTTACAATTCTGGCTTTTTAATATTTTTATTTCCAATTTCCTAGGAACGTTTTCCTGTACATGTTACGTGCGGTTTAAATAAATTTAAGTGAAGGGCGTGGTTGCACATTTGAGCCATTTCTTATATTTCTCATATTTTTTTAAAAGTGTTATGCAAAATTTCTGCACATATGTTAATCTGTTTCTAAATTATGTAAACATGTACATTATTTATTATTATACATTATTTATTAGCAAATGCCTAAGCACAATTTCAGACCGCTTTTTACAATTATTTTTCCAGTGTGGCTTTCACGGTTGCGTATTTTACACATTTTTCAGCATTTTCAGAGTGAAACTACGGGAATAGTTTCCCCAATATGTGCTAACTAAAATTTTCTATACAGTTATTAATGTAAAGCAAGTGTGTTACGACAACATGCCCATTAAAGTTTGGTGTATATACATTTTTATTTTACTAAGCGAAACCCATAATTGAACAAATTTTATTTTTTTAAAACCCAATTGTGTTAAAGCTGTATTTATTGTCAAACTTATTTTACAGCTCAATAAGGAGCATAAAAATGCAGTATTGTTTAAAAATTGTGAACATTGCATCGTGAGAACTTTTTTATAACATAACTTACATTTGTGGTTTAAAACACGTAATCCAGGAATGATTTAACATAATGCACCAAACTTTGCAGCTACGCTTCTTTATAACAGATACAACACTTGTTATAAATTTAGAACAACCGGGTAAACTGTTGGGATTTTCGAAAATTCACCTAAAATACAATATCTTAAAACGCAATATCTAACGCTATATACTTTAAAAACATATACTTGAAATCACAATGTTCGCTTAATGTTCACTAACATTGCATGCCTTAGCTGTTGGCACCTGGTTCTTTTTAAATGCCAGTGGCCGCACTCAGTTCTTCTGAGGCCAACTGTTTTAAAAACGTGTAAATACTGAAAATAATTGCCTGTGTATCTAAATGCAACTCTTTCCCTTTTGATCTACTCGTCTATAAGCCTCTAGTTTTCGATAATGCCATGTTTCTTAGCAGCAAAATGAGTTGCAGTAAGTGTAAGACACGCTTACCACTAGGGCTAGGAAGTTCATGCATTTGCATGTTTTTTCACAGGAGATAAAAACGTATGCTTTCACATTATGTGCCCGAATTATGGAATTTTCAGTTTTTTGGACATGATTTTATGGTGCATATAACTGCATATTTTCTTGATTTTGATAAATGCAGTGAACCCCCTGTTTCCATCCCTTCATTTTGTGTGTGTGTGTGTGTGTGTGTGTGTGTGTGTGTGTGTGTGTCTGTGTGTGTGTGTGTCTGTCTCTGTGTGTGTGTGTCTGTCTGTGTCTGTGTGTGTTTGTGTGTGTGTGTAGAGAATAATCACTGCATTATCTGAGAGGTTTATATTAACAAAGATGAAGTGCAGGTCGACGTTTTGAGCAGCACGATTATCGCAACGCTTGTCTGTCCACCAATAGTTGTGCCATTGTGTTCAAACGTAACTGTGTTGTGAACTGGTTCCTACCAAATTAAATTAGGCGTATAAAATGTTAAAAGAGCTCTTCAAATGCCGGAAATAACACCAACTTCGAGTGCTAGATTAATTAGTTTACAGAAAGAGTTTTCGGGTGATTTAATATCTACAGGTAATAGGGTACTGTATTGTGGAGTGTGTGAGAAAAATTTAGGGAGTGAGAAAAGATTTCAAATAGTTCAGCACATAAACATAGCAAAACATATAGAGAATTTAATCAGAAAACTCGCAAACAGAGAACCTGTTCAAAAACAGCTAGTAGAGCGTTTGGGAAGTAGGGTTACTGAATTTTCCTATGACTTGTGCCAAGCATTTTTAGCTGCTGATATCCCCTTGTTCAACATTAATAATCTGACATTTGAAAACTTTTTTGTCAAGTACACTTGACAACATGTGCCTGAAGAAAGTACACTGCACAAGACTTAGGTCGGACATTATTACAATAACGTATTGTCAAATATACAAAATGAATTAGCGGATCAGTTTGTGTGGTTGTCTGTTACCCCTGATTCTGAGCGCCGTTCTATTGCTAATATAATCGTGGGTGATTTAAATAATGAACAAAAGACTACACCTTATCTTCTTAATGTGTGCGAATTGTCGGCCACTAACAATGTAACTGTGACCCAGTTTGTGATGGACTCTTTGAAATTACTCTGGCCATGTGGAATCAAATATGACCGGTTACTTTTATTTGTTACTGATGCATGTCCTTAAATGGTAAACCAGGACAAACTCTGAAAGGTATTTTTCCTAACATAATTCATATAACTTGTTTGGCACACGCTCTTCATCGCATTTCTGAGACAATACGCGATTCTTTCCCATTGGTAGATAGATTTGTATCCTGTACAAAGAGAATTTTTGTTAAATCTCCTAAAAGAGTTAAGTTGTTTAGATCAACAGCACCTAATATCAGACTTCCTCCTGCACCAGTGTTAACTCGATGGGGAACATGGTCAATGCAGTTTTATATTATGCTGAGCACATCGAAATAGTCGAAGACTATCTCGGGTGAGATCCTTCTCATGAATCACTTACTGTCTTTGAAAAAACCCGAAAGATCCTAAGCTTCCAATGCCTTTATAGCTGTTGGTAAGAAAGAAAAGAAAAATGGGCAGATATGAAACTAAGATCCTCTTTTAACCCAGTGCCTGACATTTAAGAAATCTATCAATATTTGGCGACAAAGTCCAAGTGCATAGCCTTAGAAGATCCACCAAGTGATTGTTGTGTAGCCTATTGCAATACAGACTTTTAATGTAATTCAATTTGGAGAAAAGCTGTTCGCAAATATATCACTCTTATACAAACTATTCTTGCAAATGCTTATTTCTCTGTCTACTTCATTTTAATCAACATAAGCATTTTCAAAAAGTATCTTATTACTAATTTTCTTTTAGGTGCAAGGGAAATATGGGAATACAGTAGTCTTTGAGCAATAGTGAAATGTTTTAAGAGCTGATTGTTATGTGATGTTTTTGAAATTTCATTCTCTTTGCATGGCCAAGGGATAAACGAATAACATATTCGTTTATCCCAGTTGTGGCATTGAATTTTTAAGTTCCAGTTCTACCTCTTAAACTTTGCCCACACACGGCTTGTGTGTTTAAAAACACCAACAGTAAGTTTGTTGGCATAAATAAATAATAATTAACATATTCCTGTTTGAGAAAAAGTATAAATATTGGCAAATTCATACAAACAATAAAGAATATCTCAGAAATGGTTCATTCAAAAAAAAAGAAACGTATTTCACATAAATTTTGTGTTTTAACCAGATCCACATCTTTTATTTAGTAAGACTTTGTCTGTCTCTTACTATTTACCATTTAGGCAAAAGTCATCCAGAATGAAGAGGTCTTCCAAGGACATTCCCAGAAAATTCAAGTTATCACTTAGAAACTGCCATGGAATTGCCTGTTTGTGTCTGTCACTGGACACTGACTGTCTGTCTGTGTTTGTACACGTAAAGCAAGAGCTGATTCACCCTCCAACAGAAAGAGTGGAGTGGGGAATAGCTACTAATTATGTAAGCATCTCCAAAGAGACAAGGTTGGACATTGTTGGACTAGCATATTGCCCATCTGTCCCTTTTCCTGGGCTCTCACCTGGATTCAAAAAGGAAAATTCTCTTCCTTGGGAATAAATATTACGAACGGTGGAAGCTCATAATTTGGTCCTTGTATTTGTAATTTGTATGTTCTCCCCTACTGTTCTGACCCCTGTGTCATATTGAAGCAACAGTTGAGTAGTCTTCAATCTTGGATACTTGGTTTTCCATGCTGCAATGATTCATGGCAGATATACACTCGGTAGTAACTGATGTTTGGTCACTAAGGGGGACTGATGCTAAATGTTCAGTTTTGGAGAAGAAGGAAGCCACCACCTTCTTTTCTGCACTTTGTTGGTGGATGATCATCTAGAAAGCACCATACTGTCAATTGCTCCTTTGTTTCAGGTCATAGTGGTATATCCTGTGAAAATGTAGTCTCCTTGCTTCTCCCATTGTTGAATTTTTCCAGCATGAAAGGCCACCATTCTACGAGAGATACTTTCAGGTTTAATGAAAGCAATACCCAATGAGAACAATGCTTGCTGACTTGAATATAGTGTTTCCTGCTGTTGATCCAATGTTAAGGGTACCTACTCTGAATGTCAACATAGGTTAGTTAGTTCCTGTAAATCATCTATTACACTAGCAGTGCCAATGATATAGGACACATCAAAACATTGAGTATATATACAGTTCTCTTACAATTAAAGTTACAAAATATAACTAATAAAACTAGTAAGAGGTACAGAATTAACTTATAAATCAGTAACATTACAATAAATACAGAAATACATATACAGTTCTAAGTAATCAAAATATAGTATGTATCATTTTTCAATAATTGCTTTAACATCCAAGTATTTTCCTAATGTACCTGGCTATAATATTCCTCCACTGAATAAAAACAGTAGTCAAGCAAATATGCCAGCAAAGCTGATTTAAAATTGGAGGAATTATTTAGTAACTTTATGCTGCTAGGAAGAGCATTATATAATTTGGTACCTGCATAAATTGGTCCATTTTGCAAAAGCTTTGTATTTGTTCTCGCTACATGTATATCTGTCTTCTGTCTGGTGACTATGAATTTCATTGTTTGTAGGAAATATGTTGCCAGAGATTAAGTATTTTCTTGTGAAATGGATTAATTCATAGATATATATACTTGGGAGGGGTAGTATGTGCAATGTTTTAAAGATAGGCTTACATGTGGTTCTACAATTTACTCCCATTATTATTCTTAGCAATCCTTTTTGAGCTTTAAATAAGGATTTACAATGTGGAGAGCTCCCCCAAAACACAATTCCATATTGCATTATTGAATAGGCATATGCAAAATAAATGTTCCTGATTGTTTCAACGTGTACATTATTTACTAATAATTGAAACATATAGCAGATAGTGCTAAGTTTCTTTGTTAGTATATTAATGTGTGCATCCCATTTTACGTTGTCCTGTATCGAGATACCCAGGAAATGTGTAGTGCTAACGTTTCCAATTTCTGCATTATTAAGATAAACACTAGATTCTTTACAAGTTTTATTCTGTGTAATATGGAAATACATTACCACAGTTTTATCAGTATTTACAATAAGCCGATTGTGATTAAACCAGTTTGAGACTTCACTCGTTACTTGCTTCAAAAGCAGTTCCTGATTTACTCCTTTTACAATTATATTTGTATCATCTGCAAACTGGAATACAGTACCCATTGTCAAATTATCCTTCAAATCATTTACAAATAGTAAAAACAGGATTGGACCTACTATTGATCCTTGGGGAACACCAAATCTAATATTTTTTATCATTGATTGATAATGTTTTAATGATCCATCTTTATTGTGTGTAATTTCTACAAATTGTTTTCTGTCAGTAAGATATGAGGCTATCCATTTTAATGCAATGCCTCTAATGCCTAATTTTTCTAATTTGGTAAGAAGTAGTTCATGGTTCAGGACATCAAAAGCTTTGGATAAGTCAAGGAAAATGCCTGATATATTTTCTTTCTTGTCTAAGGTATCTATAACTAAAATATGATTTGAAGCTTTCCTGGCGATGAACATCTTGAGTATATCTATAACTGTATTTACAAAATGAAAGATGGCACTTTCTGTGGATCTGTTTTTTTGGAAACCATGATGAGTTTTGGATATCAATTTATTCTTTTCTATAAAGTTTAATAGTCTTTTATAGAACAGTTTTTCAATATTTTTGAGAAACCTGATAACAATGCAATAGGTCTATAGTTTGAAACCTCCATCTGACTACCTTTCTTAAACAGGGGTTTTACTTTTGCTACCTTTAAAGAGGTTGGAAAGTTGGCATTTTCAAACGAGGCATTGCATATATCAATTATTGGATATGCTATCAAGTGAGCACATTTTTTAATAAGAAAGTCTGGAACATCATCAATTCCATGTGAACACTTGTTTTTTAGTTCAGCTATTGCGGAGAGTACTTCTATTGGATCTGTTGGTTGCAAAAACATACTTTGATGAAACAAAAGTGATGATTGTGCTTCACTTTGATTTTTTTATTTGATTTTACTAGCTAACTGCTCTCCAACATTTATAAAATAATCATTAAAAGCTTCTGCTATTGAAGTTGGATTGTGGACTGTGGGTGGTATGGGTTCCTCCACTAATATGAATCAATCAATTTATTCATTCAATTTATCTTACAGGAAGATATAGGATATGTCACAATTCATGCTATACAAAAGCTTATACACAATAAAAAGTGCATATATATACAATACATAATGAATTACAATAAATAGTGCAATTCATCCCAGTTTTACAATAGTGTATTCCTTCTTCTAAAGTCAATCATGGGCTGGCTGCAGGTGATGTCGCATGTGAACTAGTTCTCTTCTGTCTGTTTTGCATCTCAATCGCATGAAGCAGAAAAAAAGTTGTTAATTGTACAAGAATTTGGGAGTGAATATTTTATTGCAAAGTTCATGCGTTGATTATACCCAGCCTCCTATCTGCTGTGATCATGTGATAGACTGGCCCCTCCCACTTCCTATAGTCCATACTCCACAACCTTTTGTTTCCTCTATGGAGATTCACTGCCTATTTGTTACTTTACGCAGTACATGGCAAGCTAAACTTCCAGTTAGGTACATATTTGTGGTTACAGTACTGTTTCTCAGACTTCAGGATGCTGTTAGTGTTGTGTTATGTTTACGCCAATGAAAATGTTGAACAAGAAGAAAAGACAAATTAACATGACACTGGAAATTGAATTGGATGCATTAAATAGACCAGAGAAAGGCCAATGCATTAATACACACTACATTTTAGGATATGTTAATGTTTTTATTTCCTATCTTGTGCTAGAATGTGCATATATTTAATTTGCAGTGTTATGTTATGAGTTGTGAATAACAGGTCCCTTATTTCATGCAACTAGACATTTCGATAGCTCGGTCCACATTAGGTCAAGTTATGGTTCTACTATAATTGTAAAACATGAAAGCCACATACATGAAGACCACTTGAAGACCTGTGAAGCATTAAGATCAGAAGAAACTACAGTTCAAAAGTATTGGAAAGCACGAATGCTAATGGCTTCATTGCCAGATGCAAGGCACTAGAAAACAACAAACAACAACAACATAGTTGTAAATCACAGCACAAAAATCATATGACAGCTCCATTATGTTTACCTGTCTGTGTGACAATGTGTGCATTTCTGATGTTATTGCTGTGTAGTAAAGCATAATTATAGCTTTAAATATCCTCCATTCAAATGAAAGCAATTATATCACTCTCACTTAATGGTTTAATCAGCATGGGCGTCAGCAGACTTTTTTCCGGGGGGGCATGTTGGAAGTTTGCAACCATGCAACCAGACAATATTTAATTCATTATTTTGTTGTCAAAAGTTATTATATTTGTTGTGGATAACCATATTAATTTGTACTAAATAAAAATTGTTCTTTATATCAAAATTAAAATAATAGTCTAATAGTTAGCAACTGATTGCACATTAAGTTCATTAGCTTCCAAGGGGAAGGGGGGGCTAGAGGCCCCCTTTCCCCCCTTCGCAATGCCCATGGTTTAATGGCTGCTAAAACTTTCAAGAGTGACTAGTGTTGGCTTGATAGGGGTTCCTTCAAAAAATTGAAAAAAAAAAAAAAAAAACACCTTACGCTAAATCTGAAGCAATTCACACAATTTACATCCCATACAGCACTAATAAGCATTGCTAAAACAGGTGAAACATGCACCATAACTAAAAAGCAAAAAGTAGCTTAAAAACCAAAGTTGGTATTTAAGTTTAAAATCTTGCAACAATGCAACACAAAGATTTTGAAGGAAATTCGTCCACCCTAAACTACACTTAACATGGAAAATTTTTTGAAATTTTTTATTATCTCAAAAATGGTTCTAACAATTTTGATTAAAATGCCATTTATTTAAGATATTTTTATGACAAATGAAATATGTATTTTGAATTTTCTGGCTATAGCCTATGTAGTCCTGTTTACTCTTGATGACTTTTGAATAACTCATGAACTGTAAGAGATGGACCAAATCTTACTATACAAAACATGTAGAGCTCGTTAAAATACAATTTATGTTCAATTGAATTTTTTTGTGAAGTGAAACACTTTGGAGATATTCCTTGTTACATGTGTGAGTTTTGAAATACTTAAACTTTCATCAAATGGATATCATTATTCATTTTTTTATATCTTCGCTGTGCAAAGAGAATGGAATCTCAAAGCTTTAAAAGATATGACTATCCCTCAAAGCCTACTGTATTCCCATGTACCCCTTGCACCTACAAGGCATTTCTGCAAATGTTTATCTCAACTAACATGAAGATATGAGGAGCATTTTTTTCAAAACTCGATAGAGGACAAAAAGATGTTTTTACAGAAATTACATTTTTTTATTCTAGTACATAACCTTTCATTACACAAACTTTATTTTTGGCAATACTAAACATTATCATGGGATAATTTCAGACAACATTGAAACTCTTAGAGGATAACCATATTTTTTCATAGTATTGGCCAGGTAAAAAATGCTTGTTTTTTCAAAACTCGATAGAGGACATGGACTATCAAACAAGCGAATTTGACTGAACCTTAATTTACTACTATTTTTATTGTCTTTATTACTATTTTGATTTTATTTTCATTTCTTCATAATATATTTTTATGTGCAGTATACAAATTTAATAAATGGCTAAATCAACATTGTTATATTAATGAAATAATAGACATTTATAAAAAGTTACAAAATTATTAAATTAATAAATACAGAAATTTAAGAGTACAAAGTGATTAAACTAGTAAGTAATGTGTACGCTTATTTTGATATCTTAACAGTTGCTGAGAACATCTTCATAAAATCCTTGTGCTTCTTCTGGAATTTCAAAAAATTGCATGAGTTTTCTTACATCTTTCTTCTTCTTACTGGACACCACGTTCATCTTCTATAGACATGAGGATCTCAGCATTTCTTTGTGGCATGTTTTAATTCCAGGTTTGAAAATAGAAACCTCCACAGGTGACGCAGTGTGTTCTTCACAGTTACAGAAACATAGAAGACTTTCTATGATATGACCCGTTGCATTCCTGTGTTAATGGCAGCTTTGCTTTCACAATCTTCCGAGTAGTCTCCTTCAGTGTTTTGATTTGCCAGTCCCTGTTGAAAACTTTGATAACTCCATGGGATTGCAGAATTTGCTAGCATTCATTGGGTGACAAAATACCTTCCTTTCTTTTGTACTCCTTCTCAGCCCTACCAAATGCACGATCAGGAGCCATATAACTGTGTCCTCGTATGGGAAAGAAATGACGTACTTTTGTACTTCTTTCCAAAAAGGCAATGAGCGTGTTCATTACTACACTGTTCTTATTTTGACCTGGACATGAATCTGAGAAAAGAGGAATAATGGAAGGACACTTCATTTCTTTTTCTAGGTCTAACAGAAAATTCAACAAAGTAGATGCCACTTGATTACCTCCCTTAGATGACTCAGTTTCCATCCAGGTGTAGAAATGTATATTCTCTTTCATTTGTGGTTTAGAGTGAATCATAATGCAAAGATTATAGAACCAAACCAAACTTGCCTGGAATAATACACTTCACCTACTGATAATTTAGGTAGTGGCTGATTTTGCTGCATGTCAAAACAGATTTTGATTACATCAGGATTTTCTTCTTTCATTATAGTATAAAACTTCTTTTCACGAAGTTTATGCAGTCTGTAGTTTGTCCTATATTCATTCTTCTTATCCAAATCTGTCTCTTGCTTTATGGAAATTAGTCCCATCTTGCACGTGGAGCATGTATCAGTGTGTGGTGTCTTGAATGAGAGATTAAAACACTTATAAAGAATAAACTTGTATTTGGATAAAGAACATGTGAATAGTTTTTCCTTCTCTCTTTTTTCGCAAAACATTTTCCACATTTTTTCTAATATTTAATTCCTTGAAGATTTTTGTCTACTGTAGTGACTTTCTCTGCACCATTTTTTGCAGCAATGATAAGCTCCTTGTCCTTTGCACCAGTTCTATCCCCCGCTTGATTTTCTTTAGGTGAATTCCCCGTAGAATAAAATTTTCTTGCAAGGAGGGACAGTCTATCCTTAGACATGACTGCTATTCCCTGAAAACTTGCAGCACAGATGTTCTTCTTTCTGATGCTATATTTAATACTTACAGATTGTTTTCTTTTAGAATTTTCCTCCTTCACTTTCCTTCATTTTGGAGAATCAATTGTCATGTCAGGAATTGTTTTGGTCCACTTTATTTAGATGTTTTACTTTATTCTGGGAATCATTAATGTCTTCATATGTCAAATCTCGTACTCTACATTCCTTACTTTCCCTCTTTATTGATTTAGATGGATAATCTTGAATTCCATGATTACATTTAATGGACGGTTCTTTATTATTAGGTTTTGTAGCTTGAACAAGACGTATTCTTCTACTTTTCCTGCCACCTTCAGATTCAGTCACTGGAGAATCAAACCCTGTACTTTTGTCCATGACTTAGCTTGTGCTTGCGAGAGACTGGTTCAATCTATGTACATAACACTAGTGACACAGTCGTAGAAGTGATTCAGAAAACGTAACGTTCTTTACTGTCTGATAAACAATGGTTTTAAACAGCAGCCTATGTTGCAGTAATGCCGTTTTGAGAGCGATGTTGATAAAAGGTTCTGAAAGAGTATGTGACAACAGAGTTTGTTGGTGATATAAATCACATGCCAAGTAGTACTGTCATTCTCTTCCCTTTGAATTGAAAAAGTGCAGCGATAATACTAAATGAATCATTCTCTGTTATTTAGCTGTGGGAAGGCTTTGAAATAATGATATGGTTTTTGTATAGCATCTAATTCCAGGAAAGCAAAATCGAACAAGCAGAATATTGCAAATTATTATCAGGTCAGTGATAGGTCTTGACAGGTGGCAAATCTTTTCATTTAGACTGTGTTGTATTGAGTTTTGTAAAATTGCTGTGCACGCACTCTATTGAGTTATGCAAAATCTGATTTCACAGACTGATTCATTGCATCGAAAACATACGAAATCGCATAATAACTCATTTTCTCAAAATTTGTGCTCTATCAAGTTTTGAAAAAATGCTCCTCAAATGTTAGCTAGAGAAAGTCATGTGAATTTTACATATCAGGTTGTTCCTCCGCAGTAAAGGCTGAATATTTCACAATGCTAACTTAAATTCCTCTGTGTTAAATGCATGTCTTATTACTGGATTACACCTCCCTGAACTACCCTCTACACCAAAAACTTTATTTTCTCCAAACCGTAATAAAAATTTGATAGAACATCATGCTTTAATAATTTGTTAGAAATAAAAGGTGTATTATAAATTTTGTATTTGTCAGTCTGTAGTTTATGCTATATTCATTCTTCTTCTCCAAATATGTCTCTTGCTTTATGGAAATTAATCCCATCTTACATGTGGGGCATGTATCAGTGTGTGGTGTCTTGAATGAAAGATTAAAACACTTATAAACTCATTCCTAGTAAAAATAAAGCATTGTGTTTGCTATCCCAAATGAAAATGAATGTAATGTAATGACAATCAGATAATCATAAAACCAATACATCATGTTTCTATTCAGTTCTACCACTTTCTTTTTAATAGTTAGACTCAAATATTGTCACATACTATAGAGCAAAACATAATAAATGAATCTTTCAGACTCTGATGCAGGCATAAGGGAGCAACAATTCACCATTTACTCCCTTTTACTTTCCTTTCCTTTTAAGAGTGTTTTGTTACTAGCTTTTTACAGTATAAATGAAATGCTAAAATTATTCATTTTGTAATTTAGATTTTACAGAATGATAAACAGATACACCACAGTGAGTCATCGAAAGACCTGGATAAGATTGCTCTGGATGGGAAGAACCAGCGAGATCAGAAGAATGGCAAAACCTGTGCTTGCTGACGGCGTTGGTGACTGAAACAGTGGTATCAACATAATTTGTTCTCTTGCTGTGTTTGGTGCCAGTTTGGTGACACTGTTCAAATTCTACTTGGGGCCAACTGAGAATGGCAGGAAGACAGAGAACTTCATACTAATGCACCTCTGTGCTTTCTGTCTCCCTCCCCAAAACAAAGATGCCAACTTAAATGAGGTATGGTTGGCACCTGGGGTATACATGTGTATAAGAATTTTTCATAATGTTTTGCAGCTTTCCCTTATACGGTACTTTAACAATGCATGAAAGCATTTTATTTACAAAGAGCATCACCATTTTGCCTACATTTGCAAATGAATGTGTAAAATGTTCCAAAGTTTTAAGAAAATTGTTCCTTGCTCACATCAGGGATAGAAACCTCACACAAATAAATGCAGAAGTTGGCAGCTGTGAGATTGTGTTCAAAGCTTTCGGCTGTTCCTGAGGCTTGATCATTTTGAAGTTGTTTGAATGCCAAGTATTAGTTGCTGGATAATAGGATGGCCAAATGTCGCATAGAAAATGATTTTACAACCAGCTTATGGCTTTTGAATTTTCTGATCAGGTATGGAGATCTGCCCTTGCTACAGACATTGAGCTAATTACATTCCGACAAGTTTCGGAACCTTTATTGTGACTAGTCATTTGAATACACAACTATACTTGTGATCCTTGATTTGAAACTCAAAAGCAAAGAAAAGTGCAGATAACTGATGCCAGTTTTATGTTTGTGTTTGCATTTGTGTAGAGTGTTCCATTAAAACAACAAGTGTTAAATAACTTTTTTACGACTGCTAAATAATCAAGAGTACTGATACAGTATCTTATATATATTTGCTACCCAAAAGAGCCTCATACTATTTAAATTCAGATTTTTTATACAGAGGTAGTATTGCATGCTAGCCTTAACAGTTTCTTTATTGGTAAGTACTTATCTTGCCAAAGTCAATATCTCATTATGAACTAAAATTCATGAATAAGTTGCTGCTAGTAAACTATTCTCTCATTCATTTAGTGCTTAAGTTTTCCGACAGTTCATCTGAATGGAACAGTGTTACCTCATAAAAGTGTCTGGTAAACTGGTTGATCATGTGCCTATCTTTCAGCAGTTCCATAGTTATTTCTCACCAAAAGTATTGTCATATCTGCATGAATATTGCTAAAGTGCAGGTAATTACATCAAAATTTGATAAAATAGAGAGCAGATTATTAATACGTACTCACCTTTTTTTCAAAATAATCTTCACATACCTTCAACAAACATGTACTTCTTTCAAAAAGTTAGTTATCATATTTACTTAAATATAATGTGCACCTCAATTTAAAAGGCTTGGGGAAGCATTATGTGCTACAGCTTATAATATGGAGTATATAACTGTGTACAATAATATAGGGTTATCGAGAAATAGATCCGCAGCTTTTGTGTAGCCAAGATTCCTCTAGAGACGGAAATTCCGGTGGTAGCACTGGTTACTGCAATCTTATGGTTTTAATGTTCAGCAAAATAAAAATCTGATAAATTCACACATGTAATTCATGAAAGGTAATGCAGATAAACAGCAGTACCAACAGTGTCTCACGCAGTAGGCACCATTGCTTTGCAGAGGAACTTGTTGATAACCCTTTAGTTATATACTTCATTATTCACCATCAGTGAGCATTGTCTGTTCTCTTGATGGTTCTCAACATAACCTTTTGTTTAAGATTTCATATTACTCAGTTTGTTTCATGCTGTCCATCTCTTGGTTAAGAGTACCTATTTAACTGTGGAAAAGGTTGTCAGAAAAGGAATCTTTTTTCCATTTCCTTATGAATTCTCTGCATCCTTCAACAGGTACCTTACCATTTTGAAAATCCATTTGTCCCAAGTTGTGGGCTTTCAGAATGTGTAAATAGAGCAAACTTTTTATCTATTTACTTTTTCAGTCTTTCAGATATATTTATTAGCCATTAACCAAGAATCTTAAAATCTCTCAGGTAAACACAAATAAATAAGATCTTTGAACTAAATGGACTTTGTCTAATATATTCTAGTTCAATAAACTCTTAATTCTTTAAGATATTAATGTTAGGTACCTATTTTTTTCACATTTGATATGCTGTAAAATAAGTGTAATTCAGACTGATAAAGTAGTTTTATAATATACCACAAAAAAATCTCAATCTTTGAGGCAAAAAGAATGGCAGAAAAGTGCACCTAAGTGGTCAGGTACAAATCCGATGTGTTATCACTAGGGCCCGGATTTTTAGGTTTTTAAAATTAACTTTTAGTTATTTTTGTATCTTAAAAAAGTTTTTTTTTAGTTCTTTAACCTCCTGAAATAGTTTTTATATTATTATTGTTTATTAATGTTATTATTAATTGTCCTCTTTTTTATAGCAATGTTGCTAATATATCCTATAGATCCTTTGTGCTGCTCAAAATGCTATTTTTGGCCAGAGGGTGCCTGGGAACTACGGAAATAAAATTATAGTTTATACGCTATGTGCATTATAACAGGTGTTTAATCCTTACCTGCATTCCAGACTTCGAGAACTGGTCATACAGGTTCTCCTGTACGGTATGTTTATCTGCACAGCACCTAGCCGCTTAATGCGACTTTATCTGTGCAGTATAGAAGGTGTTCATATTTGTTCAAGATTTTGTGTCTGTGGGCAATGGTTTCTTTCACTTTTGGCAGATTTGGCAAAATATTACTTTGCCATCTGTGGTGAAGTTCGGATCGTTACCTATCCACTGATGATTCAACCACCTTCGAGATGAGCTGACATTAGGCATGACACTGGCTCCTTAAATTACCTGCTTAATCTAACGAAAATTAACTAACTTCTAACGATGTAGTAATTGTATACATTAACAATACGTGGTAGTCGACTGAACACAACGGATACTGTTTTTAAACTGATTGGTTTGAGTTTATGGCGGGTTCTCCTAGTGACCCCTTTCCTCTCGACAACAATCCCCGCATTCCTTGCTTGCAGCAATACAGAGCTTGGTCCCACACAGCTAAATACAAGTCCGTTGCCTCTAGCATTGTTGTCACTACTCCTCTAAGCATACATAAGCGAAAAGACGTAGCAAAATTGTAACAGTCTAAGTCCATTCATAATTTCATAAACATTTAATTTTCCCATTTTAAAATAGTTTTTTTTTCATTTTAAAATAAATAAATTTAGCCTCTTTTAGGTTTTAAAGTCTCATTTAGCCATTTTTAGGTTTTATAAGATTCAGGTATTTGGCTTCGATGATCATGAAACAGATAATTAAATTAAACCACTGCAGTTAACTATCAAGGAACAAATTAGTTAAAAAACTAAGAATCCGGGCCCTAGTTATCACTTTCTTAAAACACCATAATGTTGATTTTTATTCCATTAAAGCATACAAGCCATGCTTTAAAATATCTAACAATTCTCATAAATACAAATAAGGAAAGTGGATCAATACTGAATGTAACTAAAGAGATATTTTTTCGATATTATTGTAGTCCTATGTTCTGAAGTCAAATTACAAGTCACAAGGAAGCTTTCATTAACAGCAATGCCAACTAAAATATGTGAAACTTGCAAAGCCGAATTGAGAAATAAGCGATGTAATCAAAGCACATACAGAAACATGTATAATTTTCGGGCTTTCTCCAGTGAGCTACGGATTCTATTGTGCACTTTGTTTTTGAGGAATAAATGTTGCTGAATTGAAGTGAATATGATATTTAAACTTGACCTTCCAGTTTAACAAGACAGTATACGGTTTCAACGCAATCCACAACCAAAGCCAGTGTTTCTGGGTCACAGGTACCAAACTAAAGCTGCTGTGAAATAAAATATAAAAAAAAAAAGTTTAAAAAATGTCTGTATTGTAAAAAAATATTTTTAATTTAGCCTTTAGGTTTATTATTACTGCCATTTTTGTATAAGTGTTACTTTCTACTTTGATTAGTCACATACATATTTTTTTGGAAACTTTTGTGCCATTTAAAATTTTAAAATCACTGTGTGCTTCAAGATAATGTCAAGTTGCTTTTGAATAATGCAAAATTTGAGATGTGCACAATTTGGTCTGAGTGGCATTAATACATTACAGGTTTTATACTCAAGTGGACTTTTATATCTTTTCCCAAACAGGCATATTTAGATTACATATTATTTTATGTTCAGATGTGAACACTTAAAAAGAGTGCCCATTTTCCATTTTGTGCCATCTCCAGTGTACAGCATGTAAGAAATTGGTTGAGACTGTAAAATTAACTTTGTAGTTAAGTTTCTTTTTCAACTTCAATGTTAAATATTTAACATTTTTTTTAAAAATAAAAAGTATGTTTAATACATTGACTTATGGATATATTTAAACATTTTTTGATACATGACTTCCTTTCCATCCTCACTTTGTTTCCCAAAAATTTTACCTGAAATTCTGTTGACTTAAAAATGTATCATAGGTAAAAGAAAATAACTGGAAGCTGCAAAAGGACAGACAATAATTCTGGTCTAACTTCCTGCCTCATACTTGCACTTAAACATCACTCATTGTCCTTCTCTGCTTTTCTCCAGCTAATTGTGTGTCTTGCAAGTAATGGATTGCACAAATCTAGTACAATTGAAGCACTTTAAATGATGGCAAAGTGAAGAACAAAACAAGATGATAGCTAAGTTATTGTTTCCACTCAACCCATTTCCTACTTAGGTGTTAAGCTGGATAAGGTCCTAACTATTAAGATGCACATCATTGACCCATAGCATTTGGACCACTGTAGCTACGGCCTCTGTTTCCCATGCTAAGTTCTGTGATGTCTGTTTCCTTAAAGCTGTGCCTTTCCCAAGCTCTTAAAATCCCAAACCTTGCATATACCTGGAAGATCTAGGGCATGGCTGTAGGCTCCAGTCTGCTACAACTGCAGTGGGTACAGAATAAAGGCCTCATTCTATATGCCATTCCTTCCCCATGAGACTACTCCATTCTCTTCCATACATAGAGGATGAAATTAGTCACCAGGCCAAAAAATGTTGCGACTCATTGCCACATCATTAGAACATTTGTGTTTGGTCTCTTAGAGATTATAACACCAGATAATACAATTCAAGATATCACCAGGGTCCCTGCATCACATGCAGGCACATCTGGTAACACTGGAGCACTTCCAGATAGTAGCTAAAGCTGAACTCCTCTACAATCCTCCAAGAGATGCTTGGATAAATCAACATTTCAAAAGCATACCCTGAAAATACCATTCACCAGCAATGCATCAAGGCTTTTGCACCCTGATATGCAGCTGTCAAGGAGCAAATCTTGCTACCTCCCTTCATACTCTATACAGCTAGCCTACCAATAAGCAAATAATTCCACTTGCACTAACAAGTAAATTTCAAAATCGCTCCCAATGTGGCAGTGAGAGTCAAAACAAAACATTAAAACACTAAAAAAAATTTAAATATAGGCATACCCACTGGTGCCTAATGTGGAATGCATGGATAGAATTTGGAAAATAGAAAATGGTAATAATAAAAAGAAAAATACTGCAAGCATGTCTAGATCATGTGAAGCCTAAAGATCACCACAACATTGAGGGACCTGTAACACAATCAGAGGACCACAAAGGAGAAAAGAAAGATGATGTCTGTGAACTCCAATACACAAGTATCAAGGTAAAAACTTTTAAAACGAGTTAAAGTTTTAAAATTGTGTATATTATAGAAAGTGGTAAGTTAATAACTAGGGTTTGAACCTTTATACAGCTATCACGAAATGAGGTGATTGCAAGTTACCTGCCCCATGGGCAGTGTGATGTCATTGTATGCATACAGTGACAGCACAAAACACAACTGGACTCACTGCCTGTAGTGCAGAGTCTCCCGAATATGTTCACTAATTCCACAGAGTAAAATGCCTCCAGTGCAAAACTTGAAATTTTCACATATTGCTGCAGTTGTGCAATAATTTGGGAGTGAATGAGTGAATATTTTACTGCAAATGCTGATCGTATTGAATGTAAGTTATGCAGCAATGTTATGTGCAATGTTTTTACGTCGACTCTATCTCGGCTCCTCTGTGTTGTGGTGGTATTACAGACTGATTCCTCCCACTTCCTGTAGTCTAAACTCTGCAACCTTTTGTTTCCTGTATGAAGGTTCTCTCCCTATTAACATTGCATGCATTTAAGAAGTGGTAGAGTAGTCCAAACTAAATCTAAGAGAATAAAAGAAATGGATCTTGTAGATAATCAGATGATAGAACGGAATAGCATCATATTAGCCAGGAACATCTGAACAAATTACTTTGTTGGGACAGATGAAACTGGAGAAAACAAATGAACAGAGAAAGTTAGTTAAGGGCATCACTGAAAAACATGATAAGTTAGTCAGTGATGAGAAAGAAATAGCTAGAAACAGCACTGAAAAGCAAGACCAGATAACTAGGGAAATGTCAGAGAAACAAGCTCAGCTTGCTGCTGAAATTAGCAAACAAAGCCAGCTAGCAGCTGATGTAAATAACAAAATAGAAGAAGTTAGATCTGAGAAATTTAAATTTCAGACAATTATTGAAATTAAGGAAATGTTTAAAAATGAGCTCAAAATTGGGAAAAATTGTACAGTCCTAAATGCAACTGTAAATAATGAGATTCAGAAGTTAAAATCAAATTACAATACCATAGCTCATAGATGGGGAGAACTGACACAATGTGTCGTCTACCCTACATCGTAGTTTTAACCCTGTCCACTGCCACACATAGGTTAACTACAAAGCCATATCCCCACTGTTACCTCCCTCAGAGAACCAGTCACTCCCTCAAATTGTGTCAGTGGTGGAATCATGTTGCATAAGGAGGTAAAAAGACACTTCAAAGCCGAATGGGAACATAAGTACTTTGGTGTTCCTAGTAAAAATAAAGCATTGTGTTTGCTATGCCAAATGAAAGTGTATGTAATGTAATGACAATCACATAATCATAAAACCAATACATCATGTTTCTATTCAGTTCCACCACTGCATGCCTTGAAGCTTAACTTGTTTGTAAAGAAGTGTGTATCATAAACAGAACCGGAAAGAACAGGTTGCCTGCCTTTGGTGATCGGGTAAGTGGAGAAGGTAAATATTCAGTTGCATTCCTGTCACCCCTCTTCCCCACACCTGCCGTAGCTAATAGTGAAGTTAAGGAAATCACTGTAATAAGTGAAAGCTTAGAAACTGTTAGAACTGAATGTGTGCACAACAAGACTTGGTTACCAAAGTAGTAGATAATCAAAGTAAAACTGAAGAAGAAAATTGCTGAACAGTTGAAGGTAATAACAAAACGTAAATCAAACAAATAAAAAAAAAAAAAAAAAAACAGGCTGGCCCCATAGCTCAGTTGGTAGAGCACCTGCCTGCTGTGCAAAGGGTCCTGGGTTTGGTTCCCAGCTGTAGGTGGGAATTTTTCTTTAGCTAGGATTATTCCCCACTCTCCCTAGAATCTGGAAGTATGAATGGGCATGTGAATTTAATGTAATATAATAAGTTAATCCAAAGTAATAGAAACCCAAAGTTCCAAACCACCGTTAAGCGAGGGAACACCATGCTGTTGTGCAATTGTTCCAAAAAGTTAAGAACTGTTGATGTGACCTTCCACGTTAAAGGTGGCTTATAAATGGAACATAAAAAAAAATTTTTAAAAATTTAAGAGGTTGTGGACACTATTTATGTTTGCTATGTGGGTAGAAATGTACATAACAATGTGAATAATGACAATGAGGATGCACTCAGTAATGAACAGGATATTGGTAGCAATTGTGGGTCATCAGAGACCTATAAAATGTACCCGGAACATGCAAACATAAAACTACACTTCACACACACAATTTTTACTCAGCAATGCATTCTACTCCAAGCATCTAATTTCAGATCACAGCTCCAACTTTTGATGACGAGCAATGGGACAAAGAATTTCTTAGAGAGATCAAGGAGTACTGTAAGCTAAAACTGAATCCATATGAATTAAGGATGTGTGTAATCCAAAAAGGCCACAGAAAGCAGGCAGCTGAATGGTTAGGGAGATTACACATACAGGAATTTATTCCTAACATGCTACTGTGGGAAATGATTGACAATGACCCTACAGCAGGCCTTTCCAACTCGAGTACTTAGCACTGGGGTGTGCAAGCGCTGCTCTCAGTGGCCCCAGTGCCTTCCCCTGTAGCAACCACTGCTTTTGCATGTACATGATAGGCAGTAAGAGTAACATATTGTGTCTCTCTCACTCTCTCTTCTCAACGCAGATGTGATGTTTAATAGCATATAGCAGATTGCAGAGCAGTTATTATAGTTTCTCCTTCATTACAAAATGTTCAATTCTTCGTGGGAAGATTTATATTTTTCTGTCAATACCAAAGGGAAAGTCTAATGCTTAATTTGTCAAAGAAATAAACAATATGACACCTAAACTGAAAAACCACCATCACATTTCCAAATAGGGCTGACAAAGCTACAGGATTCTCCATTTAAAACCTAATGGGTGCGTGGTACTTTGCCTGGCATGATTGGGTGTGCCACAGCCAGCTTTGCTCCCAAACTCTGTGTGTAAAGCATGTATAACACTCTTACCTTATACGTTTTGTGTGTAAAAGTTATTATAAATGGGAATCACCAAGCTGTGTTAGCAAAGCATATATTCAAACGTTCCCTAGTGAAGTGCCTCCTTCCAGATTTATAATTCATGAGATTGTGAAGAAATTCAAAACCACTGGTTCTGTGGCAAACAAAAAGTGACAGCGTAAATGTACAGTTTTAACAGAGTAAAAGTTAGATGAAATAGGTGCATGTTTTGAACGCTCACCACCAAAATTAGCACAACAGGTGGGAATTTCAGAGTCTTCTGCACATAGAGCAACTAAATTCTTAAAACTAAAACTGTGTAAGTGTACAAGTTTTCATGCTTTAAAACAAGGTGACCCAGTACCATGAATGCATTATTGTGAATGGTTTCTTTCATCAGTGAATGATGGTTTAATTGATCCACAGCTTCTGTTCTTTTCCAACGAGGCATGGTTCCACCTAAATGGTCCTGCCAACAATCATAACAGTCTGTAGTGGACCTTTGATAATCCACATCACATTCAAGATATCCCTCATTATGATCAGAGAGTTGAAGTTTGATGTGCTGTTAGCATTAGATGCATAATTGTTCCAATATTCTACAAGCAGACTGTAAATGCAGAGAAGTACCAAAATGACATTTTGATCCCATTTTGTCATGAACTGACAAGAAGAGAAATCATGTGGGTGGTTTCAACAAGGTTCTGCTACTGCCCATACAGCAAAGGAGTTCATGAATAAAATTAGGGAAGTGTTTGAAGATAGAGGGATTAGTGCTGGTGTATGGTCTTCTCGCTCCCCCCGATCTAACTTGTGGGGTAACCTGAAAGACAAAGTTTACAAGACAAATCCTCATATATTGGAAGAACTAAAATAAAATATTAGAAATTAAATCGGAAACATTACAGTGTCCCAACTTAATCGTGTGAATCAGAATGTTCTCCCAATATAATGCTGTTTAGCCGAGGATGGATAACATTTCCAGCATCTTCTATAAGGTAAGAGTGTTATACATGCTTTATGTGCAGAGTTTATGCAGGAGCAGAGCCGGCTGTGGCACACCCAATCATTCACAGGCAAAATGCTGTGTGCTCGTTAGGTTTTAAATGAAGAACCCTGTGCAGTGCGACGCAATCCTAAAATATAGGTACTACCACTACAGCAGTGATTTAATTAATTTTTACAAAGGTGTTAATCAACAGGAATTGCATGGACTTGCCTTAAAATTTGTGTCAATGTTTGGTACAACTTATGCATCTGAACAGATGTTTTCAATTATCAATTTAAATAACAGTAAAAGCAGGATGTTTCTGTCTGAGCTGCCTTAGAGACGGTACTACAAATTTCTACTGCCAAATGTGTTGTACCGAATATTCCTAAATAAGTTGCCAAAAAAGATGTAAAAAATCTACTCAAATGGTAAATGTACACAAGGGTAACCAAAATATATGTAGAGAATAAATGGTGTGTTTGTCTGTTCACAAAGTTGTCATTAATAATGATTGTTTTGGTAAGCTGCACACTGACATGACAACCTGTGTTACATTCAACAGTCAACGCAACATTCACCCCACCACAGGTACTTCAACTACCACTACCACAATATGTTCTTGGTTCTGCTTCTGCCACATCACCTTCCCCCACTTCTCCAGTGCCCAGCTCAGCCCCGGTGCTACTGTTGGAGCCGGCTGGGGCCTCAGCAGCAACTCAGTTGGAAAGGCCTGCCCTACAGGAAAACTAAACTGAGGTTTTCCCAAGGTTCCTGACCTAAACTCAACTTGCCTAATTCTAACACATGGAGTCCCTTAACCATATGCAATACATAAACATGGATAGGAAATGTAGAAATACATGCAATACAGATATGCAGCTAGGGTATATGACACACTTTGTAATGTAATAATAGATAATGGGTCATCAACACCTGTATGCAGCTAGAAATGGTTTATAGATTTATGTCAATCGAAAAGGCACTATAAATATCTTCCAGCTTGTAGTGTGTACTGTTTTGTGGCAGTTGGGAAAACAAAAAGAATGCATCAAATACCAAGTGATGTTAAATGTGAAAATAGATGGGATGTGATCTACTATATCATTGGCAAACCAAAGTACTCCTTGATTAGCAAAGGGTAGTAGTGGAATATGTAGTTAAGGATGTAATATTTTCCTTACTGGATTAGCAATTTACAGTAGGCAAATTATGCCACATAAATTGTGAGCATAAAATAGACAAGAACAAATTATTCTTCATCAAGTATATAAATGTATCAAGCATGATGATAATAATCATAATAATTGTAATCATAATAATCAAATGTCAATTACCTAGGTCATAAAGATTATGTGACAAAATACATTATGTATCATACATTATAGATAGTTATATATGCTCCCAACACAATACCACATAGAAAAACTGAAAACAATGAAAGCCAAGATGTAGCTAGTATCACTAGGAAGCTTATAGAAACAAAAGTAGAGGAAAATAAGAATCTACGTTTCTAACAAAAACAACTGGAAAAGATACTTGAAAGAAAAATACATGTCTTCAGTAAGAAACCTGGAACTTGTAGTGTTTATGAACACAATTTTGAGGTCATAGACTTAAAATCATTTAACATAAAGCTTAACCAATCCCAAATGCGATCAGGACTGAGACCATCATTGAGCTAATGTGGAAAGATACGGTAATAGAGGTAATCAAATCAGAATTCATTAATCCAAGTTTTGGATCCACAAACCAGAGGTAAATAAATTCTGGATGACAATACATACCAGAAAACTAAATTCACACACAAAGTCAGATACTTTTAAACCCAAGAGAGTTGACATGTACTAGGAAGGCTATAAGAAACAGAGTATTTTACTAGTATTCATTTAACATCATTTTAGCAGATACCCTTACATCCAGATGTTAAAAAATGTGTATCATTCAATTATCAAGGCTGAACCCACAATTTTTTGAAATGTGCCTTTGGTCTCTCTGTGAGTCCAGAGCAAAAGCAGGTCGCTCAGGTTCACTCAGGCAGAGGATAAATCTCCACGGTACCTATCTGTATAGTAAGGATTTACCCATGTGATGTTAATGGTGAAGTCGTTTTACTTTCTCTACTATGTAAGTAGGGGAAGTATTGTGTTCCGTCCAAAAATTTTATGTCGAGATTTCACCAGAAATGTATGTTTTGAGGCCCCGTGAATCCAAAACAGCATTTTTAGAAAAAGGTCCAGGTGTGCGTGTGGGGTGTACGGGTGCATGCATGCACATCTGTGCAGGTGTGGGTGTGTGTGGGTCTGGGGGAGGGGTGTGGGTGGGTAAGGGTGTATTGCAGCTAATAAGGTGAAGCATATATGGTTTGACACAGTAATGAATTTATGTTACCCCTACCACAATGGCTGACATGCAGGTGTACCACTTGTCATCCTGTGGCCTGTACCTCTTCTGTTAAAATGAATGAGATAGCTTGTTGGTAGAGTTGACCAATATCTGTTTGCTGCCACTGTTATTGCACTTTGTACATCTTACATTGCAAGCAGTATAGTAATCTTAATTTTATATACAACTGAAAGAGAAATATTTTAAGTCCTAGAGATATTAAGGACTTATTTATGCTTTTCTTTGTTTCATTTATTCTTCTCTTTAGAGATGAAGCAGTATAACTATATACATATCAACCGTGAAGACTGCCATAAGATTTATATCAGCAAAACAAAAAGAAATTTGGAAACCTGAATGAAGGAACACGTCAAAAATATCAAATACAAAGAAACAGATAAGTCAGCCATAGTTCACCACTTAAGGTCTTGCTATCATAATATCAACCTAAATATCCAACTTTTAAAACCAGCAAAAAATGATTGGGAGTTAACAGTGTGGGAAAATATTTACATTATTAAGCACTGAGATCAGCTGATGAATTTCGACATCCCAATCATAGACAATGTCTTATGACTAGCCAATAGGAAGAACAGCATACCAGGCGAGAGAAGGGGGAGACATTTACCTGATGCTGAACCAATTGATCAACAGATGAATGACGGAGAGGATCCTCTCCAAAACTAGT
Organism: Tenodera sinensis; assembly: GCA_030765045.1. Taxonomy (NCBI): domain Eukaryota; kingdom Metazoa; phylum Arthropoda; class Insecta; order Mantodea; family Mantidae; genus Tenodera; species Tenodera sinensis. Next base: position 139,546 of record JAUKNM010000053.1, on the reverse strand, counting down.
CCTGTGATTAATATTATTACAAGTAAGTTGGAGCAAAATATGTTTATAAACATTGAGATATTTTTCTATCTATTAATATGCTCCACTGTTTTAAAAACTTCATTCTCATCAGTTTTATATATCAACCTCTGTTAGTATACATAGTGGAAGGGAAGTCATTACATTCCTTCTAATATGTGCTTCACAGAAGCATTACAGGCAAAAAAGTATAATGGCATTTTGTTCTTTGATCAGCTGATTTGGAAAAATAAATAGTTTTTTATCCCAATTAAATTAAGTTGATTAGTTTTATGCAATTTAAACTAATAGCCTATTAAGAACAAATTAGAAACTAAACTTGTTTGGATAGCTTTGAGAATAATTTGAATGCAACTAGAAACTAGTCAACAGTAAAACAACTTGCAACATTAATAAGATAAGTGGAGCTTTTAGTTTCTAATTTGTTCTGTTGCTCCATTCTTAATAGCTTCAATTTTTCCTTAATTAATAGCCTATTAATTGGTAAAACAAATATTTAACACGGGACCTATAACTATAGGTAGTAGTAATGATAATTTTAAACATCTATAAAATATAAATTGACACTAACCTGAGGAAAAATGAAGTCTCGAGTTGAAAGTAGTTTCCTAAAGCATCTCAAACCTTCAGACATTTTAGAAAAGCTAATTGGGTTTGGCTTACATCACTTTCAACAAAAATGTATGTTAAATAAGGAAAAATTGAAGCTATTAACAGTGAAGCAACAAGATTCTAAAGTAAGAACAAATTAGAAACTAAAAACTTCACTTATCTTAGTATTATGGCTTTGAGAATGAGCTGGACACAGCTTGAAACCCAGGGTCAGCAAATAATACTAAGATAAGTGAAGTTTTTAGTTTCTAATTTGTTCTTACTTTAGAAAAGTGTATGTTCTCCCAGTCAGAGTAAACAGTTACTTTTGTGAGAACATCTGCATGTGTAAGATAGGAGAATCCTGATTCACATAGAAGAACAAGTTATTTTCACTTCAAGTTCATATTTTTGTAAAATGTAGCTAAGCCACTAGTGTTTGTTATACACAGTCGTGCTGTAGACCGATAAGTCCTATAACTTCAATTTGTCTGGTGGTGTAGTTACATCCCTCTTCCAAACCTGCACATCACCTAAAAAGTGTTTCACTAATAATTTTGAGGTGTTGGGGACAAATGCATGTAACTGCTACATTCCTTTGATTGTCAATGCCATTAGCTTTTTAGGAACATTTCTAAAGCAGCATAATTCTTGAGTGGCATAGGCAACATCTATTTCAGTTAGGTTGTCTTCTGCCCACTCAATAGAACTTGTGGGTTTTGTATCTGGTTGTGGTATGGCCCTTACAAACTTGCACAACTTAATCACAGAATATACTGATTGGTTTGAGAGGTAGAACTGGAACTTAAAAATTCAATGCCACAACTGGGATTTGAACCACAGACCTTCCGCTTACCGGGCGGATGCTCTACCACTGAGCTATTGTGACAAACTGCCAGAATGGCATTAAATTCTCAAGCCAGTTCGTATTTCTCCTGGTAAACCACAAAGGCAGTCTCACATCAGAGACAAATTACCCCAATGGTGTTGGTGTTTTTAAACACACAAGCCATGTGTGGGCAAAGTTTGAGAGGTAGAGCTGGAACTTAAAAATTCAATGTCACAACTGGGATTTGAACCACAGACCTTCCGCTTACCGGGCGGATGCTCTACCACTGAGCTATTGTGACAAACTGCCAGAATGGCACTAAATTCTCAAGCCAGTTTGTATTTCTCCTGGTAAACCACAAAGGCAGTCTCACATCAGAGACAAATTACCCCAATGGTGACCTACTATTGTAAGTACTTTATATCCCAGGATTAAATAACCTTCAGATGGTAATTATTATTTATTTATGCCAACAAACTTACTGTTGGTGTTTTTAAACACACAAGCCATGTGTGGCCAAAGTTTGAGAGGTAGAACTGGAACTTAAAAATTCAATGCCACAACTGGGATTTGAACCACAGACCTTCCGCTTACCGGGCGGATGCTCTACCACTGAGCTATTGTGACAAACTGCCAGAATGGCATTAAATTCTCAAGCCAGTTCGTATTTCTCCTGGTAAACCACAAAGGCAGTCTCACATCAAAGACAAATTACCCCAATGGTGTTGGTGTTTTTAAACACACAAGCCATGTGTGGGCAAAGTTTGAGAGGTAGAGCTGGAACTTAAAAATTCAATGTCACAACTGGGATTTGAACCACAGACCTTCCGCTTACCGGGCGGATACTCTACCACTGAGCTATTGTGACAAACCAAACTGCCAGAATGGCACTAAATTCTCAAGGCAGTTCGTATTTCTCCTGGTAAACCACAAAGGCAGTCTCACATCAGAGACAAATTACCCCAATGGTGACTTACTATTGTAAGTACTTTATATCCCAGGATTAAATAACCTTCAGATGGTAATTATTATTTATTTATGCCAACAAACTTACTGTTGGTGTTTTTAAACACACAAGCCATGTGTGGCCAAAGTTTGAGAGGTATAACTGGAACTTAAAAATTCAATGCCACAACTGGGATTTGAACCACAGACCTGCCGCTTACCGGGCGGATGCTCTACCACTGAGCTATTGTGACAAACTGCCAGAATGGCATTAAATTCTCAAGCCAGTTCGTATTTCTCCTGGTAAACCACAAGGGCAGTCTCACATCAGAGGCAAATTACCCCAATGGTGACTTACTATTTTAAGTACTTTATATCCCAGGATTAAATAACCTTCAGATGTCTTAAGACATTAACACTATTAACAAGGATAAATGTGTCATTTTACACCAAAAAGGTGAATTGATTATAACACTACATAACACTAATTTACTGGTAAGTGTTGTTTAGTGTTATTAATCGACTTCAGTTTTATAACCAATTTATTCACAACTTATCTTTACATAGAGACTTTTCAATATTTTACAACAAAGATAATTCAAGATGTCAAAATACACACAATAGTTTACTTCTTTGCAGCTGCAGCATCATCTTCACGTTGGTATGACAGCAAAAGTTCTTCTTTCTTTCTCAAAATTCTCTCTTCTTGTTGTTTCCTGGCCTCCGTCACCTTCTCCCCACGTGCCTCGGCTTGGTCACTGAAACATTAGGACAAATTTGTGTTAAAACTCGTCAACAGCTGTCTAATCCAGTAAACTTTTGTATAGCTTGCTTCATGCACAAGTAAATCCTGCCCTTCTCTTAACTGCAGAATTTACCCTTAAGATAAACTGTCGGTGAAACATTGGTGTAAATGATATTTCATTTTCAGCTTTTTATGCCATAAATGAGTTCAAACCTTTGTCTTCAATTTTCTTGCAATTGTGCACACATCCATGTCCTTTAAATACATCACTAGGGATTTAAAAGTGTAAGTACTAAATGCCTGAAGCAGATCCAGCATCGACAGCACAATCTGTAAACAGTAAAGGGGGTAGTGCGCCATGTATTTAGACTTTCCATTGCCTAACCCGGAAAGAGGGAGAAGGATAAAAAAGAAGCGTAAACCAGAACTCTTGGGCTTTTATGATATACTTTAAAGCACAACTGCATGAAAGATATAAAAAGCCTTGTTGCTGTTTTCAATAACACCATCTGAGAGCTGAAGATAGTGTGTGTGGTAATCAGTTATTTATATGGTAAAACACCTATGCTGGGTTGCAAAAAAAAAAAAAAAAAAAAAAAAAAAAAAAAAAAAAAAAAAAACCTGCCCTATAGATACCTATTCCCTTCTTTAACGAGAGAAGCATAAAAATGGCTGAGCCGATGTAGTTGGCATACATAATTATCTTGTCAGACATATGGCACTATAACAACTGCCACATCCAGGATTGCACTTCTTACTTTGCATAAATATTGAAGAGACTTACCAGTAACAGTAACCTCTTTTTAGAGAGCACCATATTTTTATGTTATGGCGGTTACATTGCTCTCTGACAACCCCCAGAATGTCTGGAGGACCACACCTGTCGGTTTACGGGTCTCACCAACCTGACTGGGAGAGTTATCAAAATAAATTCACCGACCATATCCTCTGATTACCAATCAGAGGGCATGTTACATGACATGACAGGTCAGCATGCTAGGGGTTAAGATTTTATAGAGAAATTGAGAGGTTGGAAAAATAAGGACTCCCTAGCCCTCAGGAACTCTAATAGAAGAGAACAAGAGATGACAAAGGTAAGGTCAGATAGAAAAGCTACAGTGAGGAGCAAAACACCTGTTAGTGGAAGTAATGTTCTGCTCAGCTTGGGTACCTTGTGGTCACCATTCACATTTCCCCTAGACAGAGACCCCTGAGGAATTGAGATATATTCTTCACCACTCTGTCCTCTATGTGATCTGCAGGAGGAAATGGACAGAGACCACCTTCAAATATGCCCGGCCACTTCTAGCGCACCATCCACCAGTGAAAAATATTGGAGAGCAAGAGGATTAATGCCTTCATTGTCAAAAATCCAGCATTAGCTAACAACTTCCGACTTTGGTGACAAAGTCATTTTGTATTTTTTGCAAGCCAAAATGTAGAACAAAAAGAATACAAGTAAAATTTTCTTATGTACTATTGTCAGCATAAATTTCAGAAATAAGAATAGTATACAAGTCATGGACGCAGTTACAATTTGGAGCAAGAATGTTGGCAAAATGCAATTATGTCCTCAGAATGCAGACTGCTTGGACGTCAATAGAAAAGTAAAATATGATCTCTAATTAATATAAAAGTAGCCTGTCCTGTTTCTGAACATTTCACTTTCCACCAGGAATTTGAATTATCATTTAGCTATTGTTTACAGCACCCGTAACACTGTATAAACCTTGCTTCACAGTTTTCAAATATTTGCCTTGACCTTGAGGCACACTTATGTACTTTAACCTCATTCCTGCAATGCTGAGGAATTCGCTAGAAGTAACCAGAAGGCACTATTAACAAGGATAAATGTGTCATTTTACACCAAAAAGGTGAATTGATTAATAACACTACATAACACTTATAATTTACTGGTAAGTGTTGTTTAGTGTTATTAATCGACTCACCCTTTTGGTTTAAACTGATTATTATAGGTTGCGCGTTTGTTCTTGACAAATGACCTTGAGCAGAAATCCAGTGAGTAGGCCTACCCTTAATAAACAGGTCAGCAAATGTTTATGCTACGATAACAGACACCTCTGTTTTCCTCTGTCGCGTTTGTGTATACAGTCGACTGCAAACATTTTGTGCGGTACGGATGTATGCGTGCAACGAAAAAAAGAACAGTAACTCAGAGGAAGAAGATGAGGGAGAAATGTCGGGAATAGAAGAATGCAATAAAGTTAAGCGGAAACAGTTATAGAGGTATAGTGTATAATACGTGTGGCTGATATTACTGGAAGTGTGATAAATTGATTTGTAGTGTTGAACTACTTCAGCCTCGAAGCATGTGCATCACCTCACTGCAGACTGTACCTTGTCTCCATGCGAACGTTCCTGGAAAAGCTGAGTAGTGACTCGCATTCAACCTTTCATATAAAATTTTCATTCGTCAAGAAGTAACGCGTGACCTGTACAACACTGTTTACAAACTTCCAAGAAACAAGATAAATGTATCACGTTTGGCTTTTGGCGAATTCCAACAGTTCATGTTGTCTACAGAATGGAAGGTACTTTGGCCACATGTTAACCAGGGATTCTACATGAGTGTAACAAATATGTCCAATACAATTTCAGTCAATTAAGAACCGTTTCGTGGAAAAAAAAAATATTTGAAGCCACCTAACTTCTTGACGAATGGATATAAATGGTTCATTATTTCGCAAACATAGTGTGAACAACGCTGTAATGCCTTTTAATCTTAATTCAAATGAATTTACCCACAATTTAACGTTGAAGTGTCATGCAAAGTTTAATTTCTACGCAAAATATGACAATGTTGTGGGTTACATGAAAGGCAGTTGTCGCATGTCTGGTTGCTTGCGGGGTGATGGGAGGGTATCGCATGGCATTTGGAGTGAAAGGGGGTGGAAGGAAAGGGAAGCGGTAAAGTACAAACAATTGTCCGCAATATGAAAGAATTTGTCTCGTGATCATGAATCCCTTCACATCAAGGGAGTACTTAGACATGGTGCTACTAATTTAAGGGGGAAACTCCCCTTAAGAATAAAAAATTAATAAAGAGATAGAAAATAGACAAAATACAATAAAAAACATAACATTGAGATCATGTAAATAAAAAAATATGTTCCCATTCCAGTCATCCCTTATCTAGCAAAATAAGCCACTCTTTATCTCTTAACTTTTTTCAAAAAACACAAAAAAACTGAAGAAAAACAACAAAAATAATATCCCCTCTTGTGAACTGAAATACGACTCAGTATAATGAAGTTAAGTAATAGTAAAACCTAAATAAACACCATATTGTTGGCACAAACGACATACATTTTCAGTATTTATTGTTGTAAAGTGCTTATAAATGTATTTAGACAGTGTTAGGGAATTGATTTCAAAATGCTAACTGGTACTCGTGTTCTTTGTTAAATAGTACTTGTAAACGTAGCATTATCTTACGGAGTACATTAACTGCACTTCAGTCCCGTATTAAATATGAATTTGGTTTGTCATATGTCTAGAGAAACTTCATATTATGTACACCTTCTTTTAAGGTACTATTACTGTCACACTGGTTTACTTACAGACAACAATTTCATTTTGCTTTTCTTCATATTTAGGCACTTTCGGATCCACAGCCCTCATTTATGGCGAGATCATTAGTTTTATTTCAGCCCAGAAAGACACAAAAGAGCGCAATTGTTTTAGAAAAATGAAGGGGAAGACTTTTATTTACTTGCGTATTAAAGGCAATTACTATTGTTTTAGCTCGTGACGGATAATACTAATAGTAATAATAACAATAATAAAGATCCATTATTAGAAAAATCCCTATCCCTTTATGTCAGCATTGTTTTAACCCTCAAATACGTGATTTTGACTGTTTCATTTTTCTGTTTTAAGAACTATGGAAAAGTGAATCTTCATTATTACATGAAGGAGTGCATCATTATAGTAACATTTGCACCTTTTCGGCGTGACACCTGATGTTAGCCAACGTCATGAATAAACAAGCATTGGTGGATGGGGGTGGCACGTTCAGCCGAAGTCAATCAGTGTAAAGGTAAAGGGAAGGAGTAGGGAGGGGTAAAGTAGTTGTCTGCAACATGAACGAATTAACTTTGCTATCATGGATTCATTCATATCAAGAGAGTACTTAGACATGGTGCTACTAATTTAAGGGGAGGCATCGGTGAAATTTGGACAAAAATAACGAAAAATGTGATTTTTCATTTTTTGCCTTAAAATGTCTGTACCTTGTACTTTAAGAATCTACTGTCGTTTACTCATCACCATTTAAAAGGCCGTTATGCCATGATTTAAATGCCCATGTGTGGGAGGGTGTGGCTGCTGAAATGCACTCATTACCCCATTGCACCAAAATCGCGTACAATTTTGAACTTTAAATCGGGCGGTCTGATTCAGTTCTGGTGGATGTAAGCAGAGACATCTTGTGGCATTTTCTGCAAACATTCATGGCCGTGAAACAGACCACTGTTTCCTGTTTTTGCATGCTTGAACCACGTGGTTGTATTTTTCTGAATTTTATTTAAGATTACACAGCCTGAAGAAGATAGAAGTCATCTTTATTGTGGTGTACATTTAGATAAGTAGAGTTTAGAATAATAATAAGTATAATATAAGGCAGGGGGTACTAAATAAGTATCTTCTTGCTGTAAGTGAAAATCTAAATTCTTTATTTAGCTGTTTGTAAACACACAACCAGCTAACTCTCTTCTCACTATTATAATTTATTGTACAGTTGTAAAGAATGTACATTAGGTGGACCAGATTTTCATTAAATTATTATTAATTGGTATAAAACTATTCTAAAATGGGTAAGCAAAAGCAAACAAAGAAATCTCTTGCAGCAAGAAAAAAAATATATAGATGGCAAACTGGCAAATCTCAGGAGGAAACAAGCATAACTAGATCCACATTAGATCTTGAAGCAGGTTCAAGTAGTAAAAAATTGCAGTGACTTAAGTTATCAGTGAATTTAATGAGTTGTGAGGCTACTCTCTTATGTAAAGAAAAGAGCGACAGCTAGAAAAGTAAGTCCAGTCAGCAAAAGAATTAGTAATGTTAGGGATATGGGAAGATTAAAGCAGAGTGCACTGAGTACATTAAACAGGTTATATTGGTTTCTAGAATCACAAATTTTAATTTCCCCATGTCAAGCTGGATTCAGAGAGTTCCACTCTACAAATGAACAAGTCTTACTTCTCAGTCAAGAAATCAAAGACTCCTTCAATAAGAAAGAAGATAATGTATCAGGTTTTATTGATTTCCAAAGTGCATATGATTCTATATGCAGAACAAAACTACTAAAGAAAGTAAAAACAAAACTACTAAAGAAAGTAAACAAGAATAGGGATACAAGGTCCAATGTTTTCGTGGCTATGTCATTTCCTAACACAACGCTCTATTGCTACCAGATATGGAAGAAATATATCTAAATACAAACAAGTACACCGTGGCTTACCACAAGGTGCAGTGCTCACCACTACACTTTTCAATATATTAAATACAAGAATCAGGTGTGAAGTGTGCACTATTTGCTGATGACTTAGTAATGTGGACTTCAAAACCAAAAAGCAAAAGTACAGAACTAGAAAAAGCCATGCAACAAACCTTAACCAACCTACAAAAGTGGACCAAAGAAAATTTAATGACTGTTAATACAACAAAATGAAGACCACTTGAAGACCTGTGAAGCATTAAGATCAGAAGAAACTACAGTTCAAAAGTACTGGAAAGCACGAATGCTAATGGCTTCACTACAAGATGCAAGGCACTAGAAAACAACAACATACAACAAAATCAAACTACCAAATCTTTTCACTAAGAAAAAAAACACTAACAATAAAAATAAATTTTGAGGGTCAACAATTACCGGAAACAAACGAAGCAAAGTATTTAGGAGTTACATTTGGTACCAAACTTACATGGACCAAACAAATAGAAAATGTAATACAAAGAGCAGAGAAGCGCCTTTCACTGTTAAAACATCTAACAGGAATGAAGTGGGGATGTTCCAGAGCAACTCTTAACACAACATATAATGTATATATAAAGCCATTATTTACTTACTGCAGTGAAGTTCTTATAACGGCAAATACAAAAAAAATTCAAATCCTTCAAAACCAAAGTCTGAGACTAATTACAGGTGCTATCAAAACCAACCAATACCCCATTGAGTATGAAATAGAAAAAGCAGCTCTTACGTAATCCACTACTAAATACGATTTTACAGGGAACGTTTTAAAAAATAAATCTTAGTGTAATATAATGTCCAATATCTGTATGGCATTTTCCTATGCAATAAAGGATTTTCAATTGTTTCTCAAGAACCCATCTAATACTATGTTACTTCGAACAGTTTGCAAATTTTATGATGAAACTTACATCTCTATTGCGGCTTCACATTCTTCCTCAGCATTATCGAAATCATCGCCACGTATTACATTATTATTATAATCCCTCCTATTAGCTTGCAAAGGCATACACTTCGCTGTCTGCATCTTTACAACTTGTGAGATCGTGAACAACGGGCGATCGCTGATGGCTGTACAGTTTGAGGCGACGCCGGGCGATGACGTCAGATATCAGCAAGCATATTGTTGCGTATTCAGCTCGGATTACAATGAAGGTTTAAAGTATAACGGGTGATAAAAACAAAACTACTTTATCAAAGTAAATATAAATTTGTATGTAATAACTATGCAAGAACTTTATAAAATCATCAACTTGGTGATGTAACAATTGCGCCGCAAAACCGCTCTGTCGTTCAACTGTTAAAACTGCCTATATACACCTAACTTAAACTCCGTTCTAACTCGATTTATTAATACTTTTGCTATTTTTTACTTTCTCTGCTACGGAAGTACAGGAAGTATTGTATTCCATCCAAAAACTCTATATCGAGATATCAACGGAAATATGCTTTGAGCTCCCCTGAACATAAAAAAGGAGGGAAAAAAAAAAAAAAAAAAAAAAAAGCATTTTAACAAAATCTGATGTGTTGCACTCACATGACTTCCTCTACTCTTGTACTAACCATTCTTACGAACGCTTATTCCTATATCTTCTTCGTGTTAAGGTAAACATTTGTGCAAATTATCGTATTGCTTATTTCCTTGTAGGTACAACGGGAATATTAGAATACAGTAGGCTTTAAGCGATAGTCAAATGTTTTAAAGCTTTGAGATCACGTTCTGTTTCCACGCTTAACATATAAAAAAATCTGATGTGTTGCATTGACATGACTTTCTCTACTCTTGTACTAACCATTCTTACAAACTTATACCTATATCTTCTTCCTGTTAGTTGAGATGAACATTTGTACAAATTATCTTATTGCTTATTTCCTTGTAGGTACAATGGGGATATTAGAATACAGTAGGCTTTAAGCGATAGTCAAATGTTTTAAAGTTTTGAGATCCCGTTCTGTTTGCACGCTTAACATATAAAAATATAAACAACTATGTTCCATTTCACGAAAGTTTAAAGTTTTCCGAAACTCACACACATGACAAGGGAATATCTCCGAAATGGTTCACCCTACAAGAAAATTTATTTAGACATAAATTGTGTGTTTTAGGGAGATCTACTTTTTTTGTACAGTAAGATTTTGTCTATCTCTTACAGTTTAGGAGTTATTCAAAAGTCATTCAAACTAAACAAGGACTACATAGGCTATAGCCAGAAAATTCAAAATATGTATTTCATTTGTCATAAAAATATCTCAAACATATGGCATTTTAATCGAAATCGTAAGAGCCATTTTCAAGAAAATTAAAATTTTTGAAAATTTTCCATGTAAAGGTCGCTTAGGGTAGGTCTATTTTCCTCAAAATCTTCGTGTCGCATCCTTGAAAGACATTAAACTTAAATACCAATTTTGGTTTTTAACCGACTTTTCGTTTTTGAGTTATGCTGTCCACAGACTGACAGACATATACACACACACGGATCTTTTTCTAAAAATGCTTTTTTTTTTTTTAGGGGGGGGGGGATTCAGGGGGTCTCAAAACATATTTCCGGTGCAATCTCGACATCGAATTATTGGGTGGAATACAATACTTCCTGTACTTACCAGTAGAGAAAGTAATAAAGGGTTTGCTATATTGCAGATGTAGTACTGTTGGGTAGTAACTTTTCTCTTGGAGAATTACCAGGAGACTTGGAAGCAAATGACAGTTTACTTTAAGCATGCTCCTCTAGTATCAGTGCAAGTGGAACGGAGCTTCTCAATGTACAAGGCTTTGTTAGCAGATAATCAGGAGTCATTTTCCTTTGTAAATCTACAAATGGTGCTTGTTGTGCATTGCAATTCAGGACTGATGAAATCAACCCTTAGTATTTTCCCACAAAATAAATCAATTGCTTATAGAATATTCTTTTTAAATTGTGTAACTGCATTAACTAAAATTTTTCTTTGCTTAATTGCAGTGTTTTATTTCGTGTAATTTTGAATTTCCCTTAAAAATATTAAAATTACATGAGACCGGAACAAGCCTAAATGGTTTAAACCCTGTTGCTGTTGATCATGATGATATTAAAATAAAATTCTTCAGTTTTAAGGGCATTTTTTAAATTTTATTGCACTTTTTTTTTGTTGAGATTTTTAGGTCATAATTATATTTTTCAGTATTTTATAGGGCATCAAAATCCTAGCCCTAGTCATAGCCAAGCTTTGTCTCTTTGAGAAAGGGATATTTTTTTTTAAGTAGGAAGAAAAGGTACTTTGCATTTAGACATAATAGCTTAGTTCACACAAATAACACAGAACACTAGACAAGGCAAATGTTGTCTGTCTTCAGTGTTCACAGTGTGCTAAATGGTAAAAATATTTGGGTTTCAATCTAGGAAGATGGTGTCAACAAAATACTGAACCTATGGCCAGTTTAACATTAAATCAATAAATAATAAATGTGAGCAAATTGTAATTGTTCTTTAACAATGCTCTTATGATTGTCCACTATTTATTATACCGGGTGAAAAATAGTGCTTCGGCCATACTTAACTAGGGATTCTGAGTGTAACAAATATGTCCAGTATAATTTTTGTCAATTAAGAACCACTCTGCCGACAAAAAAAAAAAAAAAAAATAATAATAATAATAATCTCTTAAATATTTGGGGCCATCTAACCTCTTGACGAATGAATATAAATGGTTTATTATTTCACTATTACGGAAACATTGTGTGAACAATGCTGTAATGCATTTCTACCTTAATTCAAATGAATTTAGTCACAATTGCCAAATTGCTCTAAGAAATTAAACTTTGCAATGACATTGGGCCATATGAATAAAGCAGAGCACATCCTTCTACTTCACCATTTAGAAGGAAATCCTCCCATGTTTATGAATAAACACTAAGCAGGAGGTTGTGCTCAAGGTGACACAATAGTATACAGAAGCACAAGCTCGTGCTACCTCAAGATTAGATAACTGTATAACTAACTGAAGAAAATCCTTTCAATGTGAAGGATGTGCTTTAAAAATCAGAAGGTTGGTCAGTAGCAGACTCCGCTTTGTTCAGATCATACAGTTCGATAAATTGCTGGTTAGAATGTGACGCAAAAAATTTTATAAAGCATGTAGATGTCCCCTCAGTGAAACTGTTGTCTTTATATAGATTTAGTGAACAAAATGTTAAGTGGAATGTTCACAGCTCGCTTATAACAGAAAAAAGGAGATGTTGGAGTGGGAGTTTACTGTGAACTTTTTAGTCATTGTATTGCAATAGGTCAAAATAAGACAGTGTTCGAAGGAGAGAGCCAAGCAATTGCATTTGCAATCACACAACTTCTATATAGACAAAAAACATATGCAAAGGTAGTTATACTAGTTGATTCAAAAGCAGTAATACAAGTAATCTCTTTTAGACAAAAACCAAAATCAAGCACAAAACAAGAACTAAAGAAGCTTTTAACCCATATTTTTTCAAATTCAAACATATTGCAAAACAGAGGATTCCAGCTCATGTATGAATCCAAGGCAATGAAACGGCTGATTCTCTAGCCAAAAAAAAAAAGAAAAGAAAAACTGTATCAAAATCAAATAAAATTCTGGATGCCCAAGAAATTAAAACACTTCTGAATAGAAAGGGCTCGGCAAGACTACAAAACTAAAATCCAGGACAACATAAACGACAAACACTGGGCTAAAATACAAATAGAATAGCCTACCAATAAACATGTACCATAAAAAGAAGCAGTGGCATTTTTTAGAATCAAGGCAGGACATAACTGTGCAAAATAAACAATTTCACATCTGAGAAGTGTACACTTTCTCAACAACCAGGAACCAGAATGAATGCTGATCACTTACTCAACTGAAGGAAACTTGATCCCAAACAGGAAGCAGCCAACCTGGCCAAATTGTACTGGACAGCAAGATTCCAAATGAACTAGAAGTTTTCAGAAGGAAGGTCATTAGAAGAAGATGTTCTAGGAGAAATGCAAAAAACTAGGTCAAGAGCTTTTGCATCTGAACAAGAAATATAGTGTTTTTACGATACATGTCTGATAAAGGATTTCAGTCTGGCATAGCGCAGAAGATGGGCATTTACCAGAGTACTGCAAGCAAAACTATCAGCTATACATCCAAAAAAGATTGACAAAGCTAGCACTAGGATTCATTTTCAACTTTCACTTCAGGATACTACTGCAGCAAAAACTGAATGGTTGGAGAAAATGAGTTTCCATCCATTACAGGTGTCTTGGACTGCACACATGTGCGTATTGTTAAACCCACCGAGATGAATACTTTAAAGAAAAGGCTACACCAGATATTCTTTAGATTAGGTGACGCGAGCAGTGTGTACGAATGGTCACGAAAGTTGCCGAAGTTGCTGTGTTAATTCAGCACTGCCAACAGCACAATTTCCCCAGGAGTTTGTTGCCAATATGTCTGAATGTTTTAGCAGGACCCGGCAATATGCTGGTGACTTCTTAGAAGCAAGTTGTGAGAGTGCAATGGATCGCTTCATTAGCATAGTAGATTTAGCGCCTCTGTGCTATGATGAGGAGGAATGCATGCAATTTCTTTACGACGAGGACCTGCTAAGAGCTCGAATGCTATGCAGGGAATGTGATGCCGTGCTACACCCCGTGAGAAGGATATTATAATATAAATATAATAAATATAATACATAATATTATATATAAATAATATATATAATATAAATGTAATAATAATATAATAAATAAATAAAAAAAGAACGAGCCAGCGCTTTGTGGACCCAGTAACAAGGCAATAATGATAATGTACACAATAATTTCCACAAAATAGTATGGAGTCGCACTAGCGATATATCTGTGTGAGCAAAATAATGTACACAATATCTGGCCGGCAAGTGCTAAGTCACCTATTCTAAAGAAGAGCCGAATGCATTTACTTAATACACTAAGGCATCAAATATTACTGCTTTTTAAGGATAAATAAATGAATAAATAAATAAACGGATTGGTTTTTAAATGCAGAATAAAAGTAGGAGCAAAATAATGTACACAATGAGCAAAATGGAGTTGCGCTAGCAGTATGTCTGTGGCGGCAACGACACGAGTGCATTTGTGTTTAATGTGTTGGCAACCAAAAGTAGTGCAGTGTAAAAAGCAATGTTGGCAGATGTGAAAATCGTCTGCTAGTGACAGCTAGCTCATGCAGCGAAACCTAGTGACGATTCTGAAACCACTGTCAGCGCATGCGCAGTAAGTAACTTCGGACTTAGAATCTGGCCGAAAAGTGGCAAGTAACCTAATCTAAAGAAGAGCCAGCTACACCACCATCAACGTTCAAGCTACCTGTAATGAAAAAAATGCTTCATTAATATATGCAGTAGCAGAACGGCCTGATTCACTTCATGACTCCAGAATATGTAAGATCCTGATGTTTGTGCAGTGCCAAGTGAAATGTAAAGTGTACTTTAGTGTGATGAAGGACATTGCTTGATGACCCATTACTGCAATCCACTATACAGAAAATCCTATAGTTTCTACAGAGAGTTCAAAGCAGAAAGGCTCGTTATTGAATGTGCTTTGGACAACTAAAAATGATTTCCAAATTCACATAAGGTAAGTTTATAAAGCTGCTATTTCAAACATTTCAGCCATTATCTTATACACTATGCAGTGTTGTGCAATAGATCAAAATATTTGCAGTTCAACAATGATTTTACTACAGAAGACATCGATCACCATGGTGATCTGGGAGAAGAATGTGCGAATGAAGAATGCCAAGGAGACATCCTAATTTAAGCACAGGAAAACAAGGGAAGAACTTACAACTTTTATACAAACTTACCCACTCTTAAAATACAATGCATGCTTCTATATCTTATTTATTTCTTTATGTAAGTGAAGTCAGTCCCTGACATTTTATGAACTAATTATACCATTATTTATTGGCTACTGTAAAAATGATTTGTAGTGTTTGAAAATATACAGAAGCTCACTGCTACTCAAGACTCTAAACTGTTTCAACAAAAATGACATCCATGTGGTAACATTGAAATAATCACAAAACAAAAAATTCATATAGCTCCTTCTCCCAAGTCTGAGAATTATTGGTTTATTCCCAGTTCTACTTCTGTCCGTTTTCTTCTTCAATCTTGTCTTCAGATTATTTGTTTTTCAACAACTCAGCACTATCCACACCCCGAAGTCCATTACATACAGTTTTGTCATTTCCACAATTGCCATATCTTTCTTCTCTGTGGTCTCCGGTACTTGCTACTTTTCCAAAGCTTCTGTATATTTGAAACTAAAAATATAATGGTATTTCCAATTGGCCCAACCATGTGTCATAATCAGAGGTACATATTGTCACCGCGCCCGCCGCATCTAATTGCCGACAACAGCAGTGTCACCCATCGCATTATTGTCGGCACTACGGCAAAGGAGCCGAAGGAAAGAGACAGAGAATGGCCGCATTGTTGGGGCGCTTGCCGAAAGAGAGAAAAGGATAGAGGCTTCTGGAGTCTTCTACTTTGTATCTCGCCGCAATAACTGAACGTTCCTGAAGCTTCCAGAATAGTGCCTGGGAGATATAAATAGCGGTAAAGTGCGACAAAAGGGAGTCAGTATGTGAAGCGTTGAGTAGTCGTGCCGACGGAGACGGACAGACGATGTGAAGCGTTGTGCCGACGGAGAAGAGTTAGTTCTTTGTGTTACGAGTTCGGAGCCGTGCTGTTGGAGAATCGGAAAAGACTTTCTTGCTGTTGCAACGAGTGTACAAAGTTACTGTTTACGGAAATAAAAGAGTTTCTTTATCTCGACTACATCTGTCTACTTTACTTTACAACACACCAAAAGTCACAATATATACAGCAACATGCCAGCTAAATGCCTGACAATGCTATGTTAAATCACCTCTCTCTGAGTACAAGCACGTTGTGCTATCAGGTAAACAGAGTATTGCAAATACATACATAAACAGTGATAATTGGAAACATAACCTTCTGATATTAGAGTATAAGGTTGAGATAGCTTTGAAAATAAGTTGGATACAACTTGAAACTAGTCAGTATTGGAACAACTTGCAATATTAATAAGATAAGTGAAGCTTTTAGTTTCTAATTTGTTCTTATTTTAGACTCTTTTGGTTCGCTGTTAATAGCTTCAATTTTCCTAAATTACGCTTGAGATTATTCATACTGAGAGAAGAAAATCCTCAGCCTGCTACCCTTCCACACTCAACCTTCTAGTTTCATGCTTTGCTTTGAAGTACATCCTATAGTTTTATTCATACGGCCCATTTTACCATTAAATTGTGACTAAATTAATTTGAATTAAGGTAGAAATGCATTGCAGCACTGTTCACACAATGTTTGCACAACAGTTAGTGAAATTATAAACCATTTGTATCCATTGGTCAAGAAGCTAGATGGCTCCAAATATTTGATACAAATTGTTTTTTTTCGGCAAAACAGTTTTCTTCACAATAATTGCATTGGACACATTTTTAACACTCATCATGCAGAATCCCTGGGGGGTTGTGAGAGAGCGATGTGACCGCCAAAACATAAAAATATGGTGCTCTCTAAAAAGCGGTTACTATTACTGCTATTGCTCTCTTTATATTGGAGAGCAAGAGGATTAATGACTTCATTGTCAGAAATCCAGCATTAGCTAGCAACATGTACAGCCAAAAACAGTACCTTCCTCCAGAATAAGGCCCAAATGACCTAGCTGTCGATGGGCCCTTAAACACCACTCACTCACTCCTCCAGAATAAGCTTAGGTTTCTCATTCACACTATTTTATTTCACGTAATACACTGTCAAAAATGCAGTCTTATCATTTACATTTATATGAAGAGGATGCGGAGAAGAAAACCATACAACAATAATTTATTACCACTTACACAAAATATATCCAGAGCCAGGCGGCCCCTGGAGCGGTACTAACACACTCGCAAGCCCCTAATGGCCCGACCTTGAGCAGGTACCAGATACGTCGGCAGGTTGTGGATAGCCAGGTCCTGTGTCCTTAGTAAGGGCACAGGTCTGTCTTCAAATCAAATAGGAGACCACAAAAAAACTCCCCAACCCCAAGGTGTTATGCATTTCCGTGCCGAAGGGGTGCATGGCACATGGGAGATGTGTCGTTAATGGAGTCTTCAGGGCACCTGGCGACCTCCTGGAGTGCTTAGCCTTACCCAGGTATGCGGGGCTCTGCCTGGGCGAACCACAGATTTCCCTAGCTATTCGTGGGAACTATAGAGTTCAAACATCAACAAACCAGAGTGATACGAAGGAGTCTCTTTACAATGGAATGAGGGTGGTCTCACACAAACAAAAAGAGTAGAACTGAATAAAATTGTATCTGACTATAAAATAGATATCTTTGTCATTCAAGAAGCAAATTTAACAAATGACCAACTTAAATACCTCAATTTTACTGGATTTTTACTACACTTACTACCCAACAATAGAAAGACAAGTAGTGGAATATTAGATGGAGTCAAAAAGAATATTAAATCCTCCTTTGAAATTGTTAAAGAAATGGATAACACAGATAAAAGTGAATTAATAAAGCTAAATTTTTGGGATAACAAAACACATCTACATTTATACAGTATTTACAATCCTCCCAGGAATGAACCAGATCCCTCTCTTATTGACCAATTAAATAAAACCATCGTAATTGGGGATTTCAATGCCCATTCCAAAAGATGGGGTTATGAAAAAGTGGATTCTACAGGGAAGATAGTGGAAGAATTGTTGAATACCACAACTTTTGAACTGATTTATAGTAAAGAAGATCCCACAACCTTCATACATTACTCTGAAACAGGCAGTAACCCAGACCTCTTGTTAGCTACAACAGATATTGCTTCAAAAATTAAAAAACAAGTTATAGAAGACCCAAGTTCTGGTCACAGAGCAGTAATTGCTGATATAAAACTAGATAATACAAATAACAGTCAATGTCACACAAATCTGTATTGGAACTTCAAAAAAGCAGATTGGATCAAATATAAAACTGAACTGGAACATAAATTTAAAGAACAAACAAACTCGCAGCTACATGACCAACCAGATCATTTGGACAAAAATTTCTGTAAAGTCATCCTAGAAACCACAAAAAAAATATTCCTCGTGGAAGAATTAAAAACTTCAAACCCTTTTGGAACCCCCAGTTAGAAGAACTGAAAAAGCAAAGGGATATAGCTAGAAATACAGCTGAATAAACAAAAAACATATCAGATACACAAATATGGCGGAAGAAATGTGCCTCACTAAAAAAAAGAAATTAATACTGCTAAAAAGAATCACTTTAATAATTTCTTAGAAAAAATGGATTACAGGACAGATGGTAACAAAGTTCATAAAAAATGTCAAGGAAAGGAAAGAAAACAACAGCGCACCTATCATACACAACAATATAATATTAATAAATGATGCAGCCATAACCAAAACATTCAATAAATATTATGCTAATTCACATAAACTAACAAGAAATAATAAAAAGGAACGTAAAGAATTTAAGAAAGATTTGAAACAAGAAAGAGAATGTCATCCTAACACTCAGTCCAATATCTTTTTTCAAGATTTTAATATGCAAGAACTGAATATTGCAATAAATAATCTAAAAAACCTTGTAAAAACAGCAAAGCAACAACTACTGAAACTCTACAATCTAACCTGGAAAACCACTGTACCTGCTGAATGGCGAAAAGCAATAATTGTCCCACTCTTGAAGAAAGATAAAACAGCATAGAAATAAAAAATTATAGACCAATAGCTCTTACTAGCATAATAGCAAAAGTGATGGAAAGAATGGTGTTAAACAGGTTAAATTGGTTTCTAGAATCACAAAATTTAATATCCCCATGTCAAGCTGGATTCAGAGAGTTCCACTCTACAAATGAACAAGTCTTACTTCTCAGTCAAGAAATCAAAGACTCGTTCAATAGAAAAGAAGATAATTTATCAGTTTTTATTGATTTCCAAAGTGTATATGATTCTATATGCAGAACAAAACTACTAAAGAAAGTAAAAAAAAATAGGGATACAAGGTCCAATGTTTTCATGCCTATGTCATTTCCTAACACAACGCTTTATTGCAACCAGATATGGAAGAAATATATCTAAATACAAACAAGTACACCGTGGCTTACCACAAGGCGCAGTGCTCAGCACAACACTTTTTAATATATTTATTAACGATCTGCCACAACAAATACAAAAATCAGGTGTGAAGTGTGCACTATTTGCTGATGACTTAGTAATGTGGACTTCAAAACCAAAAAGCAAAAGTACAGAACTAGAAAAAACCATGCAACAATCCTTAACCAACTTACAAAGGTGGACCAAAGAAAATTTAATGACTGTTAATACAACAAAATCAAACTACCATATCTTTTCACTAAGAAAAAAACCACTAAAAATAAAACTAAATTTTGAGGGTCAACAATTACCAGAAACAAAGGAAGCAAAGTATTTAGGAGTTACATTTGATACCAAACCTACATGGACCAAACAAATAGAAAATGTAATACAAAGAGCAGAGAGGTGTCTTTCACTATTAAAATGTCTGACAGGAATGAAGTGGGGATGTTCCAGAGCAACTCCTAGACTAGACTACCAGATGGCAGGCTGAGAACAGCCCGAGGTGTGTCATTCGTGTACCTGCCCTTTTAGGGCTTAACCACTGTATGACGGGATTAGGATGTTGTAGGATGGCTGGTGAAGAATGGGGATTGTGGGTTACTAGGAGGTAGCATAGGTTTATGCTCCTCGTCGGGTGATAGATTCAGTGTGCAACTACCGTTGGGCACTGCTGGTGGGTGGTCCAAATATGAATATTTGGCGAAAAAGTTTGACTTCCAATCTTCTCTTAGAAGGACTGTAAGGAGCTCACCTTGCACTGTTGATGGGGTAGCTCCTGTGTTACCGGGGGTGCCCGCAAGCCATGCGGGGAACCCGGTGTCGCACAAGTGTGCGTTCTCTAGGGATGTAGTCCCCAAGAGACCTAACCAGGGCGCTCCGATGTTGTGGAAACTGGTCGTAAAATTTGGTTGCCCGGCGCCTAATTTCGTCCTCCACGTACGGGAGGGACGAGGCTTCGTGCAGTAGTCTCGTAGGGAATAGATTCCCCGAAGACCTCTATTCTGTATACGTTGTAGACGCAGGAGATGGATGTCTGCAGCCATGCCCCAGATTTCGCAGGCGTACAGGAGGATAGGGATGATGAGAGCCCGAAAGAGGCGTAGCTTTAAGGGAATTGGCAACCCCGACCACAGCATGGGGTACAGTGAGGCAATTGCCCCGCTGGTCCGCGCTGATAGGTCGTTGATGTGTTCCCGAAAAGTTAGGCCCTTGTCGAGCTTCACTCCCAGGTAGGTAAGGGTATCTCCCCACTCTATCCTTCGGCGAAGGTATGTGAATGTGGGGAAGTTGGCGGGAAAGCGGCGTTTGGTGAAAAGTATGGCGCGGCTTTTCTCCGGGTTGATGGACAATCGCCAACGCATACACCACTCTTGGATGAGGCGGAGGTGTCGCTGTATGGGGAGAAAGGTTCTGCGAGGGTGTTTATTTGTAATATATATATATATATATATATAAAGCCATTATTTACTTACAGCAGCGAAGTTCTTGTAACAGCAAACACAAAAAAAATTCAAATCTTTCAAAACCAAAGTCTGAGATTAATTACAGGTGCTATCAAAACCACACCAATAGCAGCTATGGAAATACTAACCAACCAATACCCCATTGAATATGAAACAGAAAAAGCGGCTCTTATTCAACACGAAAAGTTGATCAGACTCCCATTCAATACATGGCACAAGAGAAATTTTACACATACACTAAAGACTCAGGAGAGCTTTCTTTCCAAAATTCAAGACATCAGGAAGAATGTACACCTTCCTAATTCAAAGGAAAACTTCATATCTAAAGTCAATCCGACACAAACATTAGACATCACATATTATTTACACCTGACAGAAGAAGTTAAGAAAAGTGATACTCCAACTAGTGTTCTAAAATTATTGGCATTAGAGACAATCCATACTAGATTTCCAGAAAATGAATGGCTCCATATTTATACTGATGGATCATTGATATCAAACCAAGATGGAGCAGGTGCTGGAGTCACATGTCACCTCTTTTCCTATTACAAATCTTTAAGTTATGGAACTACTAACTTTGATGGAGAAATTGAAGCAATTCGAATGGCCCTACAAAATCTTTTGTACAGAATTTCACATTTTCAGCAAGCAGTTATTCTCTCAGATTCCAGGGCAGCAATTATAGCAATTACTTCCAAGTTGTCACTAGATCTACTTTTTTGTTGTTGTTGTATATTGTAACAAATTTAGCAAATCTTTTATTTTCTCAAGCTTCAAGTACAGCCACACTACTAGTTTCTGTCTCTTAATCTTTCCAAACTCTCACCAATAAAAACTGTCTCCATGGCAACCTCCTTGAAAATCAAAGAGTCTTAATGACATGGAGAAGCCATGTCACACTGCTCCCTCCTCAGAGCTGGTCGTCCCGACCAGCACTATCACTGCGGCATCTCCCTTGCGCCCCGGTGGATTAACCCATCGAACCTCTTCTCCAGGAGGCACGATCCTAGGTATCGCTGTTGGATAGTGTCCCTTGGTCCAGGTAGGACGATGTATGCCATCCTGCTTCGAAATTCTGCAACAGTACCGCCGGTCTTGACGGTCCCTCGTCCAGTTGCCCTTCTTCCTGGTGTGTTGACGGGCCATCCTGCGCACTTGGAAACGGCTCACTGGGTACCATGTCCGCCGACCTCTCTGGCGCACCTTCGCAGCCACCTTGCTTCCGATGGGTCCGGCAACAAACCCCACCACATCCGCGCGAGTCGCGTCCACCGCTGCACTCGTGTTCACTCGTGCTCGGCACGGCCTCTCCTGTATCCTGCCGTCCACGATGATGTCCACCATTCTTCCGTTCACGGCACTATGCGTCAGGTGATTGGATGGCCCCGACGGTCCCCCCATGTCACACGCCAAGTCGGTTCTCGCGTGTTGCTCGTTTGCTTGTGCGCTTCCCTGCTGATCGTCCTCCACGTCATATCCTGGTTGGTTACGTACCCGACACACTCCTCCAGGGGATCCTCGACGACGCCCCTGAACTGTCCCTTTGTCTTCCCCGAGACGTACATTTTCGTTATCTGAAACGGGCGCAACTGTCGCCTCGGCCACTAGGTGCTCCCTCCCCGGGTCTGTGCTATTCCGTCTGCCCCTGGCTTCCAGTACTTTGACGCTCTCGTCAACTCTTACTACCAGGGCGCCAAGACGTTCCCCGTCGTCCTCCACGACGTCCACATGCTGGCAGAGGTCCTCCACCTTTTCGCCGAGTTGTTCCACGTCTTCCGTCATGCCAATCCGTTCGCCGAGTTGTTCCACGTCTTCCGTCACGCCAATCCGTTCGCCGAGTTGTTCCACGTCTTCCCTCATATCATCCGAAACGGGCGCAACTGTCGCCTCGGCCACTAGGTGCTCCCTCCCCGGCTCCGCGCTATTCCGTCTGCCCCTGGCATCCAGTACTTTGACGCTCTCGTCAACTCTTACTACCAGGGCGCCAAGACGTTCCCCGTCGTCCTCCACGACGTCCACGTGCTGGCAGAGGTCTTCCACCTTTTCGCCGAGTTCTTCCACGCCTTCCGTCACGCCAGCCAGTTGCTCGTCAATTTTCGCCGATAGCTCCGTCTTCATCTCTTTCAGCTCGGCAGCGAGGTTGTCGTTTGCCGCCTTCATTTCTGTAGTGAGGTTGTCGTTTGCCGCCTTCATTTCTGTAGCGAGGTTGTCGTATGACGTTTCCATTTTGGCAAATAATTCTTTCATCATTGCCATCATCCTGGTTTCCGAATCTCCCTCCATCTTGGTTCTAACGTTGCAACTTCTAACGACGATGTAATGAAACTAGAAGCAATTCGACGAATCCCACTTCCTGACACCAAATGTAACAAATTTAGCAAATCTTTTATTTTCTCAAGCTTCAAGTACAGCCACACTACTAGTTTCTGTCTCTTAATCTTTCCAAACTCTCACCAATAAAAACTGTCTCCATGGCAACCTCCTTGAAAATCAAAGAGTCTTAATGACATGGAGAAGCCATGTCACAATATTAAGAATTTGTCTATCTCATACGGTTTAGAATTTGTCTATCTCATACGGTTTACGAGTTATTAAAAAGTCATCCAGAATAAACAGGACTACATGGGCTATAGCCAGAAAATTCAAAATATACATTTCATTTGTCATACAAATATCTCAAACATATGACATTTTATTCAAAATCGTGACAGACTGACAGACTGACATTCTGACACACAGACACACACACAAGGACCTTTTTCTAAAGCGCGTTTCACCCTTAGAAGACAGTACACGTTAAATGGAGCGCAGTGTTGCAACATGTACTAGTTGCGAATCTTTCTCCGCGCGCGACTCCGAGGTGACCAGAGTCCTGTACTGTATGCCCACGACAAGAAGGCAAGAGGGGAATGAAGGGCAGAGGGGGCTTGAACTGTATATCTACTCCGGTAGCGGATCTGTTTACTAGGAAATGAGTGTATGAGAGTGCATATTTCTAGATATGGGTGAGTTATGTGACAACATTGTGTATTTTAAACGAGCCAATCATCCTTGTCATACTCGGAAACTAGGCTTAAACACCGTGCGGGAAGCACAAAATGATTACGCTACACATTCCTAAGACTTGCCTTCTTGTCCTGGGCATACAGTACTTAGTCCTTCAATTGCTGCTTGATGGACACTTTTAACTTTGGTATCCCTCCATGCCTTTCTTACTGTATGACCTAAATTTACAAATGACTCGTCTGTATAAACAATTGATTTCCCCTGGCCTCTAAACCTTTTTACGTCTTTTAGATATTTATGTCGCCATCTAATGATATCGATATCGTCTCTTTCTATTAATATGCACTTGTTACCCCTTCTTTCATATTCGGACCCCAAATCAGAGTGGCCCTTGAGAAATTTGATAGGGTCTCATCACTGTTGACCCGTGACAAATTATATTCAGCTTGGGTGGAATATTTGCAAACTGTAAAGAATGAACAATTCGCCGCAATCCACCTTGCACTATTCAATCATATTGCGTTAACCTAGCGTTTTGTGTAGTCCCACCCTTTTTGCTTTCTTTTTCGATGGCGTTCTTAGAAGTCCTTTCATTACTTCCTTTTTAATCCTATACACTACTGCTTCTGAACACTCAATAGCCTTAGCTGTTTCTTTTACTGCCTTACTTACACGCATTTTACTTAAAAAATAATCTAACACATTCATAATTATTTGGCGTTCCTTACTTCTTAATTTACCAACATATCGTCTCTTCCTAGCTTCCCCCTCCATAACTACAAATATTTACAAAAATATTAAACAAATAACGCAATAACAGCTCACAGTTACACACACGGTTTCTTTCGAACTAATGTTAGTGCTGCTCCTTATACTATCTTCTGTGCCAGGCCTGGCGCTGAATAGATGAATACCTTTTGTTTGCCTTACTGGATAAAAGAAAGAGGTTACGCCCTTTTGGTTTATTTTAAAAACTTTCTCCAACCTTCCTCAACATTTGCTCTAGCTGGTTCCCTGATGTAAACTCAATAACAAAAACGTTTCACACTGCGTAACTTTTGCAGTGCACAGATATAAAATTTTCCGAAAACATTTAATTTAAAAAATTATAACACTTAACTGGGTAAACATAGAGAATTCAAAGTAGGCAGGTAGTAGCACTATGGTCTACTCTACCTAAGTAAAAAATATAGATGCATTCTAGCAGTTAGTTTGTTAGTTAGCGCGTGATGAGTGTAGAAACAGCAAATTTCGGACTTCTATTGAAAAAAACGTTTTCTGAAGAAATTTGGGCCTATAGAAATGTATAATAACTCTGAAAAGGATATAACCTGATAGAGAAAAAATTCTGCATAGGATAATGTGTTCAAACCTGAAGTTTATAACAAATGAATATTTATACCATGCTATTAGTAGTCTGGCAACAGCGCGAGGGTAGAAAAGGACGCGGCTAATGGCAACTTGTATGCGCTAGATAGAGACAGAGATGTCCCATTTAACTCCATACTGTCTTCTAAGAGTGGAACGCTATATAGAAAAACTGTTTTGGATTCAGAGGGTCTCAAAACATATTTTCGGTGAAATCTCGACATGGAATTCTTGGGTGGAATACAATACATTCTTCTACTTACCAGTAGAGAAAGTAAAGAACTGTTTCAACGAGGTCTGCGTTTTTTGTACAGCCAGATTTGGTCTATCACTTACGGTTTACCAGTTATGCAAAAGTCTTCAAGAGTAAACGGAACTACGTGGGCTATAGCTAGAAAATTCAAAATACACATTTCGTTTGTCATAAAAATATATTAAACATGTGGCATTTTAATTTAAATAGTCAGTCATTTCGAGAAAATCAAACTTTTCGATAAATGTTTCATACAAAAAATGTAGATCATGGTAAAACACACAATCTTATGTCTAAATAATTTTTGCACTTACATGCAAAGAGAACGGAATTTGAACGCTTAAGATTTGACTATCCCTCAAAGCCTACTGTATTCCCATATTCCCCTTGTACCTACAAGGAAATAAGCAATAAGATACTTTCTGCAAATGTTTATCTTAACTAACACGGAGATATAGGAATAAGAGATTGTAAGAATGGCTAGTACAAGAGTAGAGAAAGTCATCACATCAACAAATCAGATCTTTACTTTCTCTACTGGTAAGTGGAAGTATTGTATTCCACCCAAAAATTCGATGTCGAGATTTCACCGGAAATATACGTTTTGAGACCCCCTGAATCCAAAAAAAAATGCATTTTTAGAAAAAGGTGTGTGTGTGTGTGTGTGTGTGTGTGTGTGTGTGTGTGTGTGTGTGTGTGTGTGTGTGTGTGTGTGTGTGTGTGTGTCTGGACAGCATTACTCAAAAACGAAAAGTCGGTTAAAAAACAAAGTTGGTATTTAAGTTTAATGTCTTTCAAGGATCTGACACGAAGATTTTGAAAAAAATAGTCCCACCCTGAACTACGCTTTACATGGAAAATTTTTCGAAATCTTTTTTCTTGAAAATGGCTAACGATTTTGATTAAAATGCCTAATTCGAAACCGGTTTAGATTAGGCGGTCTGTGACACCTTCAGCCTGCTGACTTGAATAGCCATGATCGTTAAGGCAACACGTAGTGCACTCAAAGCCTGAGGTCGTGAGTTCGAGTCTCGGCAACCGCAGTCAAATGTGCCTGTGGTAAAGGACGGGGAGGGCCCACGTAAAATAATCGGTGTGATGGCACGCGTGGATGATGACGGGGTATCATTTGACTGCGGTTGCATGGACTTTGCTTCTTTTCTTATATAAAAAACACTACAATGTAAATTGTAAAAAAAAAAATAATTTCAGAACATCTCAAATACATATGTTTAATTGGTGACATTCAATGAGACAGTATCAGGAAGGAGAATTGAATGATTAATATAGTTGCTGTGCCAGCAACGACTGCTAGAGTTGTTCGTGAAGCGTTACGTGTTTTGTGGCCTATTAAGGAAAATCTCTTGGTGATCGTTACAGATGCAGCAGCATACATGATTATGGGACACTGGGAGTGAAATTTTGGTCAAAATTGTCAAAACGTCGAATATTGTTTTTTTACCTTAAAATGTTCCTGGAACACCTGTGCATTTGGATCAACTAACATTTTTCATATCCCCCACTCCATGTGTTCATTACGGCCCTTTCAAATAGTGCTCTTCCCATAACGTACACAGGATGCTCCTATATAAAAGCCTGTTTTTCTCAAAACTACATTTCTGCACATTCCAAAAGAAGATCGCGCCTGAGTTTTGCTTCAAATTCAATGAAAATTTCCAAAAGTATTCATAAATAACAGCTAAACAAAACGATGATTCAATATTGATGTTATCATTAACATGAATTCCAAAAACTTTTTTTTTGTATAAAAAAATCAATAATTTTTAAGATTAAATTTTCTTTGTCATTTAAAAAATATGTACAGCATAATGAGCAAACGTATTTGAAATATCTCTTCATACAATTGTTACCCATGTTTTAGAGTATCAGTTCTGGCAATATAAATGAATTTTGAAAAGTCAATAGACGCGAGTTCTATTTTGAAAATGTGCCTATTAAATTCATAAAATAATTTATATATCATAAACGAATTATCCAATTTTAATGAAATTTGGTGTACCTCCTATTACTATATAAATACAAACACAGTAAAACTTTCAGAAAAATCTATCAAGAAATGTGGGACTTTCAAATTTCACTCCCGGTGTCCCTTAAGGCTGCTTAAGCTTTGCAGGTATTTTATCCTAGGGCAGTTCATATTACTTGTTTAGCGCATGCTCTTCACCGGTTGGCACAGGAAATTCGAGCAAATTTACCAGGAATAAATGCCTTTATTTCCTCTGCGAAAAAAGTGTTTGTTAAAGCGCTATCAAGAGTGAAGTTACTGACTGGTATGATGCAAGGTATTCGTTTACCTCCAGAGCCAACCCTCACGAGATGGGGTACATAGACTGAGGCAGCTCTATATTACAGTGACCATTGAAAAGATGTGAAAAAGGTCAACGTGAAGCAGCAAGTATCCCTGCTGCAGTTAGTGCCTGCAATGAGAAGAGTCTCCAGAGCAAATTAGGGTTTATTAAGGCCTATTTTTACTGAACTCCCAGCCACAATCAAACGTTTGGAAGAAAAAGGGGCTCATGTTTAGAAACGTTCACTTTTTTGCCAGACAGATTCTAAGTGTCCGAACTTACCTTCTGCGCATGCGCCGGCAGTAGTTTCACAATCACCCACTAGATTTCAGCACACGCTATTTCACATCTGCCAACATTGCTTTTTACACCACACTAGTTTTCGTTGCCAACACATTAAACACCGATATTTATTTAACACGTGATGCAATCACCTGCAATCTAGCAGTAACATAACGACATACACCGCTATCGCGTAGCGCAACTCCATACATTATTACTGGCTCGTTCTTTATTATTATATTATTATTATGAGCCGAAATGTATTTATTATTATTTTTAATCCATTATTATGGATTATTATTATTATACGATACGCTGGCTCCTTCTTTATTATTATATTATTTTATTATATTATTATTATGAGCCGAAATGGATATTGTTTAGTAAAGCTTACGCGATGATTTTGTGAGAATTTCGGCAAAGTCACACTCGGCAGTGGAATATATTTTTTTATTATATTTTTATTATGTTTATTATTTATCGTTCTTTTTTGTTTATTTATTTTATCTTTTACCTTTATCTTTTATCTTTATCTTTTTTGTTTATTTATTTTATATTATTGCTTTTAATGTTATTAGATTTATATTATATATATTATATTTATTATATTATATTTATATTACTATTATTTATCGTTCTTTTTTGTTTATTTATTTTATCTTTTACCTTTATCTTTTATCTTTATCTTTTTTGTTTATTTATTTTATATTATTGCTTTTAATGTTATTAGATTTATATTATATATAAATCAATTCATTTGACAACAGAGGCGCCAAATCTAAAATACTTATAAACCTAGCCATTGCACTTCTTCCTTGTACGAAGGTCAATAGCATAATGCCGACTCCCGCAAAAACATTCAAACTTACTATTGGCAACAAACTCCTAGGGACATTCTGCTGTTGGCAGCGCTGCATTAACACAGCAACTTCGGCAACTTTCGTGACCATTCGTACACACTGCCGAATGGGACTTTGCCGGAATTCTGACCAACTCATCGCGTAAACGTTTATAAACATTATCCGAAAAAGGGATGCCTCATCTTCCACATCTTCTTCTTCTTTCCCTGACTACCCTCCCCTTATGTAGGACTTACACCCCTAGGACTTACAAGCCAGTGCCTAGGGTCAGACACCTGTCGGGGAGCAGAGGAATTTATGGACCGGACAGAGTGAAGATCTGGAAGCGGGCGGTCAGGCAAACACCAGGTGTGATAGTGAGGAAGAGGATGATATGAAATGCAGCCGAAATCGATGATTGGAAAGGTGATAATGGATCAATTGGTGGAATGAGTTGCTGGGGAAACCGGAGAACCCGGAGAAAACCCGCTCCGAAAAAATTGTGCCCTTTAACATCTTCATTTTTTGTACAGTAAGATTGTTTATCTCTTACAGTTTACAAAAGTCATTCAGAGTGAAGAGGACTTCAAAAGCTACTCCTAAAAACTCAAAATACATTTCATGTGTCATGAAAATAACTTCATATAGTATTTTAGTTAAAATCGTTAGAGCCATTTTTGACAAAATCAAGAATAATAAAAACATTGTCCATGGTGCAGGTTAGTTTGAAGTGTATTTTCTTCAAAATCTTACTGTTGCATCCTTGAAAATTCGTGAATGTTTTCGTTTGTGAGTTGTTGCTCACAGACGGCCTAGAGGCCTGCACGGGCCGACTTTCTTAGGCCCGGCCCGGCCCGGTACCAATCAAGCCCGGGTCCGGCCCGAGCCCGAGAATAGTCTATAGGCCATGACCCGGGCCCGGCCCGAGCCCGAGAATAGTGTATAGGCCATGGCCCGGGCCCGATCCGAGCCCGATTGTGCAATTTTGTTTTAAACAAAATTATCCTGCAGTTATTGACAATATTATTATTATTATTTTTTTTTTTTTTTTTTTTTTTTTTTTAGTTGCTCCTTACATACACTTTCTGTCTCGCAATTTATCAGCACACTAGCCCAACGTTATGGCAATGGCCCATGGAATATCTCATCTTTGGTGTATGCTACTGATAACCATTTGCCACGGCTACTACTTCGCCATCTCGTTAACTGCAAAATGAAACTATGAACTGTGATCCGACCCTCCTTTAGTGATGCAACGTTTACATCAGACCTCCTACTCATTTTGATTCGACGCAGACATCGATTACTCCTACCCGGAGTGTGATAGTGCGTCCATAAACCCCAAACAACAACAATTACAAAAATTAGACGTTGCATCTTATTTGTGTAGTGAATATTACAGATGCAATGCGATCATTCTATTATGTTACAGTACCTGGGTGACCGAGCTTCGCTCGGATTTTCTTTCTTTTCCTTTTGATTAATCGTGATTTTTGGGAGAAGATACTTATTTAGATAAACTTGAAAAGCAAAATGTTAGCTAAATATAAATGTTTATCCTAACTGTTGGAGCTGTTTCCTTTAATATCCTGGCTTGTTTGTTAAAACTGGCCCATTAAAAGAGAAATTATGGCCAAAATAAGGTTTAGAGTAATTGTGACTGTTACTCGTAAAATTGCGTTTTTTTTTCTTCAGGAATGACGCCTATATGGATAAACTTAATAAGCAAAACCCTGTCTGAATACAAAATTTGATCGAAATCGTAAGAATTACTCATTTAAATATATAAGATTATAAATATAGTAGGTACTTTAGGTTTTGTACATTGGCTCGCTGGGACTTTTGTTTTCGGTATGTTCCACTCGCTTTTGTTCAACTGAAATACACGTTGCCATAGAATTTCAACATCTAAATGTGGTTTTCAAGGGAAAGCAAAATTCTTCCAGTAATCTAATTCGCAACGAAAATCTAAATTCTTCATACGAAAATGGGCAAGCCTGCTGCACCCGAAAGCACAACCAGTGTTAAAAACAGAACTATCCGTAAAAACCAGTGTATGTTAAGAGCGTTCGATGAGGTGTCGAGAACTCTTATGAGCTGTCCAGCTGACACGAACGAAGAGAAATTGTTTACTATGGATGAAAACCAAAGGAAAACGTTTCTAAAGGTATTAAAAGATCGGGGCTCTATAAAAGCTGTCGGTTCCGTTTGTCGGAGAAGAAGATCGAGGTGCCGGAGGAGAAGTTGTTCACGAAGGAGAAGATGTTCAAAAAGAAGGAGGAGTTGTTCAAGAAGAAGGAGGAGGAGGAGAAGTTGTTCAAAAAGAAGGAGAAGGAGAACTTGTTCGAGAAGGAGGCGTAGAAGTTGCTCAAGAAGAAGGAGAAGGAGAAGTTGTTCGAGAAGGAGGCGTAGAAGTTGCTCAAGAAGAAGACGACGTAGGTCCAGTGGCCGAAGACGAAGTGGAGACAGAGATATGTGATGGAACTTAACAGTTACAAATCAAAGCCGGTATCATTAAGCATCAGCTATAAACCTTGCAAAATGAATTAGTGTACAAAAATAATCCTTGCGATACTACTGTATTTAGGCTTCTAAATTATACAAGTAATGTATAACTTCAGTAAATATATTTTGGCCAAGCAATTATACCTGTATCAATTTGTAGAAGTGGAGAAAGCGGTGAGACATTGTTTACACATACCTGGTTATTGATAGTAGGAGTAGATGTCTCTAACACAGGTCCCTGTCATCCTGTTCATATACTCACACTAACCTAGGTGTGCTTACCTAATATGGGCTACACGTGGACAGCACGGGGCCGTTTCATATAGGTAGGTACACATTCTCAACTCTGTGTGCAAGAACAAGATCGTGTGGCAAACTATTGTATTTCCTTTGATTAATGTCCAATATTTGGCTGCTCAAATATACATACTACCCAATTTTTTGACAGGAAAAATACAAAGATGCACATATTCACTTGTTAAATCCAATTCATAAAAGAAATACAGATTGAAAGTCAGGCATGTGTTGAGTATAAGAACAGGAACCTATTTATTGAAAAAATCTAACACTTGGTTTAAAACCTTGCCAATCTAGCGGATTTCAATCTCTCCATTAGGTTTATACTCGCGTCCGCGCATGCGCTATAGCAGCAAGATGTCGTGAGGATCATAGGCTCCAGAATTAAGGTAGTTAGTCTAGTTCTTATTTATTATTATCATTATTATTATTATTATTATTATTATTATTATTATTATTATTATTATTATTATTATTATTATTATTATTATTATTATTATTATTATTATTATTATTATCATTATCATTATCATCATCATCATTTTCATTATTATTTATTTATTTCCTAAAATCCAATTTTGGCCCAAATACGCTAGCGAATGCTGGGTACCTGCATAAATAACGTTAGTACATTCATAGTTTTGAGATCATGATATTCTCTCGTTAAAGCCTTAGAAATAACCTTTTTTTCCAAGTTTGAAGAAAAGGTTATTAGTGTGTTTCTAAGGGTTTATCGGGGCAATATACGATTATAAAACAATATTAATGTACTCAATGTAAGCTATCCGCAATTGGCCATAGCAGAAATTAGGAGGTGGGAAGTTTAGGCATTATAAATCATTAAAATAGGCAGGCAAAAAGACATTATAAATAGTTAAAATAGACAGAAAAAAGGAATTATAAATACTAAAACAGGCAATAAGAGAAACCCAATAATACATTACACTATTCAATAACTGATCGTCACATTTTAAAGAATTTCAAAGTTTTAAACGAAGTACTGCCACGATACATGTCCATCTCGTTATGATAGGTTGGGCGGGGGGGGGGGGGGCAGAGTTACATCTGGTACAATGTACTTAAATGTCATTTGCCAACATCCAGAAACAGGCATCGTATTCTTCTAACACCCTGTGAAAGCCATGTGCTACGCAAGTCATGTGAAGCATGTTTGGAAATAACACTTTTAACGCTATTCCAGCCTTTTTCATATATGATGCAGCGTCACTGATGAAAAGTAAGCCGTCGTATTGAACCTCTTCAGGCCGCAGCAAATTTAATGAACTGGTGAATAACTGCGCAATAGTTCGATTGTTAACTTTCTCAAGACACTCTGTAGTAAGCAGGAATGATTTCATTGATTCATCTTCTGTAGGATCTTATCGTCCATTAACAAATTGGCAATGAAACGACCTATGGTATCAGTTGACTCGTCGATATTCGTCGATATCCCAGATCATCTTATTTTTCATTTTATCTTTAGTTATTTTCATTGTGTCATCGTAACATTCGGTTAACTAACATTTTCGCAAACTTGACTCGCTAGGTACAGATTGGTTAGTATACTTCTCCAAAAACTGTGATAATGTAGGATTCTGTAATTTCCAGAAAGGGATTCTGGCGCTGAAGAAAGCCACATAAGTCGAATGCAAACTGGGATTTCTGACTGGATGTTGCAATTACTGTTGGAAGCAAAGGAATCTTCTGCCTGTAGCCGTGTTTGATTGTGCCGATATGTTGTGATATAAAATACTTCTTTTCGTAGTTCACTGACTGCTCGCGTATTTTGCATGTGAGTACTTTACCGTCGGTACAAAATATGCCGGATCCAAAAGTATTAACATAACTGTGTAATTTAGCACGTAAAGGAACATTGAATTTCGGCATCTTGCTGCTAGCTACAACGTCGTAATGAAAACTGAAAGAAAATCAAAGTTAGACCCACACTCATTATTGCATTTTAAAATAAACACACGTGATAATCCATATGCTTTCTTTATCTATACATTTATTTGCGCGGCAGCACTCATTGTTGCAAAGAAAATAATGAATTGAATGAGGGACGTCTATGTCGTCTGCAACTTAAAGACAATAATATACATTCGGCGAAGTAACTTTCATGGTCACGGTCTAACGGTTGTTGAAATAAAATGTACCCGAAGAAAATGCTTAATAATTAATAAATAATACATAAATAATTAAATAAAGGCAACAAAAAGCATATATTTTGTAAAATAGACATATTAAAAAGGCAGCAAAAGGCAATATAAAACTGTGGCATTTCAATCACAAAGGTATAATTCGTACATATTCACTTTCAAATTGAAGATAAATTTGACGCATTTAAAAAGGCATTCGCTGCTCAGGTTAGTTCGACGTTCTTGAATAACTAATCCTGCTGCACTAAAATTTCTTTCAATACTCGCACTTGATGAATGCTACCACCTTTTCTACGAATAATCCCTTCAATGTCTTTGGTTACCAGCATCAAATGCTGACGAGATATTTTTTTCTACATATGGTATACCTTGGTTGTAAGACAGAAGGGCTATGAAAAATGAAAGTGTCACAACTTGGTGATGCTGACTAATGGGCAATGGCCCTGATGTATGATATATATATATATATATATATATATATATATATATATATATATATATATAGTGATTCATGTCATGATAATAAAATAAACGTTTCAATTTGGAGAAATGCTGAACAATAATGATGCAGTAACATTACTACAGCGTCAGCCACAAAACAAGCTGTAATTGTATCAGTATAAACATTGATACTGTGTTTACACTTTACAAAGCAGGAGGAAACATGCGTTACTATAAAAGCAGTATAAAAGAATCAAATACGCCTTGGGTTCGAGATAGTGTAAGATTATACGTGGAATGGATTGAATTGCAGCCGAGTAGTGAGAAATAATATAGTTGCAAACCCTCTCGTTTTGTGCTTTGACCAACATCAGTAGCAGCATTTGAAACGTGTCAGCAGAATAATCAATTAGAATTCCTAGTAAAGAAATGCTGCGGTAATTGTGCTATTCTCGACATTTAAACTTTGGTAACCAAGAAATATGATACATTATTTTTTGCCTCCTAAGTGAATGTAACACTGAAATTTAGTACAAATCTGGCAAAACATTACCTTTGTATTCCATGGCTTTAAAATACTAAATGTGTTTTGAGTTTTTATATTACAAATACTTGTAGTTGCATAATGTACCCTAAAAATGCAGAATAACAATGTCTTTCATTTTAAAATTTAAGGTTTTTGAAAATTATGTTTTCACCATATTCACTTTTTGAAAATGTCACGATGCAGTTTTCACGCAATTCTTCGTATCATTCCAAAACACAAACAAGTAAATCTGCCATATACTTTTTTTTCTTTTGAACGCTTTTGAGTTACTAAAGAAACTTGCAGCTTATAAAACTTTGTATTAGAAATTTCAAGCGACAAAATTTAAAAACGATTGTCTTTTGAGCTGAGGCTAATAAAACACAGTTGTATGGCAGATTTGTACATTATAATCAAATAAATATAATAGAACCTTAAAAAAAGAGGCATTTTTTTAATTTCGTCGTGTAGAGCATTTGGCATAACATAATAAAATCCGGATTCAACATTTCGTAACTCGGAAACCGAAGGATACATCACACTAAAATTCAAAACCCTCTGATGCGGGTATAAGACAGCATTGAAAATAAATGTTCAGCTAACTTGGCTGAAAAATTTAAAAAAACCCATTTTCAGTTGTTTATTCCCTTAATTTTCAAGCCCGGGCCCGGCCCGAACCCGCCCTAGTCCAGCCCGAGTCCGACAAACATTTTTCAAATTAGGCCCGAGCCCGTGCAGACCTCTGTCAGACGCCCAGACGGATGGACACACACACCTTTCTCTAAAAATGCTTGCTTTGGGATCAGAAAGCCTTAAACATACATTGCTGGTGAAATCTTTGCATCAAATTTTTGGATGGAATACAATATATCCTCTCTTACTTTAAGTACATAGTAGAAAAATTAAAAACAGATTACTTGTTGCTTTATTTTCCAATGAAATTATTCTACATAATAATTTAAGCAGCATCATAATTTGTTCTTGGGTGTCGTTCGTGGAACACTTCCCTGTCAACATCAATGGCAGCATTAGAACTGTTTCCTTAAATAACCTTACGTATACCATGTCTCAGCCTAGTTCAGTCCTGTTGTAAACAACAAGGCGGAGCTGACTCAACTCGCCACGTGTTAGACGTACAGGCACGCACAAAAGTTTTGCAATACTAGCAGTATATATAGCAGCGCTAACTTCTAGACAATAAATAGAGTTGGGTTACACATTAATTTACTAAATCTATGAGTTGGAATATTAATAGAATCATGCAGTAACATAATGGTTACCTTTAATCGGATTCCTTCCTCTCTGTCCACTATAACTGATTTCCGCCTCGCTTTTGAAACTTCAATCCAATATCTATCAGCAAACGGTGGAGAGTACTTCGTGAAAAATTCGGTAAGTCCGTGTCAGAATTTACCGCATGCAAACTTTTGTTTAGAGTCGGCGGTTCATTTCTGAAAAAATAACCATGAATTTTACTGCGTATAGCACTTTTCGTAAAATCGTCGTATTTCTCCACGCGCTGTTTGCATTTACGTGATTTTTCCGGTGTTCTTAAGAGTTCCGGATGCTTGCTGTTCCATTCTAACACTGTGTACACTACTTGCGGAAACACAAAGGAGATCACCAGTTTCTTTCTCAATGTTTTTATAGACGATTCCGGGTTTCTTTCTTTAAGTACTGCGAAACAATGCGCGATCATTCGCCTCTCACCACTTTTTCAAGGTTTGCCTCGATTGTGTTTCATTTCGGCTGAAGCACCAGTCTGCTCCATGATGAAAAGCTTGCTGATTTTAAATTGTATATACATAAGTGTCCTTGGTCTTGTGAGGTCCGCGAGATGTACAGGAAATACAGTGTTAAATATCGGAAGCAACTCCACACTATAAACAAAAACATCTTAATCAGCATTCAACTCGATACACACCTCGTTGCGAGAGAGTTACCTGGTATAGGAATGCAAAAATATTGTATAATAGCAGTGTCCTTTAGTAATTGTTAAGTAAAATGCAGCTTAATTTAACATAATACGTTAATAGTGTGTATAATTTCACCTGTCTTCTGTCTAATCTGTATATAACCTGTCTTCTGTCTAATCTGTATATAGTATACTATCATGATATTCCCTTGAGAAGTCACGAGCCGAGAACACATCTATGTGGTATGAGAAGCAGAAAGATAAAATGTGGGCCTGTTTACGTTTATAAGAATTGAAACATTTGCATACTTTTCTGTGTCCGAAATGAGCTTGCGCAGAGTAGTGATCGAAAAACTACTTATAATACTGTACTTAAAGGAGGTGTTTATCGTACGTATGCAAATAAAAGAAAACGCCCATTATCTACGTTAAACCAATCAACAGCTTAACCGTTTTCTGTCCCAATATCTCTGTCTTTGTTTCTCTTCCCGCCCAGATGTTTACAACAGGATGGAACTATATAGCGTTTCACTCTTAGAAGACAGTATGGAGTTAAATGGGACATCTCTGTCTCTATCTAGCGCATACAAGTTGCCATTAGCCGCGTCCTTTTCTACCCTCGCTCTGTTGCCAGATTCCTAATAGCATGGTATAAATATTCATTTGTTATAAATTTCAGATTTGAACACATTATCCTATGCAGAATTTTTTTCTCTATCAGGTTATATCCTTTTCAGAGTCATTATACATTTCTATAGGTCCAAAATTCTTCAGAAAACGTTTTTTTCAATAGAAGTCCGATATTTGCTGTTTCTATACTCATCACGCACTAACTAACAAACTAACTGTTAGAATGCATCTATATTTTTTTCTTAGGTAGAGTAAACTATAGTGCTACTATCTGCCTACTTTGAATTCTCTATGTTTACCCAGTTAAGTGTTATAATTTTTTAAACTAAATGTTTTCGGAAAATTGTATATATGTGCACTGCAAAAGTTACGCAGTGTGAAACTTTTTTGTTATTGAGTTTACACCAGGGAACCAGCGAGAACAAAGTTGAGGAAGGTTGGAGAAAGTTTTTAAAATAAACCAAAAGGCTGTAACTTCTTTCTTTTATCCAGTAAGACAAATAAAAGGTATTCATCTATTCAGCGCCAGGCCTGACACAGAAGATAGTATAAGGAGCAGCACTAACATTAGTTCGAGAGAAACCATGTGTGTAACTGTGAGCTGTTATTGCGTTATTTGTATAATATTTTTGTAAATATTTGTAGTTATGGAGGGGGAAGCTAGGAAGGGACAATATGTTGGTAAATTAAGAAGTAAGGAACGCCAAATAATTATGAATG
This sequence comes from Tenodera sinensis, assembly GCA_030765045.1. Lineage (NCBI taxonomy): Eukaryota > Metazoa > Arthropoda > Insecta > Mantodea > Mantidae > Tenodera > Tenodera sinensis. The sequence continues at coordinate 101,083 of JAUKNM010000053.1, read as the reverse complement.
TGTTCGATTATTTTTTAAGTAAAATGCATTTAAGTAAGGCGGTAAAGGAACCAGCTAAGGCTATCGGGTGTTCAGAAGCAGTAGTGTGTATGATTAAAAAGGAACTAATGAAAGGACCTCTAAGAACGCCATCGAAAAAGAAAGCAAAAAGGGCGGGACCACACAAAACGCTAGGTTAACGCAATATGATTGAATAGTGCAGTGTGGAGTGCGGCGAATTGTTCATTCTTTACAGTTTGCAAATATTCCACCCACGCTGAATATAATTTTGTCACAGTTCAACAGTGATGAGACCCTACCAAATTTCTCAAGGGCCACTCTGATTTGGGGTTCGAATATGAAAGAAGGGGTAACAAGTGCATATTAATAGAAAGAGACGATATCGATATCATCAGATGGCGACATAAATATCTAAAAGACGTAAAAGGTTTAGGGACCAGGGGAAATCAATTGTTTATACAGACGAGTCATTTGTAAATTTAGGTCATACAGTAAGAAAGGCATGGAGGGATACCAAAGTTAAAAGTGCCCGTCTCGTCAAGCAGCAATTGAAGGACTAAGTACAGGACTCAGGCCACCTCGAGTCGCTCGCGGAGAAAGATTCGCAGCTAGTACATGTTGCAACACTGCGCTCCATTTAACGTGTACTGTCTTTTAAGGGTGAGACGCGCTTTAGGTTGAGACATATTATAACCTATCTAGACTCCTTCCAAAATAAACACACTTAAGGTAAACAAAGGCGTGGAATGTCGGAATCCACTAATGCTAAACACAAGTCTTTGTTCACCATTGCTCCTAATGAGTTGCCGGTTTAACTTAAATCTATTAATGTACTGCACCATGTCATATTTTTCTTCGCAGAAACACTGTCACACACGAAACAAAATAACACACTACCATCTTCACTGAAAATATTTTTTCCGAACTGGAATGCTGACCGAGAGTTTTTTGTAGATGGCATTCCGTAACTGCAGCAGCGACTAAACAAACGAACGTTGCACAACACAGCTTGCATCTAGGGGAATCACCACCCTTATCGATGACGTCATTGCGATAACTTCCCATGAGGCGTATCGGAAATAACGTGATACTGTCGAGTCGTTTACACGAGCCTATCGCACATACCTTGCGAGACTGCGTGTACACTCTGTTCAGATGCAATCATATCTTCAGGGCAGCAATATAACGACAGGCGCGAGATATCCATTACTGACTGTACACCAGTTCCTCCGCATCGCTCCAGATAACGCTGGCACTCCTAGACTTCCCCCACTCCACTCTCACCTACGGACCATTTGTTATTGTTTCCAGCATGTTTATCGCACGTAATCGTTGGCTATCAGTAGACGACGACGAGTTCTTATTGTGATGGGGGTATTGACACGTGTATAGGGTCACAGCAACCATATTCTCTAGGGGAATCTTGGTTACACGAGAGCTGCGGAGCGACTTCTCAATAACCGATATTTCGTTGGCGGCGCCGTGGCCGAGCGGTTAGCGCGCTCGCCTACCACCTAGGCGGCCCGGGTTCGATCCCAGGGACCCGCATGTGGTATTCGTGGTGGACGAAGCGGCGTCAGGGCGGATTTTCTCCGGGTGCTCCAGTTTCCCCCGCCATCTCATTCTACCCGTGCTCCATCTTCATTCCATGTATCATCAGTGTCACCGCCTGCGGTGCCGTAGTAGTAAAAGCGGGCGTTAAACACTACTACAACAACAACAACAACAGATATTTCGTTGTTCTAGTAAACAGAAAATAAGCGATCGGAGCGATCGGACAACCAAGGTCGCTTTGCCAGATAACACTTTGCCAGGACTGACCCGGCTGCGCTGAGTTTTGCCTGTAGCACTCGTCGTCATAGAACAGCGCGGATGAATCCATACAACATTTTTAAAACTACTTTTAAAGGCTTTACTTATCAATGTTATTAATGGAGATGCTGGAACTGGCACCGTCGTTATCCATACATTTTTGGCACCTCTTTAGGAAACTATCCATCGCCCGCCGTAGTTCATGTTGAGAAATGCTGGCAAAGTTTTATAAATCAAACTACTATAATTATCTAAAACTGACTCGGCTATTCTGGCACAGACCGATGCTTTTTAAGTGTGCTTAAAAACGACAGTTCCATGTTAGATTTACTGGCATGTAAAAGAACTCCTGTAGTACGAAATTCCGGCTCACCGGCGACGCTGACATGATCCTGGCAATTTCCTGGCGAATATTTTTGTTTTACCTCTTCCAGGGTGTGTGGGTTTGTCTTGTACACTTTATGTGAAAATCTTTCTGCAAATCGCACTTTCAGTTGCCGAGCTGAGTTAACAAATACGAATCATAAATAAATACACGCTGTGCAGTAGAAAACAAATGCTGGACCATAATACACTTTGTGACTAAGTACAGGACAAAAAAATGAAGTACACTGGTAATAAATCAATCACGCGTTATCACGTCTGCTCAATACTGCACTTTCAGAGCAGAGAAAAACAAGTCAACTGTATGACCTTGGGTATAGCAGCTGCGTTACCGTGTTTCAGTGTGCGCAGTGGAGAAACACCGCGCTGCGGTTCGGATGTTTTTGGATCTTTCTGGAGTATTGATGGGTTGGCAATCCAATCGAATAGTAGGTATTATTTCACAACACCTGGCTATACTCTAACATTTCTTTCTTACGCATTTAGCCGAGAAAACAGTGCATCAGTGATAAGTCGCGGGTAACTGTGAAATATGAGGCACCTAGTACCAAAAGTCGCCAAATCTATTTTTGACCAAATTGAGTTATGCATCGCTTCTGATAGATTTTGCCTCAAGAAAGTCAATATGGCCATGATATGACAGCAAAACCCAACACATCTTATTAAAATACGCAGTCAAAAATGAGGCTAAATAACAATATCAGCTAAATCCAGAATCTATATTGACATTTATAGTTTGGAAGTCCGCCAAATCCCTTTCAGCCAATCAGAGCTTTCCCTAACTTCCCAATGTGACAAATGAAAATGTTGCCGGCTACACATAGTATGAAAGTGACTTTCCTAAATTTCCTTTTCTGTTTTTGCAGTGATCCAAATTTCACTATCATACATCAAATTTGTCTCTGTATTACCCAGACTTTCGTTGACCTGGGTTTGCCTCTGGTCTCTCTAGTCCAGAGGCTTCTTTTGTATTTACTATTAAAATATGATTAGGTTTTGACCTAATCATATTTTTAGAGTTAAATTGATGTTTTAGAAATGAATTAAAAAATCTTATGTACTGCACTCACATGAATTTTTCATTCAGCTTTGTACTATTATTAGTATTATTCAAATTGTTTATTCTTCTGTCATGTTAATCAAATACGCATTTGCAGAAATTGTCTTATTACACATTTCCTTGGAAGTAAAAGGGGAACAGAATACAGTGCGTTTGTGGAAGTCAAATCTATTAAGAGCTGGTCGTTATGTGATGGCTTTGAAATTCTGTGCTCTTGCCATGGCCAACAGATAAAATAATAACTTTCTATTTGTGAAATGTATTAAGTATATAAAATGCAAACCAATGAGTAACATTAAGGAAATGCTTAGCTCCATAAACGATTAAAAAACAAGTTTAAAAAATTGCATTTGACATAAATTGTGTGCTTTCACAAGATCTATCTTCTTTTGTGTAGTAAGATTTTGTCTATCTCTTATGATTTACCAGTTATGCTCAATTCAATCAGGACTATGGAGGCTATTTTCAGAAAATTAATGATAAATATTTCATTTGTCATGAATATAACTTATACTTATGGTATTTCAATCAAAGTAGTTAGAACCATTTTTGAGAAAATCAAAATTGTACAAAATTCTTCCATGTCAAGAATAGTTTGGGGTGGAGGGTTTTTTGGCGGGGAAAGCTTGTGTCTAATCCTTGGAAGATGTTTAACTTACACCATTTAACCAACTTTTTCATTTTAAGGTCATGCTGTTACACCCCACCCCCCCCCCCCCACACACACACAGATCTTTCTCTAAAAAATGCTTCTTTTTTGGATTCAGGGCATCTCAAAACATGCATTTCTGGTGAAATCGTGGTATCAAATTTTTGGGTGGAATACAATAGTTCCTCTCCTACTGTACATACACAGTTCAGTAAAAATTTGTTGAATATTAAGGAAATATGTCTCTCAGAAGATAAAATCCAAGTAGTCCCCTTCCCAGAAAAAAGATTAATCAGCAAATTTGACTGAAGGGCTGGTCTCCTGTCACCAAGGTTGTGGGTTTGATCCCAGCCTAGGACCAGTGTCATTGCTGTAATGCAAATGAACTCTTACAGGACATAATACTACAATAAATGTGGCAGTTGGTAATTAAATCAACTCACCAATTACTATAAAGCCCATCCCGTATACAGCTATGGAAAATTGCAGAGTAGAAAGCCAGTAACAAAATGAGCATTTTGAGGTTAGGGGCAAGGATTTACTGTACTACATGCACCAACATTAAATCCCAGTTAGTGATTCATCAGACATAAACAAAGTGCATTCCTCTACAGTTCTAGTATGGCTAATTTGAAACCTACTGATAATACTGTCTTGTTCTGTGTGTGCTTGTGTACCGGTACTCATTATTTGAGACACACCTGTTGTATAAGTCACATTTCAATTATGTTTGTGCAGTGCTCCTGATATTACACTGCAATAGCAACCCAATGCTCCTAACCTCAAAATGCTAAGTTTAATACTGTCTTTCTACACTACAATTTCCTGACATTTTTCACACACTATATACACTAGCAGAGAAAACAAAACTGCAACACGATCAAGGATTGCTTAAATTTAATGATGAGTTAAGTGAATAGTAATATACCATGATAAGCACCATATTATAACAAAATCAGCACATGTACCCAAGGAGGTACATAGTATGTCCTAATGGCACAGCCTGACTATCACACTCAGGTATTTAATCCAATGAATATTGTAAAATTTGTTCAAATATGACCCAACCTAAGCAGATTACTCTTCGGAGTTTTCATCTTTTATCATTGTGTGAAAGAAATGTTCAATAATACTGTGAGCGTGATTCAAAAGAGAATCTGCTTTTATATCAGATCTGACATCTGTAAATCAAATAAACCTCTTTTCAACATTTCCGTCAACATTTGTATAGTACAGAGTTGCTTTTTACCATTGTCAGGAGTTTCATCTAATATTAATTAAACAAAGAAGGCATCAGGAATTTCTTTCTTAGTTCCATAAGTCATGATGGCACTCACACTTGAAATTAAGTCATTCTAAATATCTGGTAAAGTTGCACAAAAAAGAGTAAATATTTCCAAGTGCTCTTTCAGAGGGGCATTATATATTGCTAATTCATTTAAATATTCAATGTAATTGCCTCTGTTTGAAGATCCTTCATTCTCATTGAGAAAAGCGAGTACCTGTTTTCCTAGAAAACATACAGCCTGTACAAAATGAGAAAGTAAAGCTCTGTTCTTTTTCATTTCATTGTTATGCTGTTTAACTGAGAGTTTATACTGATTATTCAATGAAAATTCTATTCTTGGAATTATCCCAAACATTTATAGTTGGTTTTTGCATATTATGTGAATACAAGAATGGATGCGTTTTATGGTGCCTTATAAAGATTACTTAAATCTTCAGAACCGCTGGAATTTCAAATTACTTTTCTTTTGACAAAAGATCAATAAAACATTTAACATATTACAACACAACCAGGACTCACTGTCACAAACTTTGATGTTGAAATGTCTTATACATTTTTTAATATTCATCATAATGCTAAGTGCAGGCTTTGCAGGATCTGCTTTAATTACATATTGCTTTTTTGAGAAATATTAAATGTTCACGAGCTTCTTATGTTGAGTTTGTTGATCACACAACAGTTTATTTTGATTTTTGTTGCAACAACAGCACAGAAAAAAGGTTTTGTTTACGCTGTAGCTCTGATTATGTTGTGACATCATAGATTTAACTGCCTGTCTTGGATATCTTCATCCCAGAATCTGCACAAATCTTAAGCTACATTTTGCTTTAATAGTAAAGTAACCATTTGTCTAAATCATGCTCAAATGTCCACAACTGAAGAGCACGCATTAAAGAAGCAAACCAAATAACGAATACTTTCTATTCATAACTATAAATGCAATAATGTTAGCACGAATACTAATGCAAAATGTAGTGCAGGTCGTTACATTCCTTGGATAAGGCACACAACACCAGTTTCCTCCAGCTGACAACAGCTGCTGTTGACCCAAGCCAGAGCACATTGCTGCAAAGTGGCGCAAATTCAAATCATGTTTAGGAAAACCTGATTTTTAATGATATTAAAACAATTATGTACACAAAATTATAATGAACACCAATTTGGCAATCAGTTTTGAGGAAAGTTACAGGGTATGTAATACATCTCTCACATCCATTGACGCTATGCCCCTGGTGTGTCCCAAGAGTTGCATCAATATTTGGTGCAACACCCATCAGGAAGCAATACAGGCATGTATTCATGCAGGCAAACAATTATATGGGTGGGGAATGGCATCCAGTACCTGTTGTCACAGTTCGGCAATGGTTGTGGCCGGCCATGTATACCCAGTCAGTTTCTTTCCCATCATGTTCAATGGGAGAGAGATCAGCGGACTGTGCTGGTCAGGACAGTTGTCGTACATTATAAAGAATACTTTAAAAGGAATCCTACAATTAAATATAATAATCAAAATATTAGAAGACAAAACGAAGCAAAATATTTAGGCATACTTTTAGATGATAAATTACTTTTTAGAAAGCATACTGAGTATGTTAGGACAAAGGCAGAGAAAGTTATGTTGAAATTAGCCAGAATAGTGCAGTTTGAATATAGGATACCGTTTAATGCAATAACCTTGTATCATACCAGCATTTTTGCATCCATAATAACGTATGGCGCAAGTGTATGGGCATTTAGGATGTGGAATGTCCAAATTAAAACCTTGCTAAGAAGAACTCAGCGAAAAATTTTACTAAGGTATACAGGAGCTGTCAACACGACACCGACACTAGCACTATTAGTCTCCATTGGCGTTTGGCCGATCGATTACACCATCAAGTTAAGAGGGGCAATTTTCTGGCATAATAAAGGAGATTTAAGGAAGGTCCAAGATATAGTGGGAAGAAATTGTGCAAATATAAGAGAAATAAAATGTAATTTACTTCTAAGTTTTCAAGAGGAATGGGATAGTACGATCGCCGGAAGGAGAACTTATCATCTTTTTAATAATATTAAAGAAAGATTAAAATTGAAGCATGTGCAGCCCACTAGAGGTTTATTACATTATTTAACTGGGCATGGACCATATAAGACATACTGGCTAAAAATACAAAGGACTGATAACGATATATGTGGCAGATGCAATGTACAGGACACACCTGAGCATGCGCTATTTGAATGTGTTAAGTACAGCGAGCAAATAAGAGAAGAGAGACAGGCACTGAGCGGCAATTATATTTATAACATTATTAGGAATAAGGATTTATACGAGCATCTTCACAAGCTGGCGGACAAAATAAGTAAGATTGCGTGGGAGGAGGAGCGATTACCAGCTAGGCGACAACCACATAATGTTAATGTAGTTATAGAACCAAGGAGATTGAGATCTCACCAGATACAAGAGGAAAGAGTAGTAGTATAAGATGAGGAGGTTAATGATAATAGATATGGAGGAGAGATCGTAGGGAGAGAGAGAGGAGACGGATCGAGATAGAGGAGAGATCAGCAGGGATAGAAGGGGTGATGTGTAGAGATGGAGGAGAAATCAGCAGGGAGAGGTGAGGAGATGGATCGAGATGGAGGAGATATTAGTAGGGAGAGGAGATGGATCGAGGTGAAGGAGAATTCAGCAGGGAGAGGAGAGGAGATGGATCGAGATAGAGGAGAGATCAGCAGGGAGAGGAGATGGATTGAGGAGCAGGAGAATTTAGCAGGGAGAGGAGAGGAGATGGATCGAGATAGAGGAGAGACCAGCAGAGAGAGGATATGGATCGAGATGGAGGAGAGATCAGCAGGGAGAGGAGAGGTGATGGATCGAGATGGAGGAGAGATCAGCAGGGAGAGGAGAGGAGATGGATTGAGGTGCAGGGAATTTAGCAGGGAGAGGAGAGGAGATGGATCGAGATAGAGGAGAGACCAGCAGAGAGAGGAGATGGATCGAGATGGAGGAGAGATCAGCAGGGAGAGGAGAGGAGATGGAGGAGAGATCAGCAGGGAGAGGTGATGCATCGAGATGGAGGAGAAACCCACAGGGAGAGCCGAGGAGATTGACCGCGATGGAGGAGTAATTAGCAGAGAGAGGAGAGGAGATTGACCGAGATGGAGGAGTAATTAGCAGAGAGAGGAAAGGAAATCGACCGAGTGGAGGAGTAATCAGCAGGGAGAAGAGAGGAGATCGACCAAGATGGAAGAGAAATCAGTATGGAGAGTAGATGGATCGAGATGGAGGAGTAATCAGCAGGGAGAGGAAAGGAATTCGACCGAGATGGAGGAGTAATCAGCAGGGAGAAGAGAGGAGATCGATCAAGATGGAAGAGAAATTAGTATGGAGAGTAGATGGATCGAGATGGAGGAGTAATCAGCAGGAAGATGAAAGGAGATCGATTGAGATGGAGGAGAAACCAGCAGGGAGAGGATAGCAGATGGGTTGAGGAGGAGAGATTAGCAGGAGGAGGAAGTATTAAGTGATAATTTATGTGGCGGTGAAGGTGAAGTGAATTTGGGAAGTGATTGAGTGAGAGTTTTAAAATCCCTAATGGTAATAATAATTTGGGAATTATTTGTTTTAATATTATCAGTGATTTAAGGAGGAAAGAAAAGTGGCATGTTGTGAGTTCGAATGGGGAAGTGCAGAAATATGAATTTGAGTTAAGGATATAAAGGTGATATTAGAAATATATCAAGTGATGTTTTTGTGCTGGATACCAGTACAGTTGGCCGCCGGGCACCGGCGGCCTTAGTGTTAAGTTAGATGTAGTATTTATTATTTTTAACCGGATACCGGTTATTTACTGGATACCAGTAAATTTGTTTAAATAGTGATTTGTAGAAATTTATTTGATGTAGTTATGTAAGTATATTATAAAAGGGGGGATAAAATGGGAAATATTTTGTATATATATATATATATTTTTAAATTTGAATAAAAAATTGTTAAATATTAAATTATATTATTAGAAGAATGAGATATATTTTTAAATGGAAATTATTTTGGTAAGTTGAATTGAAGATTTGTTGTTTTATTGATTTTAGGAAATTTTTAATTAAAATAATGTGTAAATGTAGTTGATTGAATGTTTAATTATATTTTTATTTGATTTATTTTAGTATATTGATTGATTTTTGTTATATGAATTAGAAGTTTTGTTGGTTGTTTTGGTTTGATGATTTAGAAATAAAGTTAATGAATTAATTATTATTAGTAATTGAAATAATTGTTTATGTAAGTAGGTTAAGAAATTAATTATATGATTTTGGAATTTTAATTTGAGTTTTATATATATATATATATATTTTTTTTTTAAATTTATATATATATATATTTTTTTTTTAAATTTATATATATATATATTTTTTTAAATTTGAATAAAAAATTGTTAAATATTAAATTATATTATTAGAAGAATGAGATATATTTTTAAATGGGAATTATTTTGGTAAGTTGAATTGAAGATTTGTTGTTTTATTGATTTTAGGAAATTTTTAATTAAAATAATGTGTAAATGTAGTTGATTTAATGTTTAATTATAATTTTATTTGATTTATTTTAGTATATTGATTGATTTTTGTTATATGAATTAGAAGTTTTGTTGGTTGTTTTGGTTTGATGATTTAGAAATAAAGTTAATGAATTAATTATTATTAGTAATTGAAATAATTGTTTATGTAAATAGGTTAAGAATTAATTATATGATTTTGGAATTTTAATTTGAGTTTTTTATTTTGATTGTTTAATAATGAATATTTTATTAAATTAAAAAAAAAAATTATATATTAAATTAATTAGGAGTATTGTGATTGTTTTAGGTATTAGAGGAAATGTTGGTATAGATATTTGATGTGATGAATTATAATTTTGAGTATGTTTATTTTGTGTATGTTGAAATCTTTTTTTTTTTTTTTTCTTTTTTAACTTTATTGTATTTTATATTTATGTTTTGTAGTATTTAGATTTTTATAACTTGTAGAATATTGTTGTTGTAAATATTTTTGAAAGTTAAATAAACGAATAGGGATCTGGAATGTAAGCCCTGGTTTAAGTAATTAGGTGCCAGGGTTTATTATTGCAGGTTTTTATTTATTTATTTATTATAAAGAATACATTGCATTGCAACAGCTGTACGGGAATGTGCATTGCCCTGTTGAAACAGTACATCACCTTCCTGTCGAAGAAATGGAAGTAATACATGATTAATTGCCTGCTGGTTGTTGCTGGCACTGGTTTCACATTCCTACACAAACATCAAAGGTGAGCATGAGTTGTAAGTGATTGCACCCCACACCATGATGCCAGGAGTTGAGCATTTGTGTCATGGGCAAATGCACTCTGGATGAGTACACTCACCAGCCCATGGTCGTACACGTACGTGACCATCATGTGTGTACAGGCAGAACCTACTCTCCTCAATGAAGACAACAGAGTCATTCCATTGTTCAATTAAGCCTTTCCCGACACCAGAGGAGACATGCATGGCAGTGTTGTGGTGTTAGGTATTTTGGCCAGCAGTATATGTGATTTGAGTACTGCTGCAAGAAGACGGTATCCAATTGTCCATACTGATGTTCCTGGTGCTGCCCATGCCCAGATCACTTTCCTAAATGCTGCTCGGGCACCCAATGCCTGTACAATGTGTCCATTCAGACATATATCTATACAACATGGCCGCCCAGAACCTGGTCTACGAGTGAGAATGTTCCAGAGACTGCTGCTGAAAACACCAACACATACTGATACATTTATTTATTTTTCAAATGACAAGTACATTGATAAAAACAAGAAAACAATACTGCCATTCACTCATTACTCTTCGGGCTTCCTAATATCTCTTGCTCTCAGTTGCTCGTTTTAGTCTTGGACAGATTTTAAGATGGTCTCTGTCCATTTCCTCCTGTAGGTTGCCTAGTTTGCAGTCCGGGGATGACAGTAACCCTATCCAGTGCAGATGCTTTGCTAGAATGTTGTGACCTGTAGTAAGTCAAAACATTGCAGCTGCTTCCATTCTTGGTCTTTCAGGGATGTTGATAATATTGTTCTTCCAGTCTTCAGAGGATATTTGGCTTCCTAGTTCTTGGTCATACATTTCTTATATATGATATACTGTGCCCAACATGTGCAGCAATTTTTCGATAGGCCCATCCAACTTTGTGCAGGCCAACAATTCAGCCCTGTTCAAATAGCTGTAGCTATACAACGTAAACATTATTATGACATGGCTATGCCCTAGACAGCCACATACCACAGTGACTGCCTGCAGATTGGACACGGAGGGCATAGAGAGATGCCTGAGTAGTGCCATCTGTTGTCCACTGACCGTGACACATCAATCACCACATCTACAATTCCTCAATATCCACACACTATGTCCATGTTGGGATAAACACAGTCCTTAGTGGTGTTGCATTTTTTTCCCACCAGTATAATAAATAATGCTGTAGAGATGCATGGTAGTTATCAATGTTTATGTATTATTATAGTCAGTAATTCTGAACAAGCCTATTGCTTAAAAACTTCTTGTCTACAAGCTATTGAACGACAACAATCAAATCAACTGGGTCATATTACTGTCATCAAATATCTTTCACAAAATTGAAACTTAATATTTAGTTGCATTTTTACTTTCTCTACCACATATAGTCCATTTTATAATTGAACTGAGCACTGATTGTACTCTTCATTGGTTGGAGTAGAGTTTGTTGCTTTTTTGTTTCCATCCAGTAGTAATAATTCATATCTAACTTTAGCCAATCAGAGATATCAGAATATCTCCCAAGTGGATTAAATCACACTGGCTGCCTTTACTGCTGTGAACACCTTAGTTGTGATGTCAATCTAATTATAACATGGCTAACAAAAGAGACAGGCTGCGGCGTGAATAAGAGTTACGTAGTAATGGTAGTCTGATACATGGCTAACTTTTTATACCATCATGATAAAACTATCTTTTGCATGGATTCAATGGGCAAGGTTTTTTATTTGTTTAGAACATGGATGTATTAGGCAATTGTGGTATTACTTCACTAGGCCATGATCAGACTAGGAGAATTACGTCACTGCAGTTTGCTGTATCCTGTCTTTTTCATTAGCCACGAATTATAAAATGGACTATACCCATGGAGGATCCCTCCTAAAAGCTGTATGACCTTGGCGATGGTGGAGCGGCTTTGTACACCTGAGATCCAATGAGTTGTACTGGCTCTAACAATTTTGATTAAAATGTCATATGTTTGAGATATTTTTATGACAAATGAAATGTATATCTTGAATTTTCTTGCTATAGCCCCTGTAGTAGTATTTACTCTGGACGACTTTTGCATAACTGGTAAACCGTTAGAGATAGACAACATTTTACTGCACAAAAAAATGTAGATATCGCTAAAACACACAATTTATGTCCAAATAAATTTGTCTGTAGAGTGAAACATTTCGGAGATATTCCTTGTTATGTGTGTCGGTTTCGGAAAACTTAAAACTTTCGTGAAATGGAATATCATTGTTCATTTTTTTATATGTTAAGCATGCAAAGAGAACGGGATCTCAAAGCATTAAAAGATTAGACTATTGCTCAAAGCCTACTGTATTCTAACATTCCCCTTGCACCTACAAGGAAATAAGCAATAAGATAATTTGTACAAATATTTATCTCAACTAACACGATGATATAGAAATAAGAGTTTGTAAGAATGGTTAGTGCAAGAGTAGAGAAAGTCATGAGTGCAACACATCAGATTTTTTTATTGTTGTAGCATTTGGCTTATGATGTATCATAATTTTGAATCCAAATCTATAATTTTGAGTGGCTGGTACGATAATTTTACTTTTAAATGTTGGCAACCCTGGTAAGGTGTAAGAAATCACGCCGAGATCCTCGAGGCATTGGAGGAGTAAAGCGAGTGTCATGAATGATCCCTTTGGGGCACCAGGCAAAACCCCATCATAGTGAGCCTTCCACACATAACCTGGGCTCTGTGGGTGGTGGTTGAATAATACCCTGGTACTCGTGGGACGAAAATGGAACCTCCTAAACTAAAAGATATAAAAAAAGGACATGCACCGCAACAGCAGTTCTGACAAATCTGAGGACACTCATTTAGGCCTTGCGATCTCTAGTTGATAGGATGCACCTTGGGGCTAAGAAGCTGTCAGGCGCAGCAAGGAAGAAGTTGAGGAAATAAGAGATTGACTCAGTCTGGTACTGGGGGTGCAAAGCAACCAGGGCAGTCTGGCCAATTTTCTGCTGAAACACCAGAATCTGGGACTTCAAAAAGAACCAGGAAATCATTAGATATGCCACCTTCCGCCAAGACACACAGGGGCACTCGTTTCTTACAGGGAGGCACTGGCATCTTACAAGATGGCTACTGTGCCAGATAAGTTTCCAGAACTTAGGCTCAAGAAGCCGAGGTTAAGCAAATTCTTGATAAGATACTTGAGTGGATAGGACCACTGAGGGGAATACTATACCCCTTTTTAAAACTTATTCTCTGCAGGATAGAGTGCTCATTTATTATTGTGCAGACGCAAATACCTCTAATTGGCTAAGGACTAACCTAAATGAGGTAGAACTCAAAGAGGGGAAAAGCCTCAAAGTGACTGATGCTAAATCTTCCCAAACCTGTCGTCAAGGTAGCTTTTAGAACCTGGGATACTCAAATCCAGGACTCAAAGTTACTTTTCCGCAGAATTAAAAGACTTAATAAAGATCTCATTACTGAGTGCTGGAAGGTGTTTGACATGCAGGCTGATTCAATGGGACAAAGGTTAGTTATTTTAATTGACTAAGAACCAGCCAATGCCATCAAGGAAGCAAATTTTGGAGCCTATGCAGGATTGGACAGGGGTCCATTTAAAATCCTAGCTGATCCAAATAAACCAAGTAAGGAAGGAGTAGAGGTGACAGAGAAGGCCAAAGGGGTCGAAGGAGGCCATGGATACTCAGGACATAGAGACTGCGTAAGGTAATTGCGATTATAGACTTAAACACGGATAGTGTTTTAAAAATACAAATAAACCATCATAGTAAGGCAGCAACAGCAGCCTTATGCAGGAAATCAGCTGCTGACAATGCTGATATAGCTCTTATGTGTATAGGGGCAGGATAAGAGGCTTAAACAACATTAAACGGATCTGTAATTACTTCAGGTAATACAGATAAACCAAGGACCTTTATTTATATGGTTAAAAACAACACCTATTTGATGTTTTTTCAGGTTATTAAGGTTTTTCACAACAGCTGAGATATGCCTAAGGGTGGAAGAGGGCAAGAGGGTAGTTTTACTGACCTCTATCTACCTTATGAGGATAAGGACCCACCATCATTGATGGTGAAGGACCTCATTGAGTATGGGGACACATCCAGGAAGGAGCTTCTGCTTGGATGTGATGCCAATGCACACCACATGGTTTGGGGGGGGCGGCGTATCAACAGAAGAGGAGAAGGGCTGTTGAAATATTCGGCAAGTTCACGCCTACACATTCTCAACAAAAGCAATGAACTTACACTCATCAATGTGCTGTGAAGATTTCATTGACATTACCCTGGGATCTAAGTTCATAGCAGACCATGTGAAAAAATCTGATGTGTTGCACTCACATGACTTTCTCTACTCTTGTACAAACCATTCTTACAAACTCTTATTACTGTATCTTTGTGTTAGTTAAGATAAACATTTGTACAAATTATCTTATTGTTTATTTCCTTGTAGGTGTAAAAGGAATATTAGAATACAGTAGACTTTGAGCGAGTCATATATTTTAAAGCTTTGAGATCCCATTCTCTTTGCACGCTTAACATATAAAAAATTAGCAACAATGTTTCATTTCAGGAAAGCTTTCTGAAACTGACACAAATAACAAGGAGTATCTCCAAAATGGTTCACTCTACAAAAAAATTTATTTAGACATAAATTGTGTATTTTAGCGAGACCTACATTTTTTGTATAGTAAGATTTTGTCTATCTCTTACGGTTTACGAGTTATTCAAAAGTCATCCAGAGTAAACAGGACTACATAGGCTATAGCCAGAAAATTCAAAATATACATTTCATTTGTAATACAAATATCTTAAACATATGACATTTTAATCAAAATCGTTAGAGCCATTTTCAAGAAAATCAAAATTTTGGAAAAATTATCCACGTAAAGGGTAGTTTAGGGTGGGGCTATTTTCTTCAAAATCTTCGTGTCACATCCTTGAAAGACATTTAACTTAAATACCAACTTTGGTTTTTAACCAACTTTTCATTTTTGAGTTACGCTGTCCACAGACAGACACACACACACACATGCAGACCTTCTTCTAAAAATACCTTTTTTTTGGATTCAGGGGGTCTCAAAACATATATTTCCGGTGAAATCTCGACATCAAATTTTTGGGTGGAATACAATACTTCCCCTACTTACCAGTGGAGAAAGTAAAAATAGACCTCACCTTCGGATTATAGATACATACATATGCTTTTAAGATAGTTCCCCAAACGTTTGAATGTGTGATATATAGGAATCCAAAGAACACTGATTGGCACTCTTATGGAGAGGATCTGTCAACTTTAGTTCAAGGAATAATAACGAACATAGTCACTGGTGAATCTGGAGTTAGCTGTTGACCAAGTGCAACATTCTATTATCCAATCCTACCACTTAAATTGTAAGACTAAAGTTGCTAGCTCGCCAAGGGATGTTCTTTGGTGATCAAAAGAGTTGAGCGAACTTAAACATAATACAACAAGGTTATTTAATGTAGCCAAAGAGACAAGTGATTGGGGCAGCTACAAAGCTGAACTTATACACAATAACATTGCAATAAGAAAGGCCAAAAGGGATTTGTGGAAGAAGTGCTGTGAGGATATTGAAGATACTCCAAGCAGTGCTAGACTCATGAAACTGATGGCAAAAGGTGCAGCCCGTGGGTTAAGCACTATAAGGCTACTGGGTGGTAGCTATACCATGACAGGAAAGTAGACACTAAAGGAGATGTTCACTTTCCTGAATCTATAGAAATGGATGACAAGAGTCCAGTTTAAACAGGAGCCATCATACCTGGAAGTCAGAGTGCGAAGTCAGAGTGCGAACAGGGAAGATTGGAACTTATCCGGTAAGATTTTTGACCTGACCAGGATTAGATGGGCTATTCAGTCATTTAAACCACATAAATCAGCAGGGCTAGATTTACTGATACCTGTACTTCTGCAACAAGGGATTAATTGTATAGAATTCCCATTGTGCAAGATTTTCAGAGCTAGCTTGGCTCTGGGACATATATCAATGTCCTGGAGGCAAATAAGAGTAGCTTACATACCAAAACCTGGGCAGTCTAATGATGATGCCTAGGCTTTTGGGCCAATTAGCCTCTCATTTTTCTATTGAAAATGATGCAGAAACTTAAATAAGAAAAAATTGAAGCTATTAACAGTGAAGCAACAAGATTCTAAAGTAAAAATAAATTAGAACGATGTAGAAACTTGTTGGTAGCTATATTAGGGACAAATGTCTAAAGGAAACTCCTTTACACAACTACCAATTTGTTTATCAATCTGCCAATTCAACAGAAACAGCCCTACATGCTGTATCAAACACAGAAAAGGCACTACATTACAAAGAAATTGCTCTTGGAGCACTTCTTGACATTGAGGGTGCTTTAGACTGACTTCTACAGAGGCACTACTTAACACTAGAAGGATCGTACCGCCCATTTTGGCCGGTTAACATTCTTTAAAAAAGTATATACATTGAGGTAGTGTGATTATCGCTTTAATATTTTGTGACTTTTAACGAAATAGAGCAAGGGTGATACCCAGAAATGTTTAAGTTTTTATAGCAGGTTTTAAAAAAATTATACACGCTTTTTGCATTAAAGGACCGTAGCCGGTCATTTTGAACGGTACGATTATTTTGCACGTGTCGTAACTAAATAGTGGTAACAATGTATTCGAAAGTTATCCAAGGCTTTTGGTCATTGTTCTAGCCCAGTTTAATAATGTTTAGCACTAGAGTAGACATGTCGTAACTAACAATGATAACAGTGTGGTCTGAAAATAATCCAAGGTTTGTGATCATTGTGCAAGCTTAGTTTGAAAAAGTTCAGTTCCAGAGCAGATGTGTTTTAGAAGTAGTGTCAATATAGTGAATGGTAAAATATTTCTGAGGCCATACTGTATCATTGCCATGTCACATCATAATTACCACCATCAGCATCTTCGAGAAGATGAAATGTTGAATTATTTCCATAGTTTACCAGACAATGAGCCAGAAGGAGAGAACATATTTAGTGACATTTGCTACAAGCACTGATGGTGATGTCCCTATTAAATTATTTTTACTGTACTGTACTTTTATAATGGAACATCTGTATTATTTTTATTCTTATCTAGAATATTGGGTACTGCAGTTTGTTTTCTTAAATCTTAATAGTGCATTTTAACCGACACCATGATTGTTACTTTCTCTACTGCATTCGACCCAAAATTTCAATGTCAAGATTTCACCAGGAATTATGCTTTGAGGCCCCCTGAATCCATAAAAAGCAGTTTTAGAAAAACATTCATGTGCATGCGCAGCACATGTGTCTGTGTGTCTGCCTGTGAACCACATAACTCAAAAACGAGAGGTCACTTAAAAACCAAAGCCGGTATTTAAGTTTAATATCTTTCTTCAAGGATTTCATACAAAAGATTTTGAGGAAAATACCTCCACCCGAAATTACCCTTTACACCGAAAATTTTGATTTTCTAATAAATGGCTTTAATTATTTTGATTCAAATATCATATGTTTGTGATATTTTTATGGTGAATTAAATGTATATTTTGAATTTTCTGGCTAGAGCCTATGTAGTCCTGCTTACTCTTGATGACTTTTGCATAACTGGTAAACTGTAAGAGATAGACCAAATCTTACTGTACAAATGTATATCTCGTTAAAACACACAATTTATGTCCTAATGCATTTTTTTGTGGAGTGAACCATTTTAGAAATACTCCTCGTAATTTGTGTGAGCTTTGCGGCACTTAAACTTTTCTCAAATGGAAGGTCGTTATTCTGAATTTTATCTGTTTGGCCGTGCATAGAGAATGGAATTTTAAAGTTTTAAAATATTTGACTCGCTCAAAGTCTACTGTATTCCCATATTCCACTTGCATCTATAAGAAGATCAGCAGTAAGATAATTTTTGCAAATGTTTATCTCAACTAATAAGAAGAAGATAGAGGAATAAGAGTTTGTAAGAATAGTACAAGAGTAGAGAAAGTCATGCGAGACCAACATATCAGATTTTATTTTCATAAATTAAACAATTAATTCAATACTTTAAGTGACACATTGTTCCATGCACAACATTATCAGCTGAATGAAGTGTTGATGTAATCATGGTGAGTTAAGAGAATTTCAATCTGTAAAATGTTAAATCCTTTTTTCTTCTCATTTGCACACCCAAAATAAAATGCTCTGTATATATTTACAATGCTGTTTATTGTTCTGTTTCATGTTCTTGCGAGCTGAAGACTACCTACAATGCATGAAGCTTGTCAACACAACCTGCCTATTACTGTTGGCAAATATTAGAATTTCGCACTACTTAGTGTTACAAAAAGTATTTGTATACCAGATGAGTCAGCCGTCCCTTTTAAATGTTGACATAAATTACTTCTCATACATCTCAAATAATAATCATAATAGTTTTGCCATTTAAGTAATAACATTTAAATGCTCAGCAAAGGGTTAAAACTGTCTTAAAAGGTTAAACTCGGAATGAAAAGTCGCAAGGGCTTGGTGCCTGCCATACTAATTCTGCGGCTCAACTCGGAACATCCTTTCAGTCAAGCTTCCAAATAGCTGAATAGAATTATGGCAGTATCCTGTGTGCATACCCAGTGACACGGGTTCGCATCTTAGCATTATAAATTTTTTTATGCTCATCAAAACTTGGAAACCAAATTCACAATAATCTAACTATAAAATCCCTGAGGTTTTAGGACGTTATAATTTAAATAGTTTTTGGTTGTCTGAATTTTGTAATAGAATAGTTGTAATAACTTCTGTCCCACTGAACTGCCATGATGTACCCAATCCCTCCATTCTCCACATATATGCTGTCACAGATACTTTGTGCCATTCCTTCACGATGCATTCGACAGATAAGTACGTTGATATCTTTTGATCTATAGAGAAGCAGCTAAGCATATATACCAGGAAAGGTATCCTAATAGACAACAATACCATAAAATAGAAATAAAACAATTAACAAATTGAAATAATAACAGCTTTAAACATAATAATTGTTCAACCAAGGTTATTTGTGAATATTCCATGGTAAAAAATTTAGTAGATGCAAGGGATTCAAACCACCTTTACAGCATACGGATTACTTACAAATCATGTGTTTGTTGCAACTGAGCTACCTAGCAACTTGAGAGATAAACATTCCGTTTAACACGTAGTATTCGCTGGTCCCAGTCCACACTTGTCGTGGTGCAAACATCAGCTGTCTAATTATTACAAGTATATTATAGGTTGCGCATTAGTTCTTAACAAATGTCCTTCAGCAAAGATCCAGTGAGATGGCCTACCCTTAATAAACAGGTCAGCAAACCGTTTATATTACTGCCCGGCAAAGCCATGAAGCATGTCGGAAAGAATGTGAAACTTCCCAGTTGTTCATACAAGCTTACCACAAATACACAGCTAGACAGGTATGTACACTCTGTTCAGATGCAACCATATCTCCAGGACAGCAACGTCTCATATATCGGCAGGTGCAAGAGATCATCTATTTGTGTTTTATCACTGACTATATGCCAAGTTACTGTTTCTTCGCTCTTCTAATAAACAAGATAAGAAGCGACCATAGCGCTTGACCACCAAGGTCAATACGCCTCAACACTTTGCCAAGTAATACATTACAAACAGCTCTGCTTCCCTATGTTATGTTTTGAAGAAAACAGAGTACAGTCGATTGCAAAGTTTGTGTGGTGCGGGTGCATTCCATTGCCATGTTTTCATGAGAGATAATGAGAATGACAGCAAGACGAGGAAGAAATGTTGGGAATAGAAGGAACACAAAGAAATTAAGTGTAAACAGTAACAGAGATTGATATTGCAATACATATGGCTGACATCACTGGAAGTGTTATAATTTGCTTTGCAGTTGCTGTACTTCTTGAGTGCAGAAACACAAGAGCAAGGTACATAGCATCTGATTGTCCTTTCTGCTTCTGTGTGCCAGTGTTCCCGTAAAGGTGAGTAAGTGACTTGCATCTAACCTCTCATTTAAAAGTTTCATTCGTAAAGAACTAACGTGCAACCTATACAAGACATCCATGTTAAATACTTGGATAGAACCTAGCATAGGAGACAATGTTTTCATATTAATACTTGGATAGAACCTAGCATAGGAGACAATGTTTTCATATTAATACTTGGATAGAACCTAGCATAGGAGACAATGTTTTCATATTAATACTTGGATAGAACCTAGCATAGGAGACGACGTTTTCATATTAGAGTATAAAATGTGGATTGCATAAAACTGGAAAATAAGGGACAGCTGGCTCACCTAGTATATTGCATTAATATTCATATCTGTGCTAAGATTCTTGCAACCGTTTACTACATAAGTTTGTATTGTGAATTTGTATACCATTAAATTATATAATGAATATAGTCACAACAAATTACTGTTATATTTGCAACTTAATACTTCCATTTTAACATTCTCTGAAATAAATAACCACAGTTTACTAAATAATTTATTAAATAAAATCATTATAACATACTATGTTCAAGATTATTTCTTTCTAGTAGATCGCTCCTTTGCTAATAAAATGTGTGTGTGTTGTAGTGTTTAACGCCCGCTTTTACTACTACGGCACCGCAGGCGGTGACACTGATGATACATGAAGATGGAGCACCAGTGGAATGAGATGGCGGGGGAAACCGGAGAACCCGGAGAAAACCCGCCCTGACGCCGCTTCGTCCACCACGAATACCACATGCGGGTCCCTGGGATCGAACCCGGGCCGCCTAGGTGGTAGGCGAGTGCGCTAACCGCTCGGCCTAATAAAATGTAAAACATGCTTCACTGTCTTGTACAGTGTGTGTGCAAAGCGAGATACAATGTATTTATTTTCATTGTTTTGCAATACACAGTCAAAGCTGGTTATAGCGGGATCCTTTTAACAACGTATTGGTTATAACAGCGAAGTCTAATGGTCCCATCTAAATCCTACGTAAATGCTATATTTAAAAAAAATGGCTTAGTACAACATTGCATATTGGGATATAACCATATACAATATATTTTTATTGCACTTTCGGAAAAATATATAGGTTATAATGTCCAACGTTCACTTTTATTTGTTACCTAGTTGGAGACTGTTAACAGTGTTCGAATCAGACTGTCTGATGAGAGGGGAAACTTACGCTTCTGTTATATTTATTGCAATAATGGCAGTAATACCAGTGATAGCTTTGGTGTGTTATATACATAAAACGCAGAAGCTGTAGCAACATGCATTTTACTACCTTTAAGAGCATGTGATTTCCTATTTGTGAGCAGTACAAACATATAACTCTCCCAAAACTGTTTGATGAAAGCCAGGTATGATTTGTTTTCCATTTTTCAAAACTAGTTCTGTCTATACAGGCCCCGATTAGTATAAAGCACTTCCACTATTTTTGCTAACATACATCCCTTCCAATGCTGCAGTTTTTACATGAGAAGCTGTAATGTTAATATTAGTGAGATTTGAACTGGAATACATCACTGTCATTACTTTCTGTAACTTTTCGCTTCTGGTCACAAATAAATTTGTGATGAACACTAGAACAATGAGCTGCAAGTAACTGAACTGAATACTGCAAGCTGCAATCATCATTGCTGACACAGAATTACTCGAATTGTGACCCTACTGCCAACCCAGCTAATGAATAGCTGAGAATAGTTTATTGTTTAGCTTACTTGTGATATGATATTTTTGTTTACTCACAGCTCACACTCGTACCATGCCTGTGTCGAAGGTGTCTTGTGTCTTCTTGTATTTTCAAAGAGTAAATATTAAATACAGTAAAAAGAAAGAAATACTTCCCCAGCAGGGAAGTAATAATTGGGGAGAGGGTCTTCTCTTTGTGATACGGAAAATACTTGACCTTCATTAAATAATAAAGAAAAGTGACCAAAATAGCTACTTTAGATAGTCTTAGCTTTATCGATGCCTGCATACATTTACAAAAAACTGCCAGTAACAAACAGTGATAACAGAATTTTAGAAAATTATGCTCGTTTGCAACCAATATGATAATCTTTTCATAAGTGCGAGAGTCCAAAGTTTGAGAAATGGGTCACAGTTCAAAATAAACTTCATCTCTACCAAGAACACTGCTTTAGGCTAGTTTATCCTATCATAAGCCTATGCATTTACAGCTGAACCTGGTTTATGCATACATCAAGGGGGAGAGGGAAAATTACTTGCAACACAGATTTAGTTACAAATGAGATTTTGATAATACATCATATGTTTCTTTCAAAAAAAGGCAATACAGTGGGCCTACATGTGTAAAATGTTACAAACAACAAAGATATGTATGAACAAAATATTATTTTGAACTTGGTCTTGCTTTAAAGAAATCATTTAATTTGGCTTCTTTCACTTTTCTTGTATGAAGTGCATACACCTCATTTTTTTAACTGATGACTGTGCATAGTGTGATATAAGCAATTCCATATAAATACAAATTACTTAGAACTGGGTTACGTATAAAGCAGGTTCAACTGTATAGCCTTTATTTTTTGTCGCTTATTTTTTTTTTTTTCAATGTAAAGTGGAGTAAACCTGTTTTGTAAGCAAAGGGTTTAATTGATTTTTTCCAAAATGGAAAATTAACACGCACCTTTGTGGGTGGCAACGTGGCCGAACGGTTAAAGCATTTGCCTATCGCCTAGGTGGCCCGGGTTCGATCCCAGGGACCTGCATGTGATATTTGTGGTAGACGAAGTGGCGTCTGGGCAGGTTTTCCCCAGGTTCTCTGGTTTTTCCCACCACTCAATCCACCAATTGCTCCATCATCACCTTCCCATTCATTGATTTCACCAGCATTTCATATCATCCTCTTCCCCATTCGCATACCTGGTTATTGGCTGACCACCCGTTTCACTCTGTCAGGTCCATAGGTACAGCCATGGAAAAAATGATTAAGCGCCTTAGGAGAGCAGAATATTTTTAAGTTCCATGTCGTGCAGTTTACACAAGTCGATATTCCAACATGCAGCTGAGTTAACATATTTATAGTACCTCATCCTTATGTTATCGTCTATCGGGCACCCAAACAGGCTGTGTCTTGAATCAGCTGTTTGTGTGTCCAACAGACGATAACATATGGATCAGAGACTATAAATAAACTCAGCTGCATGTTGGAATATCGACTTGTGTAAACCACACTGCCACATGACATGGAACTTAAAAATAGTCCGCTCTCCTAATGAGTGCAATCATTTTTTCCCATGGCTGTACCTCTGCTCCCCGACAGACATCTGACTCTAGGCAATGGCTTGCAAGTCCTAGGGGGTGCAAGTCCTACATAAGGGGAAGGTAATCGTAAAGAAGAAGAAGAAGAAGATAACCAGGGTAAAGACACATTTCTAGGAACTGTGTTAACGGGGACATGGCAACCTAAGCAAGTATAGTCATGATTTAGCAACCGAGACACAACAAAACAAAAGAAAATTGAATCCTGCTCATAACAATATGATGTGCAATACCTATGTCAAAATCTTTTAATAAGTTTTATGTTAAGAAGTTTAGTTGTATTTCATCTGTATGAGATCATTACGAGTATAGGTTAAACAATTATTTAAAGACAGAAAATTGTGTCCAGCATAACATCAGAAATTACCCAACCAATGTTTATGTAGTAAAGCCTCGTTTATCCAGCCCTCATTTATTTGGAACTCCAGATTATCCAGACCAGAATTGTAGATACTTTTTTTTAACTTAATGTTCACATTACGTAATAAATTTAACTATGATAGCAAGAACATACATATGCCAAATATTCACTTTTTAGTTTGATTCAATGTACGGTTTGTGCATAAATTGTACAATAAATTATGGTAATATGTGCTGTACTGTAAAATGCTATCTGTTGAGTTTAAGAAAGATTTAGTAGTATGTCACATGGTGCTGACGTGGTATGTCTCACCAGCTATAAACAGCACAAGAAGAAAGCGTTGACCTTGATTCCTACCCATCACTACACCTCCCTTGATCTCCCCAGTTTTCCTACTGTTTTCAAACAGCATGTGTCATTAAGTTTATCATGTGTGTTTCAACTGGATTGTCTTTGTTTCTTATCAAAGTGTTTGGCAGTGTAATTTAAACTTACTTCGAACACTACACGTGTTTAAAACAGAAAACTGTGGATTCTTTGTTAAGAAATGATGTGATTTTATGTGATTAAGACTTTTTTTAACGTGCTGCACATAATTTTGTTGCAAGACATAGTTTTTATCATTATAAACAGCAAGTCTGCTTATTTAAGGATTTAAGAGTTTTGTTTTCCTTATTACCCATATAACCCGGGTTATCTGGGTTTTCAATTTTCCAGATTGCCTTTGGTCCCAGCAAGTCTGGACAAACAAGGTTCCACTGTAAATTATTTTTCTTGATGGTTATAGACTTGGCATATACATGACCTTTGCAAAATGTTTGAACTGATGCCAGAGTTGCTCCAACATTTGAAAACTGTACAACCTTGGTTATTATCTACAGGACCAAAGGGAAGGAATGAAAGCTTAAAATTTCAACTTGTGTGGTTCCAATAAATCTTTCACAGCTAAAAGATACAGGCAATGCAACATTTCCTGTACAGTAAAACCTCATTTATCTGGACTAACTGGAAGCAAAAGCAATCCGGAAAATCAAAAATCCAGGTTATACGGGTAATAAACAAAACAAAATATTAAAGCCTTAAATAAGCAGACTTGCTGCTTATGACGATAAAAAACTACGTCTTGTAACAAAATTACGTACAGTACATAGTATGTGTTGCTTACAAGACATTAAAAAACACAAAAAATCTTGATCACATAAAATCACACCATTTCTTAACAAAGAATTAATCCACAGTCCTCTGTTTTAAACAATGTGGCACTTCAATGAATTTGAATTACACTACCAAACACTTTGATAAGACACAAAAACAATCCAGTTGAGACACACACACAATAAACTTAATGACACATGCCGTTTGAAAACAGTAGGAAAACTTAGGAGAGTGAGGGAGGATGATCAAGGTCAACACTTTCTTCTGGCGAGACATACTGCATTAGCACCATGTGACTCACTACTAACTCTTTCTTAAACACAACAGGTAGCATTTTATAGTACAATACGTATTACCATATATTATTGTACAATTTCTGCAGGAACTGTACATTGAAACAAACTAAAAAGTGAATATTTGGTGTACTTATACTGTCTGTTAACCAGCTCAAGATACAAGGGAAATGAGGGGCAGGGGAGAGACATTCCATGCAGTATAACCTCAATTTTGCAAACATCCGCACAAACATTGCTCTGCTGGTCACATTGCCAACTTACCTCCAATATTATTCACACTACATTTACTCGCTGCTAATTTTTCTTGATTTCAGTTGTAAAATCGCATTTGTCACTAGTTTTATGTGGGAAGTAATGGTAAAAGTAATGTAGAAGCAGATAATCCTCCGCCTAGGAGTGCTGTGAAATCTGCTATGATATTGTGGTTGCAGAGTGTGGTTCAGAGTGATAGTTCTAGGCATAAAACAGATCTATATAGGATGATTGAATCAAACAAACCTAAAGAGGCTCTTAAAGGTATTACTGCCCTTCTTCCATTACTTTCATTACCTGTACTTGCAGGAGCAATTACTATAACATTAACTGACCGAAATTTTAATACCTCGTTCTTTGATCCTGCAGGAGGGAATGAGAAATTGTTAGACTGAATTCTTCCTCAATTGTTATAGCATTATTATTGGTTATTTTGGTTTTAGTGCCACACTGTCGTTTACTTGCCCCCATACATGTGCACTTAAGACCGAAACAGACTGGCAGTGTTTTTTTAAAAATATAGAAACAGTAGAAAATGATCAGTGGGAAAAAGATGCAGAAGTTGAAAAAATTGGTTACGTTTTATAAGCTAATATACCGCATGGACTGAAAATAACATTTACATTGTGCTATTTTGAACGATTTCTTTCCTTTAATCTATCGTGAATGCACACTCCAAGGTTGGCAACATTATTGTAAATGCGATTAGAAGCAGAACTGCTGTTCCTGATATCGCTGTTTACCTGGGATTGTTTACTGATGGGATGGCTGGTTGCATTTCCGCCAGGGGCTATGAGCTGGTGAACAAACTGTAGCTATGTTCTTGCTATCATAGTTAAATGTATTATCTAATGTGAGCATTACATTTAAAAAAATCCACAAATCTGATCCGGATAAATGAGGCCCAGATAAACAAGGTTACACTGTTCTAGGACACCTGTTGGGGGATGACGATAAACTGAGTGGCCTTGCTAGAGATCTGCATGTGGGCTCTTAGAGCCCTTTGTGCATCTTATACTGGGTGATTATTCAAGTCTGACAGTCCCAACAAAGCAGCCTACGTTCGTGAAATCCACTCTTTTTATGTCCTCAGGCTCCAAAAAGAAAGAGCCTAGGGTTACCTATCAGCAATTCTTATCCAATAAAATAAACTATTCCTTGTTTTTTTATGTAACAGAGTAAAACAATATCACAATATGGATATTAATTAATTTATTAGCTAATTAAAAGCTGATTTTTACATAGTGTGTAATACAGGTCTTCTTTAACAACTTCCAAAACAAGTTCTTCAGGGTAGACACTCCACCAAGGAGCATAGGCAGTGTATAAGTACTTCAACCTCAGATTTCATTGAAATGGTCAAATAAAACTAATTTTAGCAGTATTTCAGTGGTAAAATAAATGTTATATTAAAATTATTATTTATTTATGCCAACAAACTTACTGTTGGTGTTTTTAAACACACAAGCCGTGTGTGGGCAAAGTCACCATTGGGGTAATTGTCTCTGATGTGAGACTGCCTTTGTGGTTTACCAGGAGAAATACGAACTGGCTTGAGAATTTAGTGTCATTCTGGCAGTTTGTCACAATAGCTCAGTGGTAGAGCGTCCGCCCGGCAAGCGGAAGGTCTGTGGTTCAAATCCCAGTTGTGGCATTGAATTTTTAAGTTCCAGTTCTACCTGTTATATTAAAATGTTATATTATTTATTTATGCCAACAAACTTGCTGCTGGTGTTATTAAACACACAAGCAGTGTGTGGGCAATGTTTGAGAGGTAGAATTGAAACTGAAAAATTCAATGCCACAGCCGGGATTTGAACCACAGACCTACTGCTTTATGTACAGTTGCTCTAACCACTGAGCTACTGTGAAAACCTGCCAGTATGACATTGAATTCTCCAAATGATTTGTATTTTTCCTGGGAATCTCATATCTGAGATAACTAAAAACATGCTTTAATAGCAAACTAAACTAAGAAGTAGAAAATAAGAGGTGGAATAAGGACTGAAAAATTCAATGCCATAGCCGGGATTTGAACCATGGATCTTCCACACTGAGCACTTAGTGGTTAAAGCAGACCCTTGATGCAGAAGATCTGTGGTTCAAATCCCGGCTGTGGCATTGAATTCTTCAGTCCTGATTCCACCTCTTAAACATTGCCTACACATGGCTTGTGTATTTAAAAACACCAGAAGTAAGCTTGTCTGCATAAATAATTAATAATTACCATCTAAGGTAGAAAATAATTTTTAAGTACGAAGTGTTTGTTCTATAGCAATATGTATAACATCAAATGTAATAAATATATTATAAATAGTTAATTGGTAGCTATTTATAAAAGTAAACATGTATAACAATATCATAAAAAGCACCCTACGGTACAATAAAAATTATTATTTTGTTAGTAACTGTATGTTAAACGTATTACAAATTTTGTAATTATAATGAACCAGTGGACTTATCGCTATAGAACACACACTTCATACTTAAAAATTATTTTCTACTTTTTAGTTTTTGAAACTATAATTTATTTTTAGCTCTGCTTCTGTCATGTGGTGTTCTGTTATGCAAATTACTGTGATGTTATTGAATATGCTTATTTGGCTCCTCTACTTCATTCTTTAGCCCTCTTCCATTTTGATGATATAAACCAAATGAATTTTTTTATATTAAAGGGGAAGTATCACTGTTTACATATGCAAAAACATAACATATGTGAGGACAGTAACTGCCTGACTGAAACTGCTGCAAAGACAGATATGTTTGGTGATAATGGGGATAAAGCAAAGTACCCCACAGTCTGCCTCTGTAGCGTGGTGGTAGTGTGTCTGCCTCACGTCCAAGAGGTCATGAGTTTGAATCTCGCTTAGGATGAGTTACCGGATAAGGTTTCTTCCGAGGTTTTCCTTTCTCCTGAGAAGACGAATGTTAGATAACTTAAAGCTCGATGGACCTTAGGCTCATTTGAGCATTATTTCATTCATTCACTGTCTGATATGACACTACATTGGAGGCCGTTAACAAAAACAAAACAAACAAAAAATCTGATGTGTTACACTCACATGACTTTCTCTACTCTTGTACTAACCATTCTTACAAACTCTTATTCCTATATCTTCTTTGTGTTAGTTAAGATAAACATTTCTACAAATTATCTTATTGTTTTACAGCTATGTAGGCTTTCACGGCCGGCATCTAAACTGTAGAAAGTATCTTCCGGGCTGTTATACCGTGGTCTGCTGGAGATCTGTCTTCCAGATGTTTCGTTTACAACTGCGGTAAACATCCTCAGTGGCATTGTCGAAGTCTCCTCGTGGAAGGTATCACTGCGACTGATGCGTCGACTGTCTGTGGCGCTCCATTTATACCATGCGCAACGTGCGAGAGGCTATTGAAATTTACAAGCACCCTAACAACTTTAATAAGAAGGAGGAGGCCTTAAGATTAAACAGCAACTGGCATCCGGTCATAGAACATCATAAGAAGCAGGAAAGCAAGGTAAGCCAATCAGAAGAGACTAGCAGCATAAGAGAGATAGAACCCCCTCCACCAGCCACCACGCCTCTGCACACCCCGGGCCAATCAGCGCACGTTGTGCATGGTATAAATGGAGCGCCACAGACAGTCGAAGCATCATTCGCAGTGATACCTTCCACGAGGAGACTTCGACAACGCCACTGAGGATGTTTACCGCAGTTGTAAACGAAACGTCTGGAAGACAGGTCTCCAGCAGACCACGGCATAACAGCCCGGAAGATACTTTCTACAGTTTATCTTATTGTTTATTTCCTTGTAGGTGCAACGGGAACTTAGAATACAGTAGGCTTTTTGCGATAGTCAAATGTTTTAAAGGCTTGAGATTCTGTTGATATTGCACACTTAACATATAAAAAAAATAACGATGATCCATTTCATGGAAGTTCTAAGTTTTCCGAAACTTGCATACATAACATGGAATATCTCCGAAATGGTTCACCCTGCAAGAAAATTTATTTGGCTATAAATTGTGTATTTTAGCAAGATCTATATTTTTTGTATAGTACGATTTGGTCTATCTCTAACGGTTTACTAGTTATGCAAAAGTCCTCCAGAGTAAATACGACTACAGGGGCTATAGCCAGAAAATTCAAGATATACATTTCATTTGTTATAAAAATGTCTCAAACATATGACATTTTAATCAAAATCGTTAGAGCCATTTTCAAGAAAATCAAAATTTTTGAAATATTTTCCATGTAAACGGTAGTTTAGGGTGGGGCTATTTTCTTCAAAATCTTCGTGTCGCACCCTTGAAAGACATTAAACTTAAATACCAACTTTGGTTTTTAACCGACTTTTTGTTTTTGAGTTATGCTGTCCATAGACTGACACACACACACACACATGGACCTTTTTCTAAAAATGCTTTTTTTTTTATTCAGTGGGTCTCAAAACATATATTTCCGGTGAAATCTCGACATCGAATTTTTGGATGGAATACAATACTTCCCCTACTTACCAGTAGAGAAAGTAAAGAGGTCTGCTTTGGAGACCCTGGTGGACCTTCCTTCTGTGCACTTGTTGTGAACAAGGTTGTAAGGGTGAGTGCATATCGCCTATGTACATTAGGGGGTAATGATTCATAAGGAACAATCACTGATTCCAACTGGACTCAGAAAATCTCTCCTATTACCCAAATGAGAGGGTACTTGATGGGGAGAAGATATAATCTTAGCCATCGTTATGCAGTGGCGATTATGTTCCAGGGAGGCACAGACCAGGTCTCTCAGAGGCCTGGGAGCTTGACGTGGTTCACAGATGGATCCTGCTTTGGGACCAGGACAGGGGCTGGGCCATATGGCTCCAGGACTAGTCTTACCATTCCCCTTGGTAGTGTAGCCACTGTTTTTCAGGCTGAGATATATGCAATTTTAATCTGTGCAATGAAATATAAATTCTTTGCCATGCAGATGGGCAGAGGTTAGTATCAGTTCAGATGGCAGTGCAGCTTTGAAAATCCTAAAGGCAGTCAAAACCACAACCAAATTGGTGTGGCAATGCCACAGGATGTTGGATAGACTTTGTGCCAATTGCTTGGTTGCCTCCATATAAGTACAGAAAACGAACTTAGTAAAATGCAAGGGTATCATGATTATTTAATGCCTTTGTACCTTCCCCTACTTTCCCCTTATTTACCTCCTTCAATGACAGCAGTATTGATGCTGCTGACTAACCAATGACACATTGGCATGAAAGCATTGATTATTTCTGATGGCTCACTAAAATCACAACTCATTAAGCTACAACTGTTGCTTGCCGTGCCGTTTACATCAGATGCTACACGTGGTCAGATTATTGGTCTATGACAACCTGGTAACACAGTTCGACAAATTTCAGAAAATGTGTGAATTCACGGAAATGTAATTAAATGTTAATACCACCCAAGAAAGGTGGTTTATTGTATAGGTATTAGAAGAAAGACTTTCATTGGAAAGCAGGAATTGTATTATAATACAAAATAATACACAAACATGTTTAGAGCTTTTTCAATATGAATTTTAATTCCCATATAAATGTGGGGAGAACCTGTAGGATTAAACGTTTTTATATAGGGTTATTGAGAAGTCACTCGTGTAACCAAGACTCCCCATGAGACAGGAACTCTGGTGGTAGCACTGGCTGCCACGATTATGTGGTTATAACTTCCACAAAATAAAAACCTGATAGATTCACTATGTAATTCATTAAAATAATGCAGAGCAGTACCAACATTATCTCGAGCAGTAGGCACTGGCATGGCACGGAGGAACTTATTAATAACCCTTTATTTTTCAATGTAACTTTGCATTAATCTTTACTGTAAAGGTTTACAAGTCTTATAACACAGAATCGTTTAACTCAATAAATACTGCTTTTTTCAAGCAATGTTTACAACACTTTCCATAATAGGCATTAAGAATTTG
The DNA here is from genome assembly GCA_030765045.1 of Tenodera sinensis. Taxonomy (NCBI): domain Eukaryota; kingdom Metazoa; phylum Arthropoda; class Insecta; order Mantodea; family Mantidae; genus Tenodera; species Tenodera sinensis. Next base: position 69,334 of record JAUKNM010000053.1, on the reverse strand, counting down.
GAGATCAATCTAAAGAAAATTAAAACATGGCTTTTCTATGAACGCAGGTGTATTCATCCTCAACCCCCCTCACCTTTCCTTGTTCTTGTTGCAGCACCATGCTTCTCATGGTTAGAAATCATACCTCACCCTTTGCAAGACCCCGTAAGACAATTAGAAACAGAGAGATACTCCCAAACAATGCATTTTACTAAATTCGTTTACTGTACCTGGGCAAACTGGTATTAGAGGTAATGAGATGGTGGATACTCTGGCTATAAGGGGTGCAGGCCTAAGATTTATAAAACCCAAACCTTCCTTTGGAGTGTCCCCCAGAAGTGTCAAGGAAGAGATAAGCCAGCTTATGGCTCAGGCTCATCTTGAGAACTAGAGTTAAATTGCTGCCAGGCAAGTCCATGAATTCATTATCAAACCTGGCGGTAAATTAAGTGGTTTCTCCCAAACTTAACTACATCTAGGCTTGGGTCGTTGCTGGCTATCTTACCAGTCACAACACTCTGCACAGAGACTTATGCATTATGGGACTCATAGAAGATCCCATGTGTAGGAAATGTGAGATGGATTTTGTACCCTCCCAGCATATACAGTTGAACCTGTTTTATATGTAACCCAGTTCTAAGTAATTTGTATTTATGTAAATTTTTGTACATCCTGGCAAAGTGCAATTTAGAAATGTGTTAATAGAACCTTATTTATGCATATTGCGTTTATACGTAATTTGCTTTTATATGCATTAAATTTCAGTGAAATACAACTGAGTTTTACGTAATTATGATGAGCATACTGCATACGCCATCTTAAAAGAAACTCGACTCATATTTTCCTTATCTCTGTAAACAAAGATGGAAGCTAAGCGGGCGGCTTTCCGCTGCAGAAACAAAAGACAAAGATATTCGCTGGTAGAGCCAGTGGCTTTCAGCAGGACAATGTAGCAACAAACGAGAAGTAACGATAAAAATGTTTGATATCTGGTGTTTACTGTTGAACATCAGTTTTTCTTTCAGTTCTCAACTGCTTTTAATCAGCATGGAGAACAGAAAAAGGAAATATTTTAATACACCAGATCAGAAACTAAAATTCATATTAGAAGTTGAACTTGATCCACACAAAACCAAACTGAAAATGCTTCAGACTTAGGAATTGTTTATACCACGCTACGTGTAGTCATCAGTAACAAAATGAGATGATGCACTTAATGCAAGAAAATTGAAACAAGCCAAATTAACTGAGTTCTTTAAAGTAAAACCAAGTTAAAAATAATACTTTCTTCATACATATCTTTGTGTTCATAAAATTTTACACATGTAAGCCCACTGTATTGCTTTAAAAAAATATGATGCATTATCAAAATCTCATTTGTAAGTAATGCTGAATTAAAAGTAATTTTTCCCCTTCCGCTTGATGTACACATAAATAAGGTTCAACTGTAATATGCAAATGTGAATCATCTGTTATGCAAAGATATATATCCCTAGGCTCTTTCTTTTTAGAGCCTGAGGGCACATAAAGGGTAGATATCAAGAACGTAGACTGCTTTGTTTGGACTGTAGGATTTGATTCAAAGGTTTGTCACAGAATAGCATTGTTGTTGGCCATACAAGTGAATCAACAAAAATGACTATTCATTTGTTCCAGAGATGTGTATTCAGATTGTGGCAGTGAAGACCTAAGTTCACATTCTGAGTCCAGCTGTGAAGGGTCAAGCTCAGAAGTATCGGAGTGTGACAAGCAAGTCATTTACAATTAAAAAAATCTGATGTTTTGTACTCACATGACTTTCTCTACTCTTGTACTAACCATTCTTACAAACTCCTATTCTTTATCCCCTTCGTGTTAGCTGAGATAAACATTTGCAGAAATTATCTTATTGCTTATTTTCTTGTAGGTACAAGGGGAATATGGGAATACAGTAGGCTTTGAGCCATAGTCAAATCTTTTAAAGCCTTGAGATTCTGTTCTCTTTGCACGGTTGAGATATAAAAAAAATGAATCATGATCTTCCATTTAATGAAAGCTTAAGTTTTCCAAAACTCATACAAATAACAAGGAATATCTCTGAAATGGTTCATTCCATAAAAAAATTCATTTGGACATAAATTGTGTGTTTTAACGAGATCTACATCTTTTGTACAGTAAGATTTGGTCTATCTCTTACGATTTACCAGTTATACAAAAGCCATAGAGTAAACAGGACTACGTAGAAAATTCAAAATATACATTTCATTTGCCATAAAAGTATGTTAAACATATGACATTTTAATCAAAATCGTTACAGCCAATTTTGAGAAAATCAAAATTTTTCGTGTAAAGGGTAGTTTAGGGTGGAGGAATTTTCTTCAAAATCTTTGTGTCCCATCCTTGAAAGATATTAAACTTAAACACCAACTTTGGTTTTTAACTGACTTTTCATTTTTGAGTTACGCTGTTCACACAGAATGCTTCTTACTATACAAAAATGTAGTTCTCGTTAAAACACACAATTTATGTTAAACAATCTTTCTTGTCAAGTGAACCATTTCGGAAATATTGTCTTTTTTTCAGAACTTTGCAATACTTAGACTTTCTCACATGGGAGGTTGTTATTCATTTTTTCTCTCTTGGTAATGCAAAGAGAACAGAATTTAAAGTCACCATATAGCAACCACTCTTAAAACATTTGACTATCATTTAAAGCCTACTGTATTCCCCTTGTACCTACAAGAAAATGAGCAATAAGATAATTTCTACAAATGTTTATCTTGATTAATATGAAGAAGATGAATAAGTGCTTGTAAGAATAGTCTGTGCAAGAGTAGAGAAAGTCATGTGAGTGCAACATCACACTTTTATAAACTTACTTCCCAAGTACTTTGGAGGAAGTCTTTAATATCTCATTCAGCAGATAGGTATGTATACTAATTCAGAGTGCAAGGGAAGCATTGCAAAGCTTGTTTGTGGTTAATTCCAACACCTTATACCATATACAAACGATAAGCGAGGCCTAGTCTCTAAATATTTGTTGTATTAGTAGATTCAAAAAAATAATTTTATTATTGCCCATGTCCAAGTACTGTCAACACAAAGACAACCTGTTGACAACAGTCGTTCCGGGAAAAAATTTATTGTATTTGTATTATTGTACAAAACATGATGGTTCACAAGATGAAGTATATCGTAAAGCTTTCCTAGCCATCCTGTACTCAAAATAGGGAAGAGCATTAGGTGTACTGAGAAGTCATTATGAAAGTGACAGGCTACTGAAACAAGAAGCGCAAACTGCAAAGTGGAACAGTTGACTGTGAAACAGGCCAAAATTATTGAATTTGAGGTAGTTGAGGTTTAGGTTTAAGGGCATTCAACCACTAGGTCATTAGCGTTGAGGTAGTTGAATTGCGCTGTAACAAATATAGGGCAACTTTAAGGAGGTATCTTGTCCTCGAACTATCGCAAAACTAAGATGTACAATCATTCACTTGATCCTGAATTTAAAGTGGAGTGTTACTTTCATGAAGTTATCAATAATTAAAAACACCAACAGTCAGTTTGTTGGCATAAATAAATAATAATTACCATCTGAAGGTTATTTAATCCTGGGATATAAACTACTTACAATAGTAAGTCACCATTGGGGTAATTTGTCTCTGATGTGAGACTGCCTTTGTGGTTTACCAGGAGAAATACGAACTGGTTTGAGAATTTGATGCCATTCTGGCAGTTTGTCACAATAGCTCAGTGGTTAGAGCGTCCGCCCGCTAAGCGGAAGGTCTGTGGTTCAAATCCCAGTTATGGCATTGAATTTATAAGTTCCAGTTCCACCTCTCAAACTTTGCCCACACACGGCTTGTGTGTTTAAAAACACCAACAGTAAGTTTGTTGGCATAAATAAATAATAATTACCATTCTGAAGGTTATTCAATCCTGGGATATAAAGTACTTACAATAGTAAGTCACCATTGGGGTAATTTGTCTCTGATGTGAGACTGCCTTTGTGGTTTACCAGGAGAAATACGAACTGGTTTGAGAATTTAATGCCATTCTGGCAGTTTGTCACAATAGCTCAGTGGTTAGAGCGTCCGCCCGGTAAGCGAAAGGTCTGTGGTTCAAATCCCAGTTGTGACATTGAATTTTTAAGTTCCAGTTCTACCTCTCAAACATTTTAAAGGTTTATAATATAAAATTGATTCTGCAAAACAAGTACAGTGTGAGAAATTTGCTCAATCACGCTCTAAAAAATACCACTCCAAATATTAAATTAACAGGAGTCTACCATGTCAACTGTGAAGGCTCTCATAAGATAATTTATAGAGAAATTTGGAAACCAGAATGAACATGTCAGAGACATTAAATACAAAGAGACAGATAAATCAGATGATGTCTTACAGCTAGCCAATAGGAAGAGCAGCAGATCAGGCAACGAGAGAAGGAGCAGGCAAGTTACCTGATGTTGAATCACTCGACCAAACAGCTGAATGTTGGAGAGGACCCTCTCCCAAACTAGTACTGTTTTAAATATTATTACAAGTTGGAGCAAAATGTGGTTTTAAATGTTGACATAGTTTTCAACTAAGTTTATTAATATACTCAACTGTTTCAAATACTTCATCAGTTTTATATCTTCTCAACTTGTTTGCATATAGAATAACTTCTAAATCGGGGAAATGCTAATGAAAATAATGAATTGAAAATCAGAAGAGTGCACCAAGCAAAGACTCAAGAATTTCAGTATCTCCTAAATGTTGATAATGGCAATGCCTTGTTTATAACCTTTGATTGTCAACAGAACTTACTTTTGCCAAGACCGCCTGATCAGTTTATTTATTTCAGCAGGCAGTATTTGTTTTATAATTTCACAACGGTATCAGGAGATGTATCCAGTAAACTGATGAAGGAAAATGTTGCCTGCTAAACATGGCGTGAAAGTGACTTTCCTAAACATGCAAATATAATTTGTTGTTGTGTCTATCATCATCTAATGAACACTTGAGTTTAAAGAGAAAACAGTGGATATGTGTTTTGCAAATGGGTGTGATGACAAAACAAAAACACTATACTCATTGCTAACTAGGGAAGTGGCTCGTAACCGATTCTCCTGAACTAGTTGATCATGCAGAAATAACATTTCCAATGGTTGGAGACGCTTTCATTCCACCAGATCAGGTATTCAGCTTAATTGAAAAAGCCCTGAGAAAGAAAGATACTATCTTTCAGCCGGAAGCATATGAAGAAATTCTCCAAAGACATGGAATAGTATTCAAGGTAACTAATATACCTGTTCACAACTGGAAATATGCAGCTGGAAAAGTGCTAAAGAACACCAGCAATGGCATTTAAGTTCAACCCAGCAAAAAGAATCATTACAAAAAAGAAGAAAAACCTAAAGAATGTTGCTACTGAAGGTGAAGCTTATTTTTACTGAAATGCAGTTTGTAGAACTACGCTTGTCACTAAGCCTAATCTAAATATATATTAGACCACAAACTTTAAAGAAAGGTGATCTTTTAAAACCTGCCAAAATAAGTAATGTATCAAAATTATTCTCAAAGAGTTTTGGAGAATGATGGAAGAGCAATGAACAAAAAGATCCAGGGCCTCAGATTGAAGAAAATGAATGTTAGTAGGTAGTTCACGAGGAAGAAAGAGACACAGATTTAGTATAAAATAAACAAAAAGTTTAAAAACCTAGGTGTCATGTTTTTGATAATGTTCCCTGAATTGCATTGTAATCAAGCAAAACCTGCTCGTACTGGGTATTAAAACTTAACCTTTTAGACAAATGAATTCATAAAAAAAGTTACTTTTGTATTACACAGGTAAGAGAACTTCTTTTAGTGTTACCCATAAGTTCAAACCTTTCTTTTAAGAAACCACTAGATCACAATTTTGGAATTGAACCCTGATGCATCCAATTTTTTACTTTCTCTACTGGTAAGTAGGGGAAGTATTGTATTCCACCCAAAAATTCGATGTCAAGATTTCACAGGAAATACATGTTTTAAGGCCCCCTGAATAAAAAAAAAAGCATTTTTAGAAAAAGGTCCGTGTGTGTGTCTGTGTGTCGGTCTGTGGACAGCATAACTCAAAAACGAAAAGTCGGTTGAAACCCAAAGTTGATATTTAAGTTTAATGTCTTTCAAGGATGTGACACGAAGAGTTTGAAGAAAATAGCCCCACCCTAAACTACCCTTTACATGGAAACTTTTTCGAAAATTTTGATTTCCTTGAAAATGGCTCTAACGATTTTGACTAAAATGTCATATGTTTGAGATATTTTGATGACAAATGAAATGTATATCTTGAATTTTTTGGCTATGGCCCCTATAGTCGTATTTACTCTGGACGACTTTTGCATAACTGGTAAACCGTTAGAGATAGACCAAATCATACTATACAAAAAATGTAGATCTTGCTAAAATACACAATTTATGTCTCAATAAATTTTCTTGTAGGGTGAACCATTTCGGAGATATTCCTTGTTATGTGTGTGAGTTTCTGAAAACTTAGAACTTTCGTGAAATGGGTCATCGTTCATTTTTTTATATGTTACATGTGCAAAGAGAACGGAATCTCAAACCTTTAAAAGATTTGACTATCGCACAAAGCCTACTGTATTCCAATATTCCCCTTACACCTACAAGGAAATAAGCAATAAGATAATTTGTACAAATGTTTATTTTAACTAACACGAAGAAGATATAGGAATAAGAGTTTGTAAGAATGGTTAGTACAAAAGTAGAGAAAGTCATGTGAGTGCAACACATCAGATTTTTGGTTAAAGATTCCGTATTACTAAAACACTTCACATCGCTTATTGCACCCATGTAGCACTATATTCCACTAAATTGTACAACTTGTAGTAATACACGTAGTAAATAAATCACTCTCAGGATGGTAGTTATACTTGTATATTGAGTTAAAGATGTATGTGCTTCAAACAAGGCAGTAACGTTGGTTACAGTTGTGTATCACGGTCTAGAATCAGCACTGATTATTTGCATACACGTAGCCATTATATTATACTATTTTACTGCACAACTTGTAGTAATGTAATTCACAATAATTCACACTCAGTATATGATATAGTTATATCTGTATATACTTGAAATAAAGCTGCATAACTGAGGTCACTTAAAAGGGAGGGTGCGCAGCCCCAATGACTTTAACGAGGCAACAGCAAGTTCTTAAACCACTACTTATTAACTCAGGATAATTTTTCACCTACCCAGGATTCCCTAATGTAAGTATTTCTGACGAAACATCATTTCTAGTACATACAAAATCTTAACCCAATTTTCCTTAAATTTATTTTGAAATATCTCAAAAACCATATTGCAGAAGTATTTTATATTATAAGTATTTTAAATTGCATGTTTAATGATTCATTTAACATTTTAAAATTAAAGTTAAAATTACTTAGGATAATGGTTTACTTTGGGTAATTTTTTGCCATTATCTAAAAAAATTAGGTAAATGGATTTGGCAGTTTTTGATACTAGGCAACTCGTATAACAAATTCCTCTATATAGCATTTTCTCTCGATATTACATCTTCAAAACACTCGGCATCAGCATTTTTGTTTACATATGCAGAAGGCAAAGAAGTGAAAACATTGACAGTCTAGCAGATTTCAATCCCTCAATAATGATAGCACTTTTTGTTGATATTATGCCAACATTTTCCCATAAAAGAAAGTGTCTGAAACGGGAAGGGTGGGTGCGTTACAGCCTCTGAAAGTGGTCATATCAACTCTGAAGTTGGCAACTCTTAAGCTATTCTGGCAAGTATTTTTCTTTTTTCACTATCCTAATACTTCTTAGATTTAAGGCACGATCCAAATATGGGTAATTGGCCAAAATCAGAAATACAACAGAAGCAGATTTGCCTGTTTTAAAGGATATCAGGGAACTTTGGAAAGCTAGAATTATATGAAGAAAAGGAGAGGTTTTACCATAGAAATCTAGATCATTGTACAACAATTTCACCAATGTGAGAGGATCTAAAGGGTTTGAAAGTAACTATGCAGTGTCATGTAAGCAGGTAGTATTTTATACGTAAAGAAAACTTGCACCCATGTCTGTGAACTACAGTGTTCTGTCATAGAGTGATAGTATTTGGGTAAAACTGTAGGAGCGAGTCGGCACGTGATTCACTGACAGTTCTATTATGTCACTGACCTACAACGGAAGAAGATGGCGATGCAAGGCAGAAATATCTGTTGCCAACTTAACATTGTACAACTCGCTAAAACTACCAACCACGCATCACAAAATGCCAAAACAATGTACTATTATTTATTAATATTGTTGTTGTTGTTGTTGTTGTTGTTAATACTGTGTAATCTGTAATAACATTACTGTATTACACAACCTCAATATTATTAATTACTTCATTATTGTCGCATTATTGCATAATACTGCGTAATCTGTAATAAAATTACCGTAGTATACAATCTCAAATAAGGATTGTTGTACCTTTGATAAGTGTAGTCATCTGTGAAAATGCGCACCAAGTTGAAGTTTATTATTTATTTATGCCAACAAACTTACTGTTGGTATTTTTAAACACAAACCATTAAGCTACTGTGACAATCTGCCAGAATGACATTGAATTCTCAAACCAGTGACATCGAATTTTTAATTTCCAGTTCTACCTCTCAAAGTTCAAGTTTATTTATTCAAGTATTGTCCTGCCGCCGGTACATAGGGCCCGACTTAAAGGCTAGAATTTACATTTTTTTTAAATTAAAGTCACCAACATTGTGTCATATCGGACGAATGAATCGGTTTACCGCCTTCTCTTGTGCCTGTTGTGGTAATTTTCATTTTTATATGCTTCGATGAGCCACAATATCTCTTCCTCAATCCAATTTTTCATTTTCAAACGTATGTAGAATACAGATTAAAACCGCACCGCACAAGAACTTAAGTCACGTCACTTAATTACAAAACAATAACTAAATAACAACAAATAACCTTAACAAGTTGGTTGGCAACATTCACATACTTCCGCTAATTTCAATTTTCCAGCGTTGGCAATACATACGTCATCAACGAGTTACAGGAAATGAACCTCATAAAAAACACTCTTCAGTCAAAAAACAACTGCCTGTCGCCCACGTGCCGACGCACTCGTACAGGATAACCAGTATTTGGAGCATTTGTTAGTTTAGCCCATGACATCTAACCTTACATGTTCCTAAGTATAATCTTAGTACTGTCACAAGATGTTCAATAGTGCCTGACAAGATGAGGCAACTTCATCTAGAAGATAGCAAGCAGTCTGGAAACTTGATTAGCTGTATCCACTTGAGTGCTACACATTCATTTGCCCTCACTTAAATAAACCACATGTAGACAGGTAATGTCACTAGCACCACTTCCTGTGATAACCAACCCCATGTGCTTGGTTCTAACGTTTTGCCACTAAGAACTGTTCATTGAGGCCAGAAGGAGCCAAACCCATCTGGAAGTTGGCAGCTTGAGAACTGAACCTAGTCACTCGTTTGGGACATCCAAAATCTAAATCACATGCGTGAACACCACTGACAGAAGCACATTGATGCCAAACCCATCTGGCAGTTGGCAGCTAGAGTGGGTGAACCTACACAATAGTTGGGGGCCTCTTAACCTCTAAATCACATACCTGACGACCACCGAAAGATGTTCATTGGTGCCAGAGGGGGCCAAGCCCGTCTGAAAGTTGGCAGACAGTCTGGCAGCTTGAGTGGCTGAATCTACTCGACTGTTTGGGGCCTCTCCAGCTGGGTTGGAGACGGAAGCTCCCATTCTTCCAGTCATACGCTCATCTCCCGACCAACAACTTCTCTGCAACGCACATGGAATGAGGGCCCTGAACAGATTCATTGCTTGCCCAGCACCCTGGCTGCAAACAAACAAATTGTCAACCAGTGACCTGTAAAACTAGCACACGTACTTGTAAACAATAACTGTCTCAGCATAGCTATTATCACTCCTCGTTAACTCTTACCTGAGTCTGAAACTTGCATTTTGAGATGACTTCTAGTCCACGCCTATAAACTTCACAAACATAAATATAAACACCAATTAGCATCAACAGTCGCCATGTTTACATTCGTAAAACTTGGAATTCCATTGCTGTATCCCTTTTCTGAAGCCGTTATCGACAACCAAATATCACACTTAACTTACACAAGCGTAAAATGCTAAGTCACATCTTTAAAAACCGGAAATGTCACGCCCAAGAGTGAAAAATACGACACTTTTAGAACAGTTTTTCGAGAGCACAGATTCACACTGCCATATTGAGAGCACGAACCTGCATGTTCGTCAGTGTTGCCGATAGAGGATCAAGAAAAATAACCAGACAAAAATAAGAAATCCACTAAATGTCTGTGTTGTCAATGTTAAAAACATATCTGCCCCACCAAATGCAGTTTATCAAACAACTAAATCCCTATACTAGCAATGTTAAATTTATAAATTTTGACAACTAAAGATCTTCCCAGAAAGACCAGATTTAGTTTAAAAACAACTAAATTGGCATCACTAATGTTCGTGGATGGCACGAAAACACTACCGTGGTGAGCGTTAAACCCACAGGTTAAACCTGTATAAACTGTGGGTTAAACCTTTCATATGAAACAGAAAGTAAATAAAATGTCTGATTGCTGAAGTGAAATCACATTCGGAATTAAATGCAAACGTCAGCAAGTAGTGTGTTGTGATCATTTTCACTTTATAATTTGTTATATCGATAATATTGTCCACGGAGCAGAATATAGTCTTATTTCTTGAGAAGCATTATCAAAAAAGAAATAATAACATATTGTGGTCTTATTTTGGACCTTTATTGTAGTTAACATCAGCAATAGCTTAGAAAAAGTAATTTCCAAACTGCCATTGATATATTTCGTTATTGGCACAAATTCAATATTTTTACCTAATACAACTTGTTCACATAGTTCTCCTTCTTGCCACGTGATTCGCTTTAGGCTTACATTTTTTTTTTTTTTTTTTTTTTTTTTTTTTTTTTTTTTTTTTACTTTCTCTACTGGTAAGTAGGGGAAGTATTGTATTCCACCCAAAAATTCGAAGTCGAGATTTCACCGGAAATACATGTTTTGAGGCCCCCTGAATCCAAAAAAAAGCATTTTTAGAAAAAGGTCCGTGTGTGTGTCTGTCAGTCTGTCTGTCAGTCTGTGGACAGCATAGCTCAAAAACGAAAAGTCGGTTAAAAACCAAAGTTGGTATTTAAGATTAATGTCGTTCAAGGATGTGACACGAAGATTTTGAAGAAAATAGCCCCACCCTAAACTACCCTTTACATAGAACATTTTTCGAAAATTTTTATTTTCTTGAAAATGGCTCTAACGATTTTGATTAAAATGTCATATGTTTGAGATATTTTTATGACAAATGAAATGTATATCTTGAATTTTCTGGCTATAGCCCCTGTAGTCGTATTTACTCTGGACAACTTTTGCATAACTGGTAAACCGTTAGAGATAGACCAAATTATACTATACAAAAATGTAGATCTTGCTAAAATACACAATTTATGTCTCAATAAATTTTCTTGTAGGGTGAACCATTTCGGAGATATACCTTGTTATGTCTGTGAGTTTCGGAAAACTTGGAACTTTCATGAAATGGGTCATCGTTGTTCGTTTTTTAATATGTTACGTGTACAAAGAGAACGGAATCTCAAAGCCTTAAAAGATTTGACTGTCGCACAAAGCCTACTGTATTCCAATATTCCCCTTGCACCTACAAGGAAATAAGCAATAAGATAATTTGTACAAATGTTTATTTTAACTAACACGAAGAAGATATAGGAATAAGAGTTTGTAAGAATGGTTAGTACAAGAGTAGAGAAAGTCATGTGAGTGCAACACATCAGATTTTTTCACCTGCTTCCAGTTCAGCTAACATGCCAAATGTCATTGCCTTATTGATAGTACACATTAAAGTTAGCTGTTCTTTATTATTTATCAATTACCAGTTTTAGCATTTGTTTTTTGAGGCAGTAGCATTAAGAATGGAAAATAAACAAATTACAGATTACACTTTTGCTAGCAGAAGCAATGCCAAATGGATTTGAGGGAGTCAGGAGGCACATTTAAAACAGATTCCAGTTTCATTTTCTAGGCTTGTGACAGAGCTGTAGCAGCTGTTTCATATAATGGTGGCATTGAGTAATTGTTACAGTGAATAACCACAATATGGATCTGATGTGCCATTCCCAGGAATGTCAAAATTCAATCATCTCCTTTCCGGAGACCCAGAAAAGTCTCCTACCGTCTATTACCAGTGAAATTCGTGTGGTGTTACTAATATACACCCTGTACAATCATGCCTGATTGGGTAAATATGCAAGCATTTTTATAATATGAGTGCCACAGTAAAATAAAAGGCGAGGCTTTACCAAATTGGACAAGTTATTTTAATTTGGTCTACTGTGAGTTATACGAAGCCTTCGTTTCGATGCACAGGTGTGCTGCAGGAACTGCTTGCCCTGCAATGTGTTGTTCCCTCTTCACGTGTCAGCTAATCAGCTGATATGAAACGAGTGCTGTTTATACTTGGTGCCAAATAAGAAGGGGATTGACAGTTGCTACCCACATGGTGGAAGGCTCTAAATGAACAGGAGGGGACGAGTGCGCCATAGCGATCGTCATGGCAACGAAAAGAGCAACAAATTAGAGCTAAGATGTTTCCATAGCAACGCTAAACCAAAGTTGTCAATATTTTACACGTGATTAGCATGTGCCTGACCTGCAATCTAGCAGTAACAAACTTTGCATCTTATCTTGTTTACCCTACAATATATACGTCTCCCTCCAGCACCAGCTTGCAATGTTTGTATCAAGAGATTGTATGTGTGCTGACCAGTTCATTTGCATCATTCTATTTATTGTGGTTATTTGCCTCGTATTTACGCGTGTCTGAACCTGTGTATCCGTACGTATGTTGTAAGCATTTACAACTATCTCACTCTTTTAATGAATAATTATGTCCAAAAATATTGACAAAGACAGCATAGCCAAACAAAAAACTTTACGTACTCGGGAAGTGAATGAAATTGTGTTTGGTAAGGTACATATCCCAATTAAAGGATTATGCAGTTGATGGTATTGAGGAACATGGTCGCAAAATTGTTTGATATCGCCCTTTCCTAGTGTACTCTGATTTAATTAATTTGGGCAGAAGTAAAGGGTTACACTGTGTAAAACAAAGATTTCACTGTGTCATCAGTAATAAAAAGCTGAACACTGTGAACAAGTGATTACCGAGTGGTTTGCCATTTCCGCAGGTAATCCCTGCAACAATAGCAATAATGCAAGTGATTTGGATATCAGCTGCATTTCCCATTACAATATTCCACAGGTATGTTTCTTTTGTTAACATTAATCTTTACATTGATATAATACTTCCATATTCCATCCTTTGCATGTAGATGAACTATTTTACTATTGTTTTCAAATACGAATATAAATTACACACTACATTCCAAAAGCAATCCATCTTCTTATACACAATGCTAATACGCTCTCTCTTTCACTGCCAACTGTCATTACCTTTCTTGTTTGGCACCAATAATAGTTTGATACATTGTCAGACCACTAAAGTGTGGTAGTGATGTTATAATGCCAAAAGATTTGCATACTTTTAGCACAACACTTGTGGAGAAATCATGGCAATTGGTAGATAGATTCCCTGCCGCTATTGTCTCTTGTAGAGAAATGGTCCCCAATCTTGTGAATAGATTGAACTGAAAGTAAATGGATGTGTTCTCAAAGGGAAATACCTGGTTAACATTGGGCAACAGAACAAAGTTCTATGTGATGATGTGACTCGAGTTAATTTCTGCAACTGAGTGTTAGAAGAAGTTAATGGTAATCCTATTGACCCACACTTAATCCCCTGAAAGGACAAGCAAGGTTTTCTTTAATGAAGAATCAATGAGTTATACAAAAAGGCGCGAGATGTGTGGCAGCACAAGGACATCACATCTTGTGATGATGAAAGTATGTGATTGTTAAAGTTATAATTTGCACGAGAAATCTATGTGCTTGAATAAAGGGCTATGAATAATCTGACACTACTGGCAAACAGTGTGGTAAGAAAACTGTTAAGAGTGGCCAAACGCCCAAATGAATGCTCTATGACAGTACACAACCCTTTCACTGCGTTGGCTGTCACATAGACAGCAGTGCGTTGGCCACTATATAGGTGGCAGAAGCTATTCACTAGAATCAAGCCTTATTATACACTGAAGGGAATCTCTGTACGCACTGAGGTGAAAGAACATGTTCTGCCATCTGTTGGGATTATGAAGAAGCAGTTTCAAAGAGCTCTCTGAGTTATCTACTGCTTAAAACACAAAGGCTTGCGTATGCATTATTTATTTATACCAACAAACTTACTGTTGGGTGTGTGGGCAATTTTTGAGAGGTAGAATAATTGGAACTGAAAAATTCAATGTCACAGCAGGGGTTCGAACCACAGTCCCTCCGCTTACCAGGCAGGTCTCTGGCAGGTTGTCACAGTAGCTTAATGGCTAGAGGGTCTGGTTCAAATCCCAGCAGTGGCATTGGATTTTTCAGTTCCAGTTCTACCTCTCAAACATTGCACACAGACAGCTTGTGTGTTTAAAAACACTAACAGTAAGTTTGTTGGCATAAATAAATAATGATTATACTGTTGCTTATTTCCTTGTAGGTGCAGGGGGAATATTAGAATACAGTAGGCTTTGAGCAATAGTCAGATCTTTTAAAGCTTTGAGATCCTGCTCTCTTTGCACGCTTAACATAAATAATCTGATCTCTGCTCTTGTACTAACCATTCTTACACACTCTTATTCCTATATCTTCTTCGTGTTAGTTAAGATAAACATTCGTACAAATTATCTTATTGCTTATTTCCTTGTAGGTGCAAGGGGAATGTTAGAATACAGTAGGCTTTGTGCGGTAGTCTAATGTTTGAGATTCTGTTGTCTTTGCACACTTAACATATAACAAAATGAACAACAATGATCCATTTCAAGAAAGTTCTAAGTTTTCCGAAACTCACACACACAACAAGGAATATCCCCGAAATGGTTCACCCTACATGAAAATTTATTGCGACATAAATTGTTTATTTTAGCAAGATCTACATTTTTTGTGTAGTATGATTTGGTCTATCTCTAACGGTTTACCAGTTATGCTAAAGTCGTCCAGAGCAAATACGACTACAGGGGCTATAGTCAGAAAATTCAAGATACAAATTTCATTTTTCATAAAAATATCTCAACCATATGACATTTTAATCAAAATCGTTAGAGCCATTTTCAAGAAAATCAAAATTTTCGAAAAATGTTCCATGTAAAGGGTAGTTTAGGGTGGGGCTATCTTCTTCAAAATCTTCGTGTCGCATCCTTGAAAGACATTAAACTTAAATACCAACTTTGGTTTTTAACCAACTTTTCGTTTTTGAGCTATGCTGTCCACAGACTGACACACAGACACACACACGGACCTTTGTCTAAAAATGCTTTTTTTTTTTTTGGATTCAGGGAGTCTCAAAACATATATTTCCGGTGAAATCTCGACATCAAATTTTTGGGTGGAATACAATACTTCCCCTACTTACCAATAGAGAAAGTAAAAAAATGAATGATGTTCTATTTCACAAAAAGTTTAAGCTTTCCGAAAGTGACACAGATAACAATGAATATCTCCGAAATGGTTCACTCTACAAAAAATTTATTTAGACATAAATTTCTGTTTTAGCGAGATCTACATTTTTTGTATAGTAAGATTTGGTATATCTCTCATGGTTTACGAGTTATTTAAGTCATCCAGAGTAAACAAGACTACATCGGCTATAGCCAGAAAATTCAAAATATACATTTTATTAATGATACAAACGTCTTAAACATGGAACGTTTATACGGGCCACCTTCTTCTTCAAAGATATGCGAAAGTGGGGAAGTTGACGGGAACAAATAAGATCAGAAGAATTTACCGGTGAATGAAGCGATGAGACTCTTGAAGCTTTTCATCGAAGTTCTCGATGTACCTCAGGGCGTGGTACGGGTCTACGTCTTACAAGGATGATTAAATTTCCTTTTTATATTTTTAGTATACTTATTTATTATTCCTTCACATCACAAACAATAATACAAATATTCTGGATTGGCGTCCTTTATCACAAGCCCTCCGGGCTTCACACAACCCGAACACGGACTACGTAATTTTGCGAGTTCGTAATCTTCTTCTATTTCGTTAATGCAGCCTTACTAATTATATATGAGTTCTCTGCATTGCTACTCCTGTTAACTTTTAAAACACAATGTTCTTCCACTAAACACTGTATGTCGATAACTTCTCAAATTATTCGCGGACTTTGCGATCTCCACATGACGCCAATCCATGCAATATGCAGGCATGAAGTTTCCCTACTGACATTTTTCCCAGTAAACAGAAGATCTCAAATTCACTTTGAGATGATATACCCTGAAGCTGAAACCCATGCCTGTTAATTATACAGATGCACGTAATAGCTATATAGTATTGAAAATATAATGTAGGCAGACATATGAAAGTTGGATTTTGGCAGAAAGAGGAAAGGTGGAACCAGGGTACAGGAATGCTCCCAGGCAAGTATGGGGCAACAGGAAGTGCATCTACCTCTTAAAGAAAATTAATAAAAGGGCTGAAAAACCCAAGACAGCAATGCTTAGGCATATGTGCTTAATCATAAGCTAAATTTGGCCAAGTGGAAAAACCGAAGTTATCAACGAAGCTTTTGAGAGGCGGAGGAAAACACTTGCTTTTCCACGGGGGACAAAGACTTGAGTTCCAAGATTGAAATCATGTGAGGTGCGCAAGTAACACAGGCTGGCAGTAGGGCGTAACTATCGCACAAAACAGTAGCCAGGCAGATTTCCACTCATGTGTCGAAAGGGGGCATAGATAAATGTAACGTCAAGTGAAGCTAACCATATTCATTAAAAAGAAACAAACTAACACAGATTCAGTTCTTTACCTGAATTCTCCTCAGCTGGACAACCCTGAGATAAAGATCTCTTACCCACTGCAACCCACATCCTTCAACGCATTTGTAAGGAGAACGACCTGTGTGAAAAGCTGGAGCAACCAAAGCACCCACACCTTGATGATTAAGAGTTCTCTTAGCAAGCCATGTGTAGGATAAGATGGAAAGGCAGAAAATTGAAAGCCATAGCCAAGCCCCTGCTTTGAAGTCCTGGATAAGCCCAGGAATTCAAAGTACTTACAACATTGTAAGTTGTCACTGGGCTATGTACTTGTGGGTTTACTGGAAAAATTGAGCCAACTGGCAAATTTAATGTGTTGGCATGGTGGTTCAGTTGGTTTCAGAAACTGCATGGGGAGCGAAAGATCAATTATTCAAATCCTACTATGGCAATTTTTCAGGATTTTACCTTTCCATTGACAAAAGCTTTTAAGATACGGCAGTTATTTGTTATTTGACATTGTAGGCAAGGATCATTAAAATGTATAAGGTAATTAATTACAAGTAGCATCAGGACATACTGATTCAGAATTCACCCGAATTATGCCATGGGAGCTGAAAATGCAAAACGCAGCTGTCTTAAAATTCTGTGGATTTACTTTTAAAACACCAGGAGAGGAATCTAATTAACTTACCCTTTGCCTTCATGTAGAGTTGATGGTGCAGATGACGATCGATTTTCTTTGCCTCTCGTATTTCTTGAGTAGCCTCCTCAATACTCTCATGCAATTTATCCATAGTACCTATAATATCCTCATGGTACTTAGTATCATGTGTTAAGAGCACAGCACTATTTATCAAAATTTTACACAGCCTTACCTTCTGAGGCATTCGAGCATTTGCTGTACCTTTCCTCTTGCCAAAGCCGCAATGTCTTCCTTTCCTTCTCGCCTCAGTATTCTTACGAACACGTGCTCTGGAGTGCACAGCAACAGGCTTCTTAATTATAAGACCATCCTTGATTAACTTATGGATGTTTTGTCCTTTTGGAGAAACAAAAGCACAATGAGTAAGCATAGATTTCCATGGCCAGAGTTGATAATTCTAGAAGATACTTCTGGGCTGATTTGCCGTGGTCTGTAGGAGTAACTGGGTCCAGACGTTTCGTCCACAACTGAACCTTCACTGAGAAGACCTCACCCGTGCCACCAATGACGTCCACCGCAGTTGTGGACAAAATGTCTGGGCCCAGTTACTCCAGCAGAGCATGGCAAATCATCCCAGAAGTTTCTTCTAGAATTATCAAAACCACAATAAAAAATTGTATTCATTCCAGCATATTTTATTAAATAGCACCCACAGGCACATATGTTTATCTGTTTGCATCATTCTACTCCTGTAAACCTTCCATATAAAGTGCCTGATTTTTAAACTTTTGCTAACTTACAAACTGTGTTGTACAAATCACTTCTACATTATTTTAACCTAATGGACTATATCACGGCAACTAATGAAAGTTTACAGCACCTGCTATACAATGAGCAAAGACTTGTTTTACTTTTTAAGCTATGCTGCTGGTACAGCATCCTCAATGGTTCAATTGTGTATTCCACTGTATTGAACTGAATGAATAAATAAAATTGTGATGGAGTGAGATATAAATTCCTGTTGCAATATTGGGATCAAACCAGCTAACAGCAGGGGCTTATGGGTACAGATATGGTAGACAGCAGGGAAGGCAGAGGAGAGAATTGCTCACAGTAAAACACAACCTATCAACTAACGTGGGTACAAGTGTTGCCAAGTTACCATCTTTACTATATCTACCACATACCTACTATAATGAGCAAGTATTGTATTCCAGCCAAAAATTGTATAATAAGCTTTCAAAAAAATACACATTTTGGGGCACTCCGAAGCCAACAAAATATCTTTTTTTCCTTGAGAGAGGTCTGAACAAGACATTGCTGCAAGAAATGTGAAATATACTATTGTTTAGAGCATGCCGAACCGTTTGCAAGAAGTGTGCTCAGAATTTGCAGTGAAAACTCATAAGTATATTAGACACACGCACATACAATTTAAGAGGTAGAACTGGAACTTAAAAATCCAATGCCAAATAAATAATAATTACATACAATTTAGTTTAAATGACTGATTAATTGTAATTTCATAAAAGCTGATGATGTTTATTGTTAATTTTATGTTCAAATATAAGAATAATTACCCTTTCATATTTTATACATTCTCAGTATTAGTTTATTTACATAACTTACGTTTTTGAAATGTAGTATGATGTAATACGTTGAAAATAAAATTTAGTATATAAAAATAACATAATTAAAACACAATAAAATACAAATATTTAACATTTAGGAGGAATTTCAGACAGCACAAAGGCAGATGTATACGTGGTATCTCTCAAGACATTTTGCGCCCGAACACGCAACAATAGGCATTGCGCCTAAGGGAGTGTTAAAAGCATTTTACACCTAATTGCTACGTATTTCACCAACATTAATAGTAAATATCAATGTTACACACACATATACTGAGTAGAAATTATGCAAATGTATAATTGCCTCTGTCAAAGATCGTTTTGCAATGAAAACTTACCAACATGCAACATCTCTGTCTCTTACGCTTCCAGAACGCCAAACATTCCGATTTTCATTACACAACTTCAATACTCTTTATCTTTTTTATTAATTATAATAGTAATTACTCATTTAAAAGGATTACTTTGATAAACACAAACCCATATTCTGTATTTGTTACTTCCCCAGAGGCACGGTACAGAGTACCAGGATGCACGGTCCAAGTTTCTTAACGTCGAATTCAGATTCAGATTCAGATTTGTTTATTAACTAAATTTTGTCTGGTGCTGGTATACAGTGGGTTTTCTAGGAAACCCATACAGTGGCCGTCTTTGGGCCACCGAGAACAGTCCCCTCTTGAAATGTCTTTGGTTTTCGCTTATAGTGTTTTTGTTATTGTTTTTGTTTATATACATATATACAACACTTTATTTACACGCATGCACTCCCGCATTCACTCTGGCATATCGTGAGATATGTCCTCACTCACACACATACGCACATTAAAAACACTATTTACACACGCTATTTACATATTTCCGCGGCTTTTCTGGGCGGGCAGGTTGCAGCTCCTGACTGGTTCCCTGGGGTGCAGGCCTCTGAGGTAGCATGTGTGCGGCCTAGGGCCTCTCTTTGCGTGGACGCACATCAGTCGGTGAGCCGAACGACGTCTAAAACATCTTAATTCTGGCATGCTTCCGATGCTTCGGCTCACCTTTGCCAATATTGGCAATGACGTAATTGTCATGGTTTCTGATGCGCGCTCATGCGACAGTGGCTCTTTTCGCTATTGCCTCGGGAATGGATGGGATCTGGGTTTCCTGATGAAGGGTTTGGTTGGTGGTTAGGATGGGAGCAGAGAGGATTTTCCGGAGGGAGAGGTTTTGGAGGGTTTGGATGGTCTTCAGGGCGGTTTTGAGGCGTTTGCCCAGGCCACACACGCGTATAGAACCACTGACAAGATGAAAGCTTTATACAGGACGAGTTTGGACTTCAATTGCAGCTGTTTGCTGCGAAAGATGGGGGCGCATAACTTTAGCCGCTGTCTGCCTTTGTTGGCGCTATTTTTTATGTGGGTGAACCAGCACATTGTGCGGTCCAAGGTCACGCCTAAATATTTAACTTGCCGACGACAGTGCAATACCTGACCACCGACCGTTAGGTCCATTGTCAAAGTGTGATGCCACTTAGAAAAATGTATCAGCTGGCATTTGTCGGGGTTAATTTTGATTTTCCAGTCATGTTGCCATGAGGGGAAGTTGTTGACATAACGTTGCATTTCTGCAAGGCCGAAACGTGGATTTCTATGGTGGTTGTATATTGTAGTGTCGTCAGCATACATGGCGACCTTACATCTGGCGTCCACTGGGAAATCATTAGTGAATAATATATACAGGAAGGGTGACATGATTGCCCCTTATGGGACGCCAGCCCGCTTCACTCGCTCCCGTGAGGAGGAGTGGCCCACTTGAACGTAGAACTTCCGTTTTTCTAGGAAATTGTGCAGCAAGTATAGATAATTTTGAAGAGCCGGAAAATTGTGGTGCAGTTTGTAAATAAGGCCATTGTGCCAGCACCGGTCGAATGCGGCTTCTACGTCCAGAAATAGCGCCAACGTTGAAGCCCCATTGTTAACTTGCTCTGTTACGTCATCTGTTAGTCTGAGAAGCTGTAACTCAGTAGAATGTCCTTTTCGAAAGCCAAACTGTGAATTTGAGAGTTCATGGGGTTCCGAAACATGCTTTTGAAGTCGAGAAAGTATAAGTTTTCGTGCAATTTACCAATAGTAGACAAGAGACTAATGGGGCGGTAGTTTTGCGGTTGTCTGGTGCTCTTCCCTTGCTTTGGGAGCATAATTACCTTGGCTCGTTTCCAAGTAGAGGGGAAATAGCCTTGCTGCAAACAGGCGTTAAATATTTTGGTCAGTTGCACCAGGGCTTTTCTCGGGAGATACTTAAGTTCCTCATTAGCCACTTTGTCTGGGCTGGCAGCTTTCCCATTAGGTAATTTCCTACTGAGCTTGTAAACTTCCTGCGGTGTTATTAGGGGTAGCTGTTGCTCTTGCTTCTGCGCCACCCAGGTTTGTACCCATGTCTGTACCTCCCGTTCTATATCGCGGTTGGTAACTGGGTTTTCGCTGAATCTATCTTCAAGACAGTCAGCGAAGACCTCGGCTTTCTCCTCTTCGGAGAAGTGCAGGCCGCCATGAGTGTGCAGCGCCTCAGTTGCGGAGTTGACGCTCGTGGAGACCTTAAATGCCTTTAATAATTTCCACAAGGAAGAGTCCGAATGGGTGGTACTCAGCATTTTGTTTTCTCACTGTTCAGTTTTGTTGACTTTAATTTGATGCCGAATGATGTTGCGTAGCCATTTTGCTAGGACTTCATATTCAGGCTGGCGGGTATACCGCCACAGTCTTGTCAAGCGTCGTCTCCGCGCAATGAGTTGCTCTACCTCGGGGTACGTGCAAAAACCGGGTGGTCTTGTGGTGTGAGTGGTAGCGCTTCTCTTCGCCGTGTGTAGCAAGGCAGTCAAGTTTTCAATGGCGACATCTATGTCTGCCTCACTATAGTATGACAGCCTGGGTTGCGCCATCCTGAGCATTTCCATGGTGAACTTATTCCAGTCGGTCTCAGCCCTCCTTCGAGGGCCAGAGGCACCGGCTGAAAAGCTACACTGCATATCGAAATGCACGGGAAGGTGGTCGGAGTCCAAGCTGTGATACACTGTAAAGTTAAAGGTGTCGCATTTTTTGTTAGTACGAAGTCCAAAATTTCGGGGTCAAAGTGCCCCGATCTGTGCCAAAATGTGGGATCTGGGGGAAGGTGTACCTCTAGGTCGTCATTTTCAGTTATAAGTTCAACCAGGAGATTTGCAGCCGCGTTTGCCTGGCGTGAAAACCACCAGGGGTGCCGGGCGTTGAAATCTCCTGCAATTATAACATGCTCCTCTAAAGCGAGGATTTGTTCGAGGTCACGTATGAAACCTGCCGAGTTGGGGGGCCGATAAAGCGCTACCAGCATCACCGTTTGACTATTTACACGTGTTTTAAGTCCTGTGCACTCTAACGCTGCCATTGCAGGCAGCGTAACAGAAGCATGAGCAATGGTATTTTTGAGCAAAATAGCAGTCCCTCCCCCCTTTGTGCCAATTCTGTCGTTCCAAAAGATTTGATACCCCTGGAGCTTAAAAGTGTGCTCCTGCTGTAATTTTGTTTTGCAAATGAATGCGACATCAATTTTGTTGCGTCGCAGGTAGTTTTCAAGTTCGTGTTGCTTCCTGTGGATGCCATCTGCATTCCACAGGAGTGCGCGAGTTAAAGTTATGCCTCCCTTGAAGTTGCCATTTACTCGAAGAGCGTGGTTACCAAACATATGATGGCTTCCAGCTTCTCCACGGTACTGTTGCAGCTTTTAAATCTTGCGATTATGGGCCGTAACTTTGTTAATAGTACTGGGAGGTTTAAGTCCTTGAAGAGGCTGAAAATTTCTTTCAAACTTCCCAGGTCGCTGGTGGGTGCCTCTGAGGGCTGGGGTTGCGGAGGGGGACCATTCGGTGGTTGCTTAGGTGCATTTATCCCTCCGGCGGCTCCTGCAAAAGAGGTGCCTTTTTGGACCAGGGCCGGGTAGAGGATAACGTCGAATGTGTGATTTCCTTGGAGTATCATAGACACATTCATAGTTCTTTGTTCGTAGAAGAAAAACAATTGTATCAATTCCAATATCGTATACCGTAGATGCGCTGTACTGTAATATAAATAATATAATGTTATTTTCAAGCGGGGGGGGGGGGCCTCTTCCCGCTTCCCGCGCAATCGCTCTGCCTAGAGCTGTCTGCTGATGACGTCACACGGGAGTCACGTAGTACCGATATTCACACGTGCAGCTTACATTTCACGGTATAATTCAAATCCCATGGTAGTATCTAAGTGTCTCTACTCTACTTTTCTTGTTTTCTGACATGAAATGTCAACGCAGGCGTTTTAATTAAACAAAAACAAAGCTCTCATTGTGTAATATTTCGTAAAACAGAAATAAAAATTATCTGTAGGAGGAAGGAACAACAGTGTGCCACATAATCGTGTAATTATTACTTTGTTAAGAGCTTTCAACACACCTTTTTCACTTTCTTTAGGATTTAGGTTATAATTGCAACGTAGCCCTAATTAAAAGGCCTTATAATAATGTAATAAACGAAAACAGAATGTGATACTGACATTCTTTCCCTATTAAGACAGTATTTTATTGACTGAGCTGTTCTTCTACGAATAGCTGTGTGGCCACTCTTTTACAACAATATGAAAATGCAGCGCAGAGGAAAATGAAATAAATAACACAATTACGACAGCTATCATTTTTGAAAATAGCAATATATTTGACACGAAGAGAGAGAGAGAGAGAGAGAGAGAGAAAGAGAGAGGGGCGGGGGAGAAGGTTTGTCTATCGCTTTCACCTATGAATCCTTTATAATGTGTAACGAAAGTTTATCTCTGTTAATATGAATATATAGAAGGATAAGCCTTGGTAAGAATACTTTGCGCAAGAGTGAGCAAAGAAAATCATTTGTATATAGCACATCAGATTTTTATCATTGAAATATTTGCTGTGCATATTTTAATACATTAAACAACTATAAATAATTTTAGTTATACATATTGCGCGCTTTCATAGGTGACCTCAATGATCAAAACTAGAGAAAATCTGATTTGAGGTTGTAAAATAATGTGATTAATTTCAAATTACGTTTATTTGTGAAATATCATCAAAGTATTGTATAATTGCAAAGTAATTCCAGCAAGAACGTCGGCAGACTTTTTTCCAGGGGAGGGCCAAATGTTGGAATTTTGCAATCAAGATAATATTAATTCATTATTTCGTTGGCAAAAGTTATAGTATTTGTTGCGTATAACCGTATTAATTTGTGCTCATTAAAATTGTTCTTTACATTAAAATTAAAATAATAGTTTAAGAGTCAGCCCATGAAGTTCACTAATTCCCAAGGGGGGCCGCTGTCCCCCTTTCCCCCCCTTTGCGACGCCCATGTCTTCAAGGTGAATAATGAGAACCATAATGATAATAGTAATAACAGTAACGATGATATAATAATAATAATAATAATAATAATAATAATAATAATAATAATAATAATAATAATAATAATAATAATAATAATAATAATAATAATAATAATAATAATAATAATAATAATAATAATAATAATAATAATAATAATAATAATAATAATAACAAGAAGAAGAACAGTAATAGTAATAATGATGATAATAATAATAAATAACAACTAGACTAACTACCTTAATTCTGGAGCCTATGATTCTCACATCTTGCTGCTATAGCGCATGCGCGGACGCGAGTATAAACCTAATGGAGAGATTGAAACCCGCTAGATTGGCAAGGTTTTAAACCAAGTGTTAGATTTTTTCAATAAATAGGTTCCTGTTCTTATACTCAACACATGCCTGACTTTCGATCTGTATTTCTTTTATGAATTGGATTTAACAAGTGAATATGTGCATCTTTGTATTTTTCCTGTCAAAAAATTGGGTAGTATGTATATTTGAACAGCCAAATATTGGACATTAATCAAAGGAAATACAATAGTTTGCCACACGATCTTGTTCTTGCACACAGAGTTGAGAATGTGTACCTACCTATATGAAACGGCCCCGTGCTGCCCACCTGTAGCCCATATTAGGTAAGCACACCTAGGTTAGTGTGAGTATATGAACAGGATGACAGGGACCTGTGTTAGAGACATCTACTCCTACTATCAATAACCAGGTATGTGTAAACAATGTCTCAACGCTTTCTCCACTTCTACAAATTGATACAGGTATAATTACTTGGTCAAAATATATTTACTGAAGTTATACATTACTTGTATAATTTAGAAGCCTAAATACAGTAGTATCGCAAGGATTATTTTTATACACTAATAAATTTTTCAATGATACCGGCTTTGATCTGTAACTGTTAAGTTCCATCACATATATCTGTCTCCACCTCGTCTTCGGCCACTGGACCTACGTCGTCTTCTTCTTGAGCAACTTCTCCTTCTCCTCCTTCTCGAACAACTTCTCCTTCTCCTCCTTCTCGAACAACTTCTCCTTCTCCTTCTTCTTGAACAACTTCTCCTCCTCCTCCTTCTTCTTGAACAACTTCTCCTTCTCCTTCTTCTTGAACAACTTCTGTTCCGGCATGACGATCTTCTTCTCCGACAAGCGGAACCGACAGCTTTTATAGAGCCCCGATCTTTTAATGCCTTTAGAAATGTTTTCCTTTGGTTTTCATCCATAGTAAACAGAAACAGTTTCTCTTCGTTCGTGTCAGTTGGACAGCTCATAAGAGTTCTCGACACATCGTCGAACGCTCTTAACATACACTGCTTTTTATGGATATTTCTTTTCTTAATGCTTTTTCTGATTTCGGGTGCCGGTGGCTTCCCCATTTTCGTATAGAATTTAGATTTTCGTGTAGAATTTAGATTTTCGTGTAGAATTAGATTACTTGAAGAATTTTGCTTTCGCTTGGAAACCACACCAAATGTTGAAATGCTATGGCAACGTGTATTTCAGTTGAACAAAAGCGAGTGAAACATACCGAAAACAAAAGTCCCACCGTGCCAATGTACAAAAGCTAAAGTACCTACTATATTTATATTCCTATATAGTTAAATGAGTAATTCTTACGATTTCGATCAAATTTTGTATTCAGACAGGGTTTTGCTTATTAAGTTTATCTATATAGGCGTCATTCCTGAAAAAAAAAAAAACAACAACAACAACAACGCAATTTTACGAGAAACAGTCACAATTACTCTAAACCTTATTTTGGCCATAATTTCTCTTTTAATGGGCCAGTTTCAACAAACAAGCCAGGATATTAAAGGTCAGTTAATTTTGCTAAGAACAAATACGTTTTTCCATGTCTTTATTCATAAGTACTTGTTCTGGGTAGAAAGAAACATTACCTCAGCGCCATCTCTTATGAACAGAGAGGACAAGGTGGTAAAACCAGTGTTGCCAACTTAGCCTTTTTAAGGCTAGATCTGGCTTTTTGAGAACCTATCTAGCTATAAATTTTCCAAAAAGCTACAAGTAGCTTTCCTGGCCTTTTTTCTAAGCTTCATTAGCCTTTTCTAGCCTTTTTCATTTTTTACTTATCTACCAGTACCTTTAAAATAATACATCATTTAATCTCGCTACTGCAGCTACTCCACATAATGATAATAATGATATAATCCTTTTGGCGAAATCATGAATCTTTTTAATCTGGGGGTATGGATTCCACCAAGTTGTTAGATTCTTTGGCACTTTTTAGAAAAAGGTCTGTGTGTGTATCTCGAGCCTGTGGATAACATAACCCAAACGAAAAGTTGGTTAAAAACCAAAGTTGGTATTGAAGTTTAATGTCTTTCATGATGCTGAAATCTAATGGGTGATTGTGAAACTACTGCCGGCGCATGCGTAGAAGGTAGGTTCGGACCACTTTCAGAATCTTATTAAACATAAGCGTTAATATGACTTGTTTGTTTTCTGTTTGAAACAGATAGTGCTGTTTTTTTGTACATAGTTGTTGGTATAATTATCTTCATTTAGAATTTACATGTATCTGTTTAGTTTTTCATTTCTTGGTCACTAAGGTTATCTTTCACAGTTTTTTTAACATGATTACTAATTCACTGTGTACAAGAAAATTGCATTACAGATAACCTTGTGGTATCCTTTCCTGCTTTCCTCTGCCACTAACTCAATGTGTAGTTATAATTGCTATAGCCATTATTTGAAATTCTTGAGGGAAAGGGAATAAAAATGTATTGAATAATCTCAACAATTTGTGATCTGACACTATCCATCTGGTTACTAAAGCTATTACGATTCACTCCGACATTCCAACTCCAACCAGCAAACAAGATAGGAAAAGATATAAGATGTGTCAGTAGAACTGTAGAATACACACTAGGGGTAGGAAATTGAACCAAACTAAATTTTGAATGGGAGGGACTAGATTATGTTTTGAAATGAACTATATGAAACACTGATGAATTACTTGCACTATTTCCTGTTGTTTGTTTCAGGGAAGCCTAATTGGTTTCGGCAGCACCTACTTTGGACAGTGTTACACATATCGCTTGATTAGTGACACTGTCTCATGTGCTAATTTTAAATTGTTAAATTATGAATGCCATATGTGACAATCTCAAATTTCATATCTTTCTCTTAATACATTCTTTTGTGAACTTGTGCAGAAAGTAATGTACATATATATTAAAGTGTAATTGCTCTTCAGAATCTTATTAAACATAAGCGTTAATATGACTTGTTTGTTTTCTGTTTGAAACAGATAGTGCTGTTTTTTTGTACATAGTTGTTGGTATAATTATCTTCATTTAGAATTTACATGTATCTGTTTAGTTTTTCATTTCTTGGTCACTAAGGTTATCTTTCACAGTTTTTTTAACATGATTACTAATTCCCTGTGTACAAGAAAATTGCATTACAGATAACCTTGTGGTATCCTTTCCTGCTTTCCTCTGCCACTAACTCAATGTGTAGTTATAATTGCTATAGCCATTATTTGAAATTCTTGAGGGAAAGGGAATAAAAATGTATTGAATAATCTCAACAATTTGTGATCTGACACTATCCATCTGGTTACTAAAGCTATTACGATTCACTCCGACATTCCAACTCCAACCAGCAAACAAGATAGGAAAAGATATAAGATGTGTCAGTAGAACTGTAGAATACACACTAGGGGTAGGAAATTGAACCAAACTAAATTTTGAATGGGAGGGACTAGATTATGTTTTGAAATGAACTATATGAAACACTGATGAATTACTTGCACTATTTCCTGTTGTTTGTTTCAGGGAAGCCTAATTGGTTTCGGCAGCACCTACTTTGGACAGTGTTACACATATCGCTTGATTAGTGACACTGTCTCATGTGCTAATTTTAAATTGTTAAATTATGAATGCCATATGTGACAATCTCAAATTTCATATCTTTCTCTTAATACATTCTTTTGTGAACTTGTGCAGAAAGTAATGTACATATATATTAAAGTGTAATTGCTCTTCAGAATCTTATTAAACATAAGCGTTAATATGACTTGTTTGTTTTCTGTTTGAAACAGATAGTGCTGTTTTTTTGTACATAGTTGTTGGTATAATTATCTTCATTTAGAATTTACATGTATCTGTTTAGTTTTTCATTTCTTGGTCACTAAGGTTATCTTTCACAGTTTTTTTTAACATGATTACTAATTCACTGTGTACAAGAAAATTGCATTACAGATAACCTTGTGGTATCCTTTCCTGCTTTCCTCTGCCACTAACTCAATGTGTAGTTATAATTGCTATAGCCATTATTTGAAATTCTTGAGGGAAAGGGAATAAAAATGTATTGAATAATCTCAACAATTTGTGATCTGACACTATCCATCTGGTTACTAAAGCTATTATGATTAATTGAAGACAACTATTACTTGTAGGGGGAAAAATGTCAAGTTTAGAAGTGGGTTCTTCTTGCCGAACTTCTTTCGAAGTCGCATCTCGCACACTCATGAACAGTTTACGGCACATTTCCAGTATTCATATATTAGCGTAATATGCGATACATCAGCTACGTGGATAAGAATCGTTTACCGCATTTGGCTTCCATGTAGTTCTTGTAACGCGCATTACGCTAATATGTGAAATTTTGAAATGTGCGGTGAACTATTCGTGAGTGTGCGAGATGCGATTTCGAAAGAAATTCTGGCAATGAATACGGACGAAGGAGAGGTGGGGAGAGGCGGAAGTAGCGCTGCTCGGTCGATATAGAGGTGCACTGCATTACCGACGGATCATTAGTTCGTACCGGCCCCGTGGTGGAACATAGCGACATCAGCGCCATTTGTGACATCATCCTTTAACACAGAGTCGATCATCTGGTATAATCTGTGGTTCGGACGTTCGGACACTTGGAATCTGGCTGGCAAAAAGAGAACGTTTCTAAACATGAGCCTAACTACCCTTTACATGGAAAGTTTATAATGCATTCAATTCTAGTTGCCTTGCCACAAAACATCTATCGTCCCCAGCACTAATGGTATGGCCACTATGGCTGTCAATTTTGAAGTTGTGAAATAAAAGAAAGAGACAGTTGTGAGAATGTAAACACGCAGCATAATGGCGGCACATGTAATGTGTTTAACTACTTCTGGTGGTTTGCCAGTATTTGTTAGAAAACGGGGTGAAGGAGAGACGGTCAGTGTACTTAATAAACTATTTATAGGCTAAAGAGTTATAGATTGAAAGCAGGTCCTTTCTCATAGCTAATACTTTTGATATTTATATTTATGTATAAAGTTCAATACAGTGGAACACACAATTGAAGCTTAAGGAATTAATGTTACAGTTGCCGTTCTCAGTGGTGGCCTCATTAAATGGAGTTCATATGTTTGGGAAATCACAATCTGTAGTATTACAGAGCACTTCAACCCAAGAGATGACAGTTTGTTGGAGAGATTTTGAGGATAGGTGAGTCCCTCCCGTATACATTTTAAAGTAAAACTGATAATAGTGGAATTGTATGGTCCCCAAGTACTGCACCTCATTCCATATTCATTGAACGCTTACCCTCCAAGCAATTTCAGAAAGTAGGTTCTGCCACAGCAACTCTGTACAATGTGATGTAACTGCCCCCAGGGTGAGCAAGGTGTCCCTGCTACCTATGTGCTGTAATACAAAGTGATGGAAGGAGCAGTCACGTGGATGACAAGGGAATTTACTGTCAACAATGAGTATTAATTTATTGTTATTCTGCATAATAGCGGCTTGGCCTGAGCTCCTATTATCCCATATAATCTGGCACTTCATAAGGACCAGCTGAGAAGCAGTTTCTTAGAGATTTTATGATTTTAGTTATTTCTTCGCACATCACTGGTTTAAAGAAGATGCTAATTTCATTTCTGATCAATTTAGGATGGTGGATATTATGATCATTATTAGTGCCAGTTTGTGACAATAGTACTCGATCTATAAGTGTGTTGAAGTGATTGAGGATGTTGTGGAGCTGGATTTTTTACCTCTATATTATTTACTGTTAGGTATATATTGTTTCCAATGGCAGGTCTAGAGCTGTGAATTTTACTTTTTATCATATTCTATATTGTTTTATTCTTCTGTAAAGAGTTAACAATCTGTGCATCAAAGCAATGTTTTCATTCTTTTTGCAGGCAGCTATTGTATAGGATAATAGAAGGAGCTTAGGTTGCAATTATACAGGATAACCTTAATTGATTTCTTATTTATATTTTGGGGTAATATTGCGTATTTGTTAAAATTTAATCTTTTTCACAAATACTTAGGTTAGCGAATGTTGGATACCTGCATATATAACCCGAGTACATTAATATTGTTTGAAGAACACGGTATTGCCTCATTCAACTCTTAGAACCACCCAAAGAATCTTTTTTCAGACCTGATTAAATAGCAGATGTAACAGCTATGTTCACACGGAATACACAGAGTAGGGACAAAAGCAAGGTGGGAGAAGGCAGGGAAAGTGGCATTGCCAACGTATGAAAAGCAGGCAACTATGTCATTTAGCTCACCATTGTGCACATGGTCACTTGCCATTCAAGAAACCAGCTAGAGCAAATAGCTTAGTTGGGGACAGTAAATGGAGCATTCAAAAAGTGATGTTTTTTCTGCCTGTATTGGTCATTGTTCCCGTATCCATGCTAGTGCACTATTGCATAGGACTTTAAATGTGGTAGTAATACAATTGTGAATTGATCATTGTTTATTATTTATTTATGCCAACAAACTTACTGTTGGTGTTTTTAAACACACAAGCCGTGTGTGGGCAAAGTTTAAGAGGTAGAACTGGAACTTAAAAATTCAATGCCACAACTGGGATTTGAACCACAGACCTTCCGCTTGCCGGGCGGACGCTCTAACCACTGAGCTATTGTGACAAACTGCCAGAATGGCATTAAATTCTCAAGCCAGTTCGTATTTCTCCTGGTAAACCACAAAGGCAGTCTCACATCAGAGACAATTACCCCAATGGTGACTTACTATTGCAAGTACTTTATATCCCAGGATTAAATAACCTTCACATGGTAATTATTATTTATTTATGCCAACAAACTTACTGTTGGTGTTTTTAAACACACAAGCCGTGTGTGGGCAAAGTTTAAGAGGTAGAACTGGAACTTAAAAATTCAATGCCACAACTGGGATTTGAACCACAGACCTTCCGCTTGCCGGGCGGACGCTCTAACCACTGAGCTATTGTGACAAACTGCCAGAATGGCATTAAATTCTCAAGCCAGTTCGTATTTCTCCTGGTAAACCACAAAGGCAGTCTCACATCAGAGACAATAACCAATTTAAGTTCCGGTTCTACCTCTTAAACTTTGCCCACACACGGCTTGTGTGTTTAAAAACACCAACAGTAAGTTTGTTGGCATAAATAAATAATAATTACCATGTGAAGGTTATTTAATCCTGGGATATAAAGTACTTGCAATAGTAAGTCACCATTGGGGTAATTGTCTCTGATGTGAGACTGCCTTTGTGGTTTACCAGGAAAAATACGAACTGGCTTGAGAATTTAATGCCATTCTGGCAGTTTGTCACAATAGCTCAGTGGTTAGAGCGTCCGCCCGGCAAGCGGAAGGTCTGTGGTTCAAATCCCAGTTGTGGCATTGAATTTTTAAGTTGCAGTTCTACCTCTTAAACTTGATCATTGTTTATTCACGAAGTATGTATGAACTAGATGGTTCACAATCATAGGCGAATTGGTGGCAGAAATAAAATTGTGGAAATTGACAAATCCAAGTTTGGGCTCAGTACAACAGGGGACGCCTTGTGGAAGGACAATGGGTATTTGGTGGTGTGGAGGTAAATTGCACTTCTTTCTAGTACAGTAGAATCCTGATAACTCAACTCAATGTGGACTGAGAGGCAGTTGAGTTACCAAAATGCCGAGTTTTATGGAATAAGGGGTCTGTTACTCATAACCCATAACATATCACTGCAAATTACACATATAAATTTCCTAGCACAATATAGGAAACAATGGTATAACATGTTCTAAATTTTATTATATATTAATATGTTCTCGTTCGTTCGGTCTCTTTAACACATCCAATTTAATTTCCATTGTCATGTTAACTTGTCTTTTCTTAAAGTGCTTTTCTTCTCATTCTATATTTTCCCTGGTACAAACACAACTCAATACAACACTACAGCAGTAAGCTTGAAATCTTGGAAGCTGCACTGTAACCAGAAATATGTAGAATAGAATATTTGTCATCTTTCTTCATACTAACACACATACATTCATTAATACATTACCATTAACAACATTCCTAACACATAAACTTTCTTGTTCACGCCCAATATACCCTTCCTACGTGTGTGCCTGCTCACCTTAAATTTTGGCCTCAATACACACAACCCCTGGTTTTCTGTGTATTCATGACCCTCTGCTCTCTTATATCCCTTGCTCCAGTTTCTCCAACCTTAATTGTTGGTTATGCTTAATCATTCTAAACCATTTTTCCCTGACTTTCCACCAAAGTGGCTTGGGTTCGATCCCAGGCAACCACATGTGGGATTTGTGGTGAATGAAGCAGCGCTTTGGCGCGTTTCCTCTGGTTTCTCCGGTTTCCCCTGTCATCTTATTCCACCAATGCTCCATTTTCATTTCATGTATCATCAGTGTCACCGCCTGCGGTGCCATATGTAGTAAAAGCGGGTGTTAAACACTACACACACACACACACACACACACACATCTCTGACTTTCCCCAAATAATCACCTATACTTCTTATATTACTTTCTCCTTTTACAGACATTTTCCTAATTAGTAATACCTCTGCCCCCTCCCTAAAACTGTTCCACTTTTGTTACCAAATTTCTCCTCTCCATACCTCTGTTTGCAGTATAGTATTATACCATACCAGTCTGTATCATCTTTTCCACACATTTGGCATTTCCCTTTATCCTTATCATGTCTAATACCTTTCAAATTTCTAACTCCTGTCCTTGCCCAAGCGAATCCTCCTTGTCCTAGCTTATTACACACATCTATGTACTTTTCTCTCCTCCACACTGTTTTTATTTCCCTATATATCTTCAACAAGCTTTTCTCCCTTGTACTAGCAAAATTAACTTGACTATCAATATCTTCTAATTTTGATTCTACTTCTTTCCAAAAGCCTCTGTAACGATACTTCCCATTCCTCCAAATATGTCCCATACCTATCCAGAAATATGTAACTGAAAGTTTAGTTTACCTCGTACATAGGTATCATTTGCTAGAATCTGCGCGAGTGACATCATGCAAATTGATGATGTGGGTAATGTCTCTGTTTACTTCCTTGAGATAAACAAGACACTGCCGATAATGCAGGCAGGCACTGTACTTAATCAGTAATCACACACGTTCTGCAGAAGTCAGAAGCATAATCTGACATGCCTATGGTCTTATAAATACAAAAATGGACTCAATCATAAACCACTGCACAATTGTCAGTCTAAAAAATACCTTTGTGCTGGGTAAAGCAATAAACCTTCCGAACAAGTGTCTGTTATTTATCCATATTATTAGCAGCAAGCTTTTGGTTTTGTGATAGTGGTCTGCCAGCTGCATATGTTCCAACTATTCTACTATTCATACCATATAGTAGATAATAGAAATTATTACTGTCAAGTTCAACGATAATAAAAATTAAAATAAAACAGGTTGTAGAGTTACATGGAAAGTCGAGTTATTGAGATTCGACTGCACCTGTTGAACAAAGGAATTGGGAAGCTCTTCGACTAATAAAGGACTGGATATTGCTGGGAACAACTGTCAATGACTGCTGGATCATGGAGGCCTTGTTCATCTCATATTTAACCATTTATTTGAGTGCTGATGTAGGCAACAGCTCAACAGATATGGTAAGGGACAAGAGAGAAACACTCATGTAAAGCCTCGGGTAAACTGCATTCCCACAATTAGCTTCATTTCGTGAACATTCTGCACCTTGCATCAATTAAGTGGATATAACAGATACATATGTGTAAATACCATATTATGAGTGTCAGCTATTGTTCCTAAAGTTGTATTCTTAATATGTGTGCAATAAATCAGTGCAATATAGTGTTAAATGTGTGCAAAAAGTGATGATAAGTGCTCTAGTGAATGCACGATATTAACTATATTTTGTTATAATTTACATGTGAAGGGACTTAGTGTCCATAGATTTTTTATTTATTTTAAAGTTTGGGGACAGAGAACAGATACAACAGTAGCAATCAGGTCATAATTGAAAGCAATTTTATTCATCGACAAGCACAAGAAGGTGTAATATATAGCATTGACCAAAATTCAATTTTCATCACAAATACACAGAGATCCAAGTACACGTGAACCGCTATTCTGTTTTTTCCACTGCAGATGCTGAAATATGATAACAGCAGCCAATATGCACAAGGTCACGAGCATCACTTGTTTTTCTCTGCTCTGCTCACATCAGTATTGAGTTGACGCGATATCGTGTGGCTGTATTATTACCAGTGTGCTTTATTATTTAGTCCTATACTTAGTCACAAAGTGTATTATGGCTCAGCATTTGTTTTCTACTGCACAGTGTGTATTTATTATGATTTCTTTCAAGTTAACAGTTGTCGTCCGTACATACGTGAATACAATTTTGCACCCTTTTATTAGAGAATTAACTGACAGGGAGTATTATTTTTCCTTTTTTCAACAAGACTCTGCAACAGCTCATACAGCCAATCTTTTGATGAGAACAATTGAAAGTGTGTTTCAGGACAGAATTATTATTAGAAATTTGTGGTCCCCTTGGTCCCCTGACCTAACCCCTGCGATTTCTATCTCTGGGGTAACTTAAAGCGTAAAGTGTACAAGACAAACCCACACACCCTGGAAGAATTAAAACAAAATATCCGTCAGGAAGTTGCCATCATTTCTTAACGTGAACTATGGCGAGTGATGGATAATTTCGGAAAGAGGTGCCAAAAATGTATGGATGACAGTGGCCAGTTTCAGCATCTGCTATAATTATATTGGTATGTAAAGCCTTTAAAAGCAGTTTTAAAAATGCTTTATGTTTTATCCGTGCTGTTCTATGACAGTGGCAGCCGGTTCACGGTCTTTCGGATCACGTGGTACTTACGTTAGAGAATGTTGGGTGCCTTGATAAATAACATCAGTACATCATTATTGTTTTAAGATCATTATATTGCCTTCTAAAACTCATAAAAACATGCAAATAACCTTTTTTCAAACCTTGTTAGAAAGCAGACGACCTATAGCGATGGCGTGTAGAAGGAATATAAGCCAAGTAGGGAAGGTGGGGAAAGTGGTTTTGCCAACATATGAAATACAGGAACTGTCAGCAACGTATGCAGGAAATGGCATTCATGCTTCTGTGTCAAGTGCTGATGTTGGCAACATCTGGACAGGAGTAGGAAGGGTTGCGGGGTAGAGGAAAGCTCTCATGTAAAGATAATTTCATCAGTTTCTGCACCTTGCCTCAACAAAGTGCAGTTTACCCATATTTACATAAATAAATTATATATTATATGTGTCAATTATTATTCCTGAAGGTTTATTCGTAATACTTGTGCAATAAAACAGTGTAATATAGTGTAAAAGGTGTGGGAAAATGTACTTGAAGTGTTTTAGTCAATACTATACATTATCTGCAAGAATTATATATAATTTCATAGAATTTTGCAACTGAAAAGACCAAAATGCCTGCCTCTGATGTGTGGGGGTAGCAGTCTGCATCATATTCAGGAGGTTGAATCTCGGTTAGGGTGGGTTATCCCGATAAGTTTTATGGTTTTTTAAGGTTTTCTTCAATCATGAGAAGACAAATGTGGGGTAACTTTAAGCTCTATTGACTTTGGCTCATTTGAGCATCATTTCACCTTCATTCATTATCTGATATGATCTACCAGGTTAAAGGGCATTAAACTTTGAAAATAATAATTAAAAATAGAAAAGAATTGCTGATGGTAACTAGAAAAAAGATAGATTATAGAATCTATCGTTGATTTGTTTAGGGTAGATAGCGACAATGACAGTGAGATATCTTTTGTTTACAGGCCATTGCTATGAAATGGTTAATATTACGCCTTTGCTACTTAAGTAAATCATCTTTTTAGAAATTTTTCCAGGTAAACAGATTGATCACCTTTCAGAAAATGTTAATACCATACACTTTCTATAATTACAGAAGTTATTTCATAAGAAAAGTGTAGTGAGTAATTTAGTTTATTTTCTTTCTTTTTCCTGTCATGAAAATTGTAGAAGGTAAATAATGTTCAGCCTTAGTGTAATTTCTTGAAAAACATTACAGTAAATAATTACGTAGGTTTACAGGTGTCCTAAACAAACATCGACAGCGCTTAGTAGGTTGTGTGAGATGGCAAATTGATTGGTTTTCAAATAATAACCTCTGTCCGGAAATGCACAGTTTGGATGCTGTAGCGCATCAAAGTGTATATGGGTGTGCGTCCTTATTTTGTCAATAATCCCAACATTGAGCTGTCTACATTACAAATGGTCTTCAACCTGTGTACCTCCTACATCATTGTAGAGTCTGTATCAGCGGTGGTGAGCGTCATGCACAGGACCCAATATGTGTGGTTGTCTTTGAAGATTTTAAATTGCTCTGTGAACTCGAGCCACAAGGTCCTCCGTTGACGTTACAAGAGTGCCGTACACAATACTCTTCATACAACTCCACAGAAAATAATCGAGATGTGTCAGATCTGGCGACCATACTGGCCATGGAACTGGTCCACCTCTACCAATTGATTGATTTGAATATGTGATGTTGAGGTGATTCGCACATTTATATCAGTGTTCTGGAGGTCGTCGGCCATTTCTGCAGTTATGTCCTGGTACATGTCGCACTGCTGTTAAAAAAACTAACTTGTACTGGAAACTACACAAGTAAC
This sequence comes from Tenodera sinensis, assembly GCA_030765045.1. Classification (NCBI taxonomy): domain Eukaryota; kingdom Metazoa; phylum Arthropoda; class Insecta; order Mantodea; family Mantidae; genus Tenodera; species Tenodera sinensis. The sequence continues at coordinate 31,799 of JAUKNM010000053.1, read as the reverse complement.
ACAGTGAGATGCGCACCAAGTACTTTATGGAGGAATTAAGTGCATGTTCAGGAATGTTATGCTCAGGTCATTCATCCATAGTAGACTGATGGCCAAAGGGTTGCATACCTTCCGTATTAAGATACCAAAAAAGGGTTAACTAATTGCCACTACCATTTGTTCTCAGATTTTAATGCTCTCTTGTGCTCAAACCATGCATTTCTGGAGAGGGGTTCCTATTTGAAAACCAACATGTTTTCCATCCCGTACAACATACTAAGCATTGTCAGTGTTTTTTTTTTTTTTTTTTTTTTTTTTTTTTTTTTTGGGACACCCAGTATATGTAATACATCTGGCATCATTTAGATTGTTACTTTCTCTTCTATGTATAGTAAATTGAGGAAGCATTGTATTCCACCCAAAAATTCAATACCGAGATTTCACCAGAATTACATGTTTTGAGATTCTATGAATCCAAAAGTCTGTGTGTGTCTTTAAGTCATTAATCCATGGTGAAGTGGGGCACTCACATGGTGCCATATGGTCTCCTTTCAAGTAAAGTAGCGTCACGTGGTGTGATTACAAATAATGTAGGGGGAAGTAAGCTTGCCGGAGGGGTGGTGCACTGGCACACACATTGGGGTCCAGGGACCATGCAATTTCATGATTACTGTGAAAATTTGAGGTTAATGTTGACACTGACACATTCTGTTTGGCCACAGTGTTACCCTTATTGCCGCGGCTTGCGCTGCCAGTGAGATTCTCCTAGACCAGTTCTTAACATCAGTGTTTCATGCTATGGTTCTTGCAGTTGGCATTGAGGAAATAAGATCTCCACGCAATGTTGAAAGGCTGAAAAGAGATTTAAGGGTAAGTCTGGTATAGTCAATATGATTGAGCAGGTTAGAGTTCATTCTTGGCACTTGCGAACAATCCGGGTCTGTTCACACTTAACATCCCCTCCGATGAAGAATGTCCCCCACAACTCCCAACAGTGTGATGTAACTGTCCTCACTATCTGTGCATCCAGGTGTTGCATGTTGGGAAGAGGAACTGATGGAAGCAGCATCCACATGGGAGAGAAGTAGTAGAGGTGGGGGGAAAATATGCACACAGCAAATGTAGAAACCAGTAGAAATTCACGACAATGCACATGAAGAATGTGATGAATGTGTCGTTAATTGACCATTGTCACTTTTAGTATCCTTTGATTTTTTGTTATTGAGTTTATTTTTAAGGGATTGGGACAGAGAAGGGATTATTTGCACATTAAACAAATACATGTTAATTTATTTTTATTTTAAAAGGAACAAATTCAGAACAATGCGCATCAATGTGATAAATTTGTCATAATTTGATTTCCTCACATTCCCATAGTAACCACAGCTTTATTATTTATTTATGTTTAAGGATGGGGCAAAGAAACAATAATTTGCACATGCAACAAATACGTGTTATTAGCTGACACAGCGAACAGGTGTATTGGAAAATATGCCCATGCACAACAGAAATTATGTTCACGTCATTCATACATCCAGGAAGAGCTTATCAGGTGAAGTACATCATTGCAGATGCAATAGTTGCAGTCAGCTAATAATGAAGGCAGTTTTATTCAACAAACGTGAGAAACATTATACAGTACGTTTACTATAAAACTTGGCTGGTAGGTGCACGGCCCATATGACCTTCATTACATTTCTCTGTGCACGCATTCTAGTCATCACACGCTCGTCAGTCTTACTTTTGTTACTAGTATTCTTTGCTGTTCTAGTCCAGTTCACACCTGAATAACATTAGGAGTCTTTAGAAGTGTTAAGTTTTGCTTGAAGTGTGTTCAAAATGAATTGATTGCAGTATACAGTACAACAAGGAGTGTTTATGTACAATACGTATGTGTTTACATCATCTTATAGGGAAGATGTAAGGCAATTTGAAACTAAATTTCCTGGCGTGCATGTTCTGAGTAGAAAGACTTTGTTTGCTTCAGCATGCAAAAGCAACAAAACTTTTAAAACTTAAACCATACAAGGTTACTGTTGTTCAGGAATTGCTGCCATGTGATCGCCAGAGTTGGGTAAATTTCTGTAGCTGGATTTTGAGGAATGTTAATGCAATCAATCCACAATTAGTGCTGTTCAGTGACAAAGCATGGTTTCAATTATACGGTCATATAGCATCACAACACAGACAATTTCGTTCATGAAATTCCCTTGCATGACCAAAAAATTGGGGTATGGTGCGCAATAAATGAATACAGAATAATAGGGCCTATTGTTTATGAGTGTACCATAAATGCATAAAGATACAGAAATAATACACTGGCACCATGTTTCGAACAGCTGATGGACATTGAATGTCAGTCTGGATATTTCCAGTAGGACTCTGCCACCGTGCATATGACTGAGTTATTACAGTTTATTAAGGACAATTTTAAGGATGGAATCATTAGGATTCAGCCCCCTGATCTTACAGCATGCAAATTTTATTTATGGGGCAACTTGAAGAAAGGTATACAAAACTAATCCCCACACATCAGTAGATTAAAGCAACCTATCAGGAGAGAAATTAAAGCTATTTCGGAAGCTGAACTAATTTGTGTGAATGAAAATTTCCTCAAAAGATGTAGATGTATTGGTGCAAATGGACAGCATTTCCAATATCTGTTAATTGTTAATGTTGTTTAAGATTTGATTTGACGTCCATACATGTGTGACTGGGAGACAGGCTATGCAACCGCCAGCCAAGTCATGTAGTCCATGACCAACAGATGGGCCGGGTGCCTGCCGGCCAAGTTTTGTAGCATACATACTGTATAATGTCATGGAGTTTCTTAACTGAAAAGACTAAAGGAATTGCTGATGATAATGGGAAGAAGATAGGTATCTAAATGTAGGTGGGGCACTCCTGTGATGTATTGAGATGGTCTGCTTTCAAGCTTTATAGGGGAGTCATGTTGTGTGCATGGAAGTATTGGAGGGATGATGGGCAGTCATACAGGACCCGGATTGTTCGTTACTGTATCATTCTCTGTTGAATATATTACCATTTATAAATATTCAAGTTTCAGTAGTGGAAGAAAGTGTTCCAGTTGTGTATGCTGGGAAAACAGTGCTTCATGAGAAACACTCACGTTAGTCATTCCTTGGTAGGTGCAAAGTTATCCTGAGATAATAAATAGAGGTGTATTTGTACATGTGTAACATCATGAACTTGCATCGTTGAAGTCGCTGGGCCCACTCAGCCTCTCTATTAAGTGACCTTACTTATATGGCAGAAATTAACATTTTGAGAGGGAAGGAAATAGCAAAAGGGTGCTAAAGGAAATAGCAAAAGGGTGCTAAATGAGTGATCGAGTGAAATTTGCTAGTTTGGCAATCACAGGTTTTTAATTACACTAATGTTTTGGTTACACACTGTTGTCACTTTCAGCCACAACTGCTTCACTCCTCTTCTTATAAAAGCATCCCTTGCTATGCTTTGCAGTCTAGGGCCCTCAATATTTCAGCTACGCTTCACGGCTTAGGAAATTTAAATTGTGTTTTTATTTATGTATGTTTTTTAACTGCCATGGTTCTTAGTGTCCCATTCTGTTTTGGGCATGAAAGACAGCTTAATTTTGCTCAGAGACCTCCATATCGGGCTTGTTCTTTTATGTGCCATAAATCTACCACACAGGACCATCAGATTTACCTCCCTTCTGAAGGAAGCCATGCTATGGATTTTTACACCCGAAAAGGTCTATCACCCTTCACTGGTTTTGAACCTATGACCTCGGGATGTCCTGGATGTGTGTCAAGGCAGTCTTGTGCAGTTATTGCTTTATTTCATACATATACACAAGGTGTTACGGGTATGAGTGTGGAGAAATTAATGGTGACTTCTTGATGTTGAAGTGAAACAGAAGTTCCTCTACCATTTTGCTTTATAGTGCATGGTTGCATAAATAAAAAATAGAATTGATCGCATGTTTGATTGCCAAATATCACCACTCCTTTATCTGTTACTTCTGTGATTAGCATGGAGAGGCAGAGCTACAAAAGATCAGTTATTCATGTCTTTTCCATTTGTTGCTAAAATGAGTTGGATTCCAGTATGTCTATTGGAATAAATTTGTGGACATATGCTTGGCAACAAATGCATAACATTGACGTGTGTGTCAGGAATGTTGATAGTCAAAACTTCATGCTTGGAAAGCTTGAATGAAAATTACCCCTTCCCTTATTGCATGCAGTACTTGATAACAAATATATAGGCACGTGGTGAAGCCAGTTTTTGAGCCATACTTTGGAATTTCTCTCATCATAGTTGTGAACCTCTGCATAGTAGTGAAAGCTGATTAGTAAACAAAACATTGACTGTGCAAATAATATATTCAGTAATGTTCAGTTATCTCGTTTACCATTCATGATAGTTGAATTTGCTATTGGACTTTGTCATATTTGAATCTACCATCACATAATCTGCGCAGTCATACCTCTAACAGCATGCATATTGTGTACGTGTGTGTTTTAGTTATCCTATATAATAGCAATGAGCCTTCTGCTAGAAGTGGCGAGGATGTGGCCAAGGTGGCTGTTGCTAACTGGGCAGCTGTATAATCTGCAGTCTCAGCAATTTATTGCCAACCACAATAACCACAGGGAAGTCATTACATTCCTTGTAATATGTGCTTCACAGAAGCAGTCTAATGGCATTTTATTTTTAGATCAGCCGATTTTGAAAAAGTAAATAGTTTTTGATCCCACTTGGATGTGTAATTCCACAAGAATGTACAAAGATAACAGTTTGTTACTTGTAAGATGCGTAGAGTAACTTATTTCTGACATAGCTTCAGTAGTAATTATGGGACATCACACTGGGTTACAAAATAATTAATCACTTAAAAGACGTGAAGGAATACTGGGAACTGCTCTCTCAGACGTTAGGTAAGTCGACAACGTTGCATTAAGGTTGGTCAGGGAATTGACCTAGTTTGTGAATGTAAACAGGTCGTGCACTTTCTCTTTCATTGGGAGCTAATGCTTGTGATTGGCCTACACTACACAGTAAACACAGAAGGACAAGGCAGGGTATGTGTTTGTTCTTAAGATGCACCATTATGCTGTTTGTTTATGTACTGAGCTAGGAAAGGTGACCACCCAGATAATCTGCAGTGTTGCCAAGTTGTTTTCGACAAAACTAAAATATCTCTGTAGGAAATGGTCAGGGACAAAAACGTAAGACACAAAATGTATTCCAAATACCGAGATCTACCACTAACTAAATTCCTAGTGCAATAGCCCATGAAGGGCCAAGGCTTGCCACCCAGCCGCTGCATCCCCTACCTCTGCCCACTACAGGCATCATTGGTAGGGAAATGATAAGCTCATGAAGTTGTGCAACACATAGATAAGCTAAAATGAGATATTTCTTAAATACACGTTTGTAAAGAAATATAATGTTGCGTTTTAGAGGCATAAACCGTATAACCCAAAATAACTATGAAATCATTTGTGCAGTATGTAGATAACCTTAAATGGGAATATATTTCGTAAATGTTCGTTTATTAAAAGAAATACAAAGTTGCTTTTAGAGGTATAAACCGTATATGCTGAAATAACTATGAAATCATAAGCTCGTGCATTTGTGCAATACGTAAATAAGCTTAAATGGGAATATATTTCATTATGTACGTTTATGAAACAAATGCAAAGTTTTATAAGTCACATGAGGCAGGTAATTAACAATTGGAATTCTTTAGACATCAGATTTTACTGGAAGTAATTGTCACCAATTACTGGTGATTTCAGCGTTATTTTAAACTTATTTGCATTAATGATAACACCCAAAAGGAATGAGGAAAAAGGAATTCACTTCCTAAAACTATCTGCTAGTGCTACGTCTCCTTTGTTTACATTATTCCACTATTTAGTTCGTGCTTATATTCCATTGTTTCATAGATTGCGCTTCCGTTCCATTACCTGTGTTCCTCTCTGATCCAGTAGTGTATTTCATGTCAAGTTGGCATAGTTTTGCGATATTGCACATCAAGAAGCCCATATTCGGCAACATTACCCTGTTCTGCACCAACAAATACATTCTCAGAGCCTTCGACGCCATACAGCGACCCCTTCACCTCGTCCAACAGTGATGCTGGCACTGGCGAATGTCCATTAATGTGGACAAGAGCCACGCCATCCTCTTAACGAGACGCCACACCCCGCAGAGTGCCCCACATTTCAATTTCGAGGCCGAAGGATTGAATGGATGAACCTACTTGAGAGTTAAGCTGGACAACGGTCTAACTTTCTGCGAGCACATCAAAGACTTCTCTGCAAGGATGTAGGGGGCTATTGCCTACTGTACCGTTTGCCTAAAGCCACACCTTTTCCGAGTTCTTGAATTCTTGTTAGTATGGCTGCAGGCATCTGGATCCCATGGCTCCAAAGGGCGCAGAACAGAGAACTTTGGTCCATCTTTTCTGCTCCCGTCTCTTTTCCCGTGAGGTTACTTCAAGAAGCATCGTCTCTTTTATACGTGGAGGATAAAATTAGGCGCTGGGTAGTAAAATTTTACGCCAATTTGCTAACACACCAAAGCACCCTGATTAGGTCTCTTAGGGGCTGTGATTTGAGAACACATCACTTTAGGTTGCATCAGGTTCCCTGCATGACTTGTAAGTTTTCCACTTTTTATCATTTTGACTTGGGGCCCTAATGACCTAGCTGTCGACGGGCCCTTAAGCCCTACTCACTCACTCACTCACTCTACAGTCAGCAAAAGAGGTTAATTCTTTAGACCCTAGTGATGCTGCATCCATTCTTAAGCCCAAAATGTAATGTCTAATAGTGAATTGGATGCTAATCTTGTTTTTTGTCTGCTTGCTTTCCAGGCTAACTAAAGCTATTACCTCCTTAGAAACAGTAGGCCTAGACGTTGCGTGGTTGTTATGAACTACAGTCACTTATTTTTAACAGTGAATCAGAAGCTTCTACTTCTCAACAATAAAACTAAGTTCAATTTTATGTCCCTTTTTATAGTGAAGAATATATTACAGACATGAAGTATACTTTAAGGCATATTTATTGGTATATTTTCCAGTTCTTCAGAACATATTTGCATAAACTGTAGTTTAAGTGCATATTTATTGGCATATTTTCAAGTTTTTCGAGCATATTTGCATGCATATTTCATAGCTTTTTAGGGCATAAACTTCCAGGTCTTACACATAACCCAGGAGCAAATCCACCAGCAGCTAAAGCTGAGCTTCTAATATAGTCCCACTCAAGTGCTCTCAAAATTTTTCCCAAACAAAATTCAAAATTAGAAATTTTTCATAAAATCTTTTTCTCTTACCAGGGTGCAGATCTTGCTGTATCCTGAAAGACAATCGTCAAGGGACAATAGGCTTCCTTCTGTGACCCAACCATCCAAAATTTAAACACTCGCCACTCTTAAAAACCTTTCCCATAAATATTCCTATCTGCGGTTAAATCCTATGTAGGTATGCAGCAAAATCATTCAGGCTAATGGTCATGGACATGGTCATCTGGCAGAATAAATGGATATTCTTTAGAAAGAGTCCCGTGAGAGTTTCGTGAGAATTTCGTCTAAGTCCCACTCAGCAGTGTGAGCGAATTCTTACGAAAGTTGCCGAAGTTGCAGTGTTAATTCAGCGCTGCCAACAGCACTATTTCTCCATTAATTTGTTGCCAATCTTAAATTTGAATGTTTTAGCGGGACCCAGCAGTATGGTAGTGAACTTGTTAGAAGCAAGTTGTGAGGGTGCAATGAATCGCTTCATTAGCATAGTAGATTTAACACCTGTTTGTTATAATGAGGAAGAATGTATACAATTCCTCTATGACGAGGACCTGTTGAGAACCTGAATGCTATGCAGGGAATGTGATGCCGTGCTACACCCCATAACAAAAATTAATTAGTATTAATTCAGCGCTTCCGGTGGAGTTTTTTTAGTGGGTAGTGCCCTAGGGCAAAGCCCACAGTCCCCCATCTGTGCCATCCCAGCGCATGGGGCTCCATAAATGTATGTTTTCTCCACTCGAAAATAAAAAAAATAAAAATAAAATAAATAAAAAATAAAACGAGCCAGCATTTCTGGACCCAGACATAAGGCAATAACGGTGTTATACAATAATGCACACAGCAATAGTATGGAGTCGCGCTAGCGATATATCTGTATGGGCAATAATGATAATGTACACAATAATTGTATGGAGTTGCGCTGGCGGTGTAGATTAGCCGACGCGCGCGAGTGTTTAGTGTGTTGGCAACAAAAACTAGTGTGGTTGAAAAAAATGGCAAATATGAAAATCGTCTGCTAGTGACACGGCGCAACCTAGTGGCGATTCTGCTAACGACTGTCGGCGCATGTGCAGTAAGTAGTAGAGCATCGCTGCTTGCACATGTGCAAAATTAGTTTGCGCAGTGTACTCAGGAAAGACTGCCATTTTTAATTATGGTCATGTGAAGTTCAGAGCATTGTGCATTTGCCATATAGGTGTATTTAAAAAATAACAAGTCTCCTATCACAGTACGACACACTCATCGGTCCACATTTGAGGACCTTCATGGTCATGCAGTAATGGTTAATAATCACTATGTGTGAATGCTAAATGACTTCCGCCTTCCAGGCTGGAGAGTGAGATATGGTTCCAACAGGACAGGGCGACAGTTCATATGGCCCACTGGGCCACAAATGTCTTGCGGCATCATTTTTTTGGTCAATTGTTTCCAGATTTGGAGACATTCATTGACCAGCTCAGTTGCCCGATTTGACTGCCCTTGACTTCTTCTTAGTGCACACTATACGTCCTCGTACCATGGCTGCATTCAAGAGGAGGATAATATGGTGAATCAGTGATGGCAGCTTTTTTTTCGCTGCCTGGAGAAATGCATTGAACGTGATGTCGACCATCTACCTGGTGTCATATTCAGAACCAAGTAATGCTGTATTTTGTGATAAAATGGCATATATCCTTCTGTATTTTCAAGGTGTGTTCCAATAAATTAGTCAATTTGTTTTGAAGTTCTGTTCTGTTTATTTTCTACTATCCATTCTGTCAGACCCTGTATAATGTATGGATTAGCACATGGTCATAGAAATTGCATCCTGTGAAAGACGCTATGCGGACAGGAGGATGTTTCAAACAATTGAGCATTTTCAAGCCTGTTACTTGTGATTGGGTTGGGGTTTCATTCTAAAAGTTGACACAGTAAAACCTGTCTTCAACAGACCCTATGTTAAGCAGGAGTCTGCCTTAAATGGAAATATTTAATGTTCCCATGAATTTGGGGTTGAAAAACATGCTAAATTACATAAGGAAAAATTGAAGCTATTAACAGTGAAGCAACAAGATTCTGAAGTAAGAACAAATTAGAAACTAAAAATTTCACTTATCTTAGTAATGTTGTTATTCTTTTGCTTTATTCTTTTGCTGACCCTGGGTTTCAAGTTGTCTCCAACTCATTCTCAAAGCCATATAAACAAATTTGTTACCAAAGCTACAATCTTTTATTTTTTCTGAAAAACAAATACTGATATTCAATTTTTATTTACCAATCTCTAAAAACAAAAATTTATAAATACAATCTATAGATGGTAATTCAAAGTTCATGACACGGTTCCTGTTTTTTAAAATAAAAATGTTTTCCCAAACCATTAAATCTATAGGACTACTTAATTGTTTTAATAATTTAACTTCTGAATTAATGTCATGATTAAATGACCAAAAATGATCTGCCACAGCTGATTTATCAGTTTGTTTATATTTAATATTTCTAAAATGTTCTTTTATTCTGGTTTCTAAATGACGTTTAGTTTTACCAATATAAACCTTATCACAATCAAAACAGCTAAATTGATAAATGCCAGATTTTTTGGTATTTTATCTTTTTTAGAAAAATTAAGTAAATTTTGTATATTAAATTTATTTTGAGGGACCAAATTTATTCCATATTCTTTAAAAATCTTTGTAAATTTTTTATTGGCCCATGGATGGTAAGTAAACTTTTTAAAAATACAATTATCTTTTATTTTTTTAAGGGTTGAAACTTCTTTAACAGCTTTCTGATACTTAAATTTTTTTTATCTTCTTATGTATAAAATCTGTATGAAAACCATTAATTACTGCAGTGTTAATAATGTGTTTATATTCTATGTCAAATTCATCTTTATTAAGGGGTATATTTATTAACCTATAAATTAAACTATTAAAAACAGTAATTTTATGTGCAAAAGGATTAAAACTTTTATATTATCATTACTAAGATAAGTGAAGTTTTTAGTTTCTAATTTGTTCTTACTTTAGAATGCTAAATTACCTTTATTAAATGGAATCTGTCTGATGCAGACAATGTAAATCAAAGTATGCCTTTTAGCAGAAGATTTCCAGTTCTGGAATGCAGAGTTTAGAAAATTTTCAGGCACAAAACTACATCAGTGAAGGTGCTTTCAGTTGCAATGCCATGGAATATGTCAACATACACAGTGATGTACAAATTGAAACATAGTTGATATAGATGCCTTAATTGAGAATATGTTAAGCCAGAGAGAAGAAAAGAAGGCGGAGGAAGATAAAGAGGAATATGTCCCTGAATTGGAAGAAGAGTGTAGGGTAAAGACTTATTGGGATGCTGTCAAAAGTTTAAAGGAAGTGCAACAATTTGCCCCAATGTGAAATTACTTGGATATGTTTGATGTGATTTCTCAGGCCAAAGTGTTTGTGGAAAGTCGAGCAGCTAAGCAGCAATGTGTCCAAAAACTCCTTGACTACTGGAAAAAATAAACAAATAGTGTATACAGCTAATTTTTGTTCATTATATGTTTTGGTGTGTATTACATATATATTGCAACAGAAATATCTAAATACACACTATTGAATGAAGTACATACATTTTTTTATCTCATTCTGTCCATTTATGTGTGTTCATGGTTTAATATTTTTAATAGCCTAGGCATACCTTCGTTAAACGGAAATTGTTTTTAGTGGAAATGTTCGAGAGTCTTGTTCGATTCTACTGAAGACAGTTTTACTGTACTTCGATTTGTGGTAAGACAGAAGGTCATGTGGTTTCCTGATTTGTAGTTCATAAATGCACTGGACATTCTTTTTCAGTATATTTTCCATGATAAATGTAAACAGAGGTATAGAAAATGAGAGCACTCACATAGAAATAAAACTTCTCTACATCCATGTCCACATTCCACATTTCTTCCTAAGACCTTTTAGATTTGCAAAGTACTTAATTGGGCGTTAATGTTTACAGGTGTGCTATCCTCTACTGGATCGACTTATGGAGTGTATAGACATGGCTGGAAGTGATCGTCTTACATCACACAGTGACTTGCTTGGACTCGTTGAAGTGGTCCTATGTCAGGAAAATAATTTACTGCAGGTTGGTTGATATGTAATATGGCTGCCTACTTGTTTTATTTAAGTATTTATTTGTTTATGTGTTTGTTTATATTAAGCACCAATACAAAGTATATGGATATACATCAGCCCAGGCTGTAATCTTGCCATATTCCCAACCAAATTTTCCTTAATATCCAAAAAATTTATTTTAATCATACTGATACAGTAGTAGTGGCAGGGTGGTGGTGGCGGTGACGGTGGTGGCGTTGGCTGTGGCGGTGCCCCTGCCTTTAAACTTATCTTTCCTCTATTTCTCCTTTTGCTTACCATATCCTTATTGTTTTGACTTTAGTCAAATACTCGCCTACCTTTTTGACATCCTTACTGAAGAGTTTAATTAAGGCTATCTTTCTGTTTTCAACCATTTCCCATTTATACACTGTTTCCTCCAAAGCTCTGCCCCTTAATATTCAAAACCTGTATGTTGCATGTCTTACGTTCCTCCACACGTTGGACATTGGTTCTGTTGGGCGTCTTTTCTCATACCCTTTAGTCTGCACACACCTGCTCATACTTTTTGTTCTTTAATTTATCCACATACATTTCTCTTTCCTATTTATTTTTTATTTGTATATATGTTTCTAATTATCTTTTTCCCTATATATTGCTGAACAATTTTTGTATTCCTATATCTTCAAATCTCCTCCCAGCTGTTTTCCAGGAACCATTTACATTGTTTTCCCTGCTTTTCCAAATTTCCCCCAATACACTATTTTCTAAGTTTGTATTAGTAACTCCACCCACTTTTCCTCAAACTGTTCACTTGAAACTCTAAGCATTGCCTTAACAAATTGCTTTCATCTGGATTTAATATTCTATACCAATATTTAAGAGTAACCATAATCACACCTTACCTTCCCATTTTAATTTAATTCCTTTACTGTTGCATTTGCCAGTGCACTGTATCCACAACTTCCCAACCACCATGTGTGAAACATATAAAAAGTTTTACTGTAAATGTTACCATTTAGGAAGAATTTGAGGTTATTAGTAATCTTTGTATATCACATTAATAACTAAGCACATCTTTTGAAAATCAATTGTCTCCATTTTTAATCAATACTCGACTGCTGATTCATTGTTGATGCTAATATACATGAGTTGTAGCCCTCTGCTGGTGATTATAGAAACTCACTGAAAAAATCTTTCATTAGAATTTCAAAATAGGAAACTATTTGTGTTTTTCCAAATGTAAATTTGCTCCCAAGTATCAGCAGTGGATGCATATTTTGCAACTAAAAATCATGATATAAATCCCACTCCAATACTCTTGAAACAATTGACAAAGCACTGAACAGCGAAACTGACCACTGTGAACCAATCTACATCTGGAAAAACAAAGACACAATTTTCAATTTTGAAATTATACTGAAAGAAATTTTGAGCAAGTTCCTGATATAACAAGAGGGCTGCAACTCACCTACATCAACAACAAATATAGCAGTTAAGGTAGGTTGAAAATGGACACAATTATTCTTCAAAACTTGTTCCTAGTTATTAGTATAAGTCAGGGGTCGGCAAATGTGTATTGACTGATTATATGATATATCAATGTTAGGGGCAAGCAACATTTTGCCCTGTTACAACCCTCCGTCCTTCACTCAACAGGGGTTCAAATGAAAACAAGCAGTGATGGACACCACATTGATAGACACGGCTCTTTTGAAATCACAAAAACTCAGAGAAACTTTTCTATTCCGAGAGGAGAGGGAAGAACAATATTTTGCTGTGCTATGGGTGAAAATGTGAAATGTCTGTTGTGTTTGAAGATTTTGATTGGTGTTTACAAGTCAAACATTGTAACAAACACTACAACCAATTCACAAGTGCAAAATCTTGAGGTATTTTAAAATAATATTAAACCAATCTTTGTGTGTAAATGTAACAAAGTTTAAATATTCAGTGAAGCTTCATAGTCTTGTGAAGAAGTGGATTACAACATACCTACACTAAGTTTATAAAACCTTAAAGGTGGTTGTGTGAAACCACATTTACAAATTGAAATTGCAAATTTACAAACACAATTTTAAAATCACAATTACAAAACAAGGCTGGTTTACTTTTATGTAGAGAACTTGATGTGACAACATTTCTGGCTCTCCGCACATTTGCCGCACGTATTAGTGCTATGTGTGAGCAATTTTGTTCTAAACTGAAGATTGTAAACTCTAAAAGCAGATTGCAATTGACAGATGCATGCTCTGTTGTATATCAGTACTTAAGAATTAAATTAGATTTATGCGAAACCATAATGCAGCCGATGAAGTAAAGAATACATTAATGAAAAATGAGTTTTAAAGCCCTCTCATTCTGCATATATGTATTAAGCATGTATAAAATCAAATGTGTGTTAGAGATGTTCCTTTACACCGTCACTGCAGCTTTCAAACACCCTCCTTTAAACCCTGCATCATGTGCATGTCAGGTAGTGTTCCCTGACGTCACAATTCGTGCAATTGCAATGACCAATTTGCCGACTCCTGGTATAAGTGATGGTCTCTAATTGACCCAAATGATTAAATTATACCATTGTTTTTAATCTCCTAAAATGTAGAAATTTTGTCATGTTTTCCACAGAATTTGGTGGAAGCCTGGGCAGAGTGTGTGGACTCCCTGTATGGCTGCTTGCTCATACAGGGCCGAGTTGCAGTTGCTACTTCCAGTTGGTGGGCACTGCATCCTGAAGAGAAGAAGTTGCTGTCACTGCTCGTATCTGCCGAGAGTTCCTGTGCTGCATGTGACATTCCTGTCTTCCTGCCTTTAAAAAGTCCAGCAGTAAGTGTCATGTTTTATAACACATAGAGCCAACATTGTTAAGGGAAGGGAAAAACAAACATGAGTTTGTAATATGTTAACAATGAAGCTATTAGCAGTGAAGGAACTACACAAATATACGAGGTTGAATAGAAAATCTAAAGCTTCTCTTATTACGATCAGACCTGGTACACATGCGTGTGAACTCTCCCATCATCAATTGACATTGGTCCTACAACCCCATGTGACCCAGCAGTGCGATAAAGGAGTTTCCAATATGGCAGCCCCTCTGTTGGAGTGCACCAAAGAAGAGCAGTTCAGAGTGCTCCATTTCCTACACAGTGGAGGCACAAAACCAATAGGAATCCAACTACATTTGCTGGCTGAGTATGGGGCTGCATATTTATTACAGATTCAGGTGTACGAATGGTGTATGAAATTTAGCAGCAGTACAGTAAGTTTGGCGGAGACGCTGAGGCCAGGCCAGGCACATCGTGTTATGATGGCTGAAACGATTGCAGTATCAGAGGAGATGATTCTGCAGGATAGATGGATCACCATCTATGACATTGCAGTGCAATTACAGGTCAGTCATGGCTCTGCTCACCATATTGTCCATGATGAGCTGAAAGTAGCCGCAAGATGGGTACCTTGTTCGGCTGACTCCTGAAATGGAGAGGTGAGTCAGTGCCTGCCAGGAGCTGCTGTGCTGCTATGAACTTGAAGGTAACACATTTTTGAAGGGGATTGTGACTAGAGACGAGCTCTGGATCCATCACTACCAACCAGAGACCAGCGCTTATGTATGGAATGGTGGCACCCGTCATCGCCAAAGCCAAAAAAGTTTTGCAGCCAGCCATCAGCACAAAAGGTTATGCTGATCCTGTTCTGGGACCACAAGGGTTCCATAGTGGAGCATTACATGCAAAAGGGCAAGACTGTGACCAGTGTCACATATAGTGAATTGATGTGTGACATTCTGAAACCTGCCATATGCACCAAGTGCCGTGGACTCCTCTCAACAGGCGTTCTCATCCAGCATGACAACACGCAACCTCATACAGCTCGTGCGACCTTGGGGACTATCAAGCATTTGTGTCTGGAGTGCCTTCCCATCCTCCTTACTCCCCCCTCACAACCTCCGACTTCCACATCTTTAGCCCACTAAAGGACTCCTTAGGTGGCAACAAATTTGCGACCGACACGGAGGTGAAACAGGCTACATGCACAGCCAACAGATTTTTTTCCCCAAGGTAGCCATGCCCTCCCAACTCGGTGGTGGAACTTTATCGAAAAGCAAGGGACTACATTGAAAAATAATGTACTTGTTTCAACTCTATCTGAATAAAGGAGCTGTAAAAAAATATTTCCGGTTTTCTTTTGACTCACCCTCATGTTATAAATTTTATTACTTTGTCGGAAGTTTTATATAGAATAATGCGTAAACATTTGGAAAAGCCAGATAAACATCAAACTTGTTTATGTAAGTCAGCCTCTTCCAAGCATGCAACACAAAGATGCTCAATCATTTTCCCACCCCAAACTAGCCTTTACATGGAAAATCTTTTTAAAATTTTGATTTTCTGAAACTGACTCTTAACAATTTTGATTAAAATACCATGTCTTAAGAATTTTCATGACAAATGAAATTTATATCTTGAATTTTTTGGGAATAGTCTCTTGAAGTTCTCTTCATTTTGAACATCTTTTGTATAACTGGTAAACTGTAAGAGGTAGACAGAATCTTACTGCACAAAAATGGTAGGTTTTGTTAAAGCACACAATTTAAGTCAAATAATTTTTTTGTGGAGTTAACCATTTCCAAGATATTCCTTATTATTGGTTTGAGTTTTCCAGTACTTATACTTTTCTGAAATGGGAAATTATTATTTGTTTTGTTTCTCCTGGTCAGGCAAGGAGAATGGAATTTCAAAGCTATCACATGGGGACCAGCTCTGAAAATGTTTCATATTACTTAAGTCTATTCTATTACCCTACTCTCATTGTATGTATAAGGAAGTATGCAATAAAACCAATTGTACAAATTTTTATTGTGATTAAAATGAAGTAGATAGAAGAATAAGTTTTTTAAAGAAAAGTTTATTGAAAAATGGGCAGAGAAAATCATATGCATTGAAGGTTATTTATTGATGTATATATGGCCTGGTGCTGGTACGTGGACCCAGTGTACAGGTACAAATTTACATGTTTTTATACATTATTGGGTTTAGTTGTTAATTGTCTTTCTGGGTTCTCCCAAATACTTAAAGGAACCCACTTTTGGTTGCTTGATGGATTTACTAAAGACAAATTCAAATTAAATTTGAAGAATAATCCAGATGTGAAAACTTTTGCAACTTTGACTGAACTCACTTTAAGAGTGCTGACAAGATATGCTCCATTGGTTTCTGTAGATGTCAAGCAAAGTTTCTCTGTATATAAGAATCTACTGAGCTCAAAGCGTCAGCTACTTACTGTCAAAAACATTGAAACATTTTGTGTAATCCAATATAATAAGTTGATCAATTCTTAGAACCCAGTAAACAGGATAAGAAAATTTATGCACCTGGTTTAAACCTAAATAAAGTCAATGCATTTTTCACACCATTTTGTGTGTGTTTTCATAACTATTTTCTCCCCATTTTTGATGATAATTTATACCTTAAAATCCTTTCACTAGTTTAAAGAGTACAATATTTCTTAGAATGGGGGTGAGGATTAACTGCATACAATAAGTACCTGTGTTGAAATTTAGTTGGAGCAAAAGAGCATTGCCAATTGTTGCAGCAAGATTGCCAGCACAAATTTGACTATCTTATATATTTTCCTTCATTCGTTTTTTTTTCTTTTAGCTCATTTAATTAAACAGGGTTTTACTGCAATTTGATGTGTATTGAAAGTAATCTCTTTTTATTGGGCAATATCTGTACAAGTATTCCTATAACATTAAGATGTAATAATTATGCATGAAAATACACTATTAGCATGAAGTCAATGAAATTGGGTGAAAATTGACAAAAAAAATTTATTTTTACTTTTTGGATTTTTTTTATGCTTATACTTTGTACTTTACCAACACACGTTTGTTTTACCAATGTCAGTCATTTTTAAAGCTCTAGGAGAGCGTTTAAATGTCCCAGTGCGGGTGGGTGTTCCTCGCTAAACTTCATCGCTACAGCTTTCAAATGCAATTTTGTTTTCACTGGTTTTGATTTTAGTCTCTTGCAGGGAATTTTGGTTCAGAGAGATTGTGAGTTGGCTGTGCTAAAATAAATTCAATATATTGAGCTGAAATGCCGCGAATCTGACACGTGTTTTGTTTATAAACAGTGAAGTGCCATCAGTGTTCTGAAATTCTGCAACCTTGCCAGGTTATTTCAGTGTTCCAGTTGTATATTAGGCATTGTTTAGGTATTTAATAGGTTTTAAGTTATTCACTGGTTTATAGTAAAGCAGTAATGAACAGATATTTTATGATTTTGGTGTGAAAATTAGTGAAAGTGCATAGTGTAGAGGTTAGCTAAGAGCAGTACAATTCCAAAGTTTGTGAACAATGGGAAGGTGAAATGAAAGTTTTCATATTAAGAAACAACCAAGCAAACTTAAAAAATTCTCAAAAACTGTTACGGAGGCCAAGAAGAAAGCAGCAGAGGGTCCTACATAGGGAGGGCATTTTTCACTATTCAAAGTGCTCCGTGGACCCTAGTTTATAACTTATTAGCTTGGAGTTTTCCAGAGAGCTTCAGAGATTAAGGTACTAAATTTGTCACGCACTAGTTTAAAAATATTAAATAATAGAGCTGAAATTAAATATATTGCACAACTTATACTGATAAAATTGAAAATTTCAATACATTATATACAAAACATTATTTTTCTCTTATACTAATTAAGTCTTAAGTAATGACCGTATGACAATTTCTTTACTTCTGTGTACTGACTTCAAATTAAACATTTAAGTGGCATACAATAAACTGTAGGGTCCAAGGGTCATTTCATATTAGCATATTAAAAAATGATTTATTATTAATAAATATATTAATAATTTAAAAACAGTTTGACATAGGACACTGAAATTTTGTGCATCCTAAATATGTTATGCTCTGAGTTAGTGGAAAAAAATTCAAAGCAATCAAAAGAAAACTGGATTTTTTAATTTTCATAGATACATTGCCTTAATGGGAAAAAGAAAATAGATTGTTTTAAACCTGCATACTTTCTGTAATGGGGGAAAGTGTTACTATGCATCAGTTTCTGTGAAAGGCTGTGAAGGTAGGAAACACTTTGCAAATGATAGATGAAAATAGTTTCATAAGTGTTAAAAGTTATGACCAAGTTTGCACAGTACTTCTTTGTGATAACCAATTGTTGATCATTGAATTTGTGTAATGTTACAGGTGCCATTTCGACTGGTTGTGTGTGGACTGATGAATGGTATCCAGATTTGTGGTCTATGTGGACCTTCACCAATGCTCACTGAGGTGGAGCACATGTCCGTACAGTGTTGGAAAAGTGCACTGGATGTTCTGCGTTCAGCAGAGCAGTGCTGTCCTCGCAATTTCCCTCCTACTATACAGCTGGACACTGGAGTCATGGGGTACGTTGTGTCGTCAGGTTCAATAAAGGTGCTTATAGTGCTTTTCAAATGGGAAGGGTTCTGATTTGCAGCCAATGAGCTACGTTTACATGCACAGCGTTGCAAGCTCATTACCCCTACTCTTCATATTTCTTGGCACGCATCAAGCCCTACTTAAGGGGAAAGCAATATGACAACACAGCAGGACTCTGATTGGTTCCCGGCCTGGAGACGCTCAAGGACAAACTCCTTCCCGTTTGAAAAGCACAGTACTGCTTTAGCAATTTGACTCGGCTGTATTTGATTTCTTTCAGACTGCTGTTAGTGGACAGAGAAAATGGCAAGTTTTTGCTCTCCCGTAACCAGCGAGCTGATGGTGGTAAGAAAGAGACACGCTCACTCAGTGGAGCTCATCGACTGGACGTTCTGCGAACTTTCTACCACCAGGTGGCAGGAACTTTCATGATACATAAATCAGGTTAGTTATATCACTCATGTTTTTCTTTTCAAAGTATTTTGCTAGAACTAATGACAACAATGGTGCTCCTTGGCAGAACTCCAACACATGGGTAAATACAGTTGAGCCTGATTTATGGGTATACAGGGGAAACAGGGAAGATTACTTGTAACTCAGAATTACTTACAAATGGGACTTAGATAATGCATGCAATACAGTGGGCCTACGTGTGTAGAAGTTTACAAATAACAAAGATACATATAATAAATTGAAAAATATGTCAATATTTATAAACACATTTTGCTCCAACTTGTAATAATATTAATCACTGGACTAGTTTCAGAGAGGGTCCTCTCCATCATTCAGCTGTTGATCGACTGGTTCAACATATGGTAACTGCCACCCACTTCTCTCATTGCCTGGTCCCCTGTTATTCCTATTGGCTATTTGTAAGACATCATCTATGATTGATATGTCAAAATTCATCAGCTGATCTCGATCCTTAGTGGTGTAAATATTTTCTCACACTGTTAACTCCTAATAATTTTTTGCTGGTTTTAAAAGTTGGAAATTTAGGTTGATATTATGATTGCAAGACCAAAAGTGGTGAGGCATGGCTGATTTATCTGGTTTTGTTTTTTTTTATATTTGATATTTATGACGTGTACCTTCGTTTTGGTCCCTACCAGAATTTTGTCCTTTGTGTTAGTCCATTATTGTATTTCATGTGCTATAAGATGCTACACAATATAAGACATTTCAGTTTTTAAGCAATTTTTCTGAGGAACAACATTTTTTAACATTTATCATCAGATTGCAAAGCCAGACTAAGAAGTAATTTTTTATTATTTTATAAAATAGAACTGAGCTTTAAAGCTTCAGAAAATCATCTGAACATTTCTTCTTCTGCTCCTCGTCCTCCTCCTCATGTCATCGTCTTCCTTTTCATATCTAAGATGATCTTTACTGCCATTAAGAGCATTACTTATGCTGCATTTCTTGAAAGCTTTAACAACAACGTTATGACCCTAGACCAGAGTTCCGCAAAACTGGAACTATGATGTCATTAGGAATACTGTGTGGCTAACAAAAAGACAGACTGCGGCACGAATCATAATTACGTAGTAATGGTAGTCTGATACATGGCTAACATTGTATACCATCATGACAAAACTGTATCTTTTGTGCCAATTCAACAAGGAATTTTTTTGGGTTGTTTAGAATATGGATGTATTAGGCGATTGTGGTTTTACTTCATTTGGCCATGACCAAACTAGAAGAATTACATCAATACAGTAGCCTGTCTTTTTCGTTAGCCACGAATACTGTCTTGCACTACAGTATGTGGGTTCAGAGAGTAGGGGAAGTAGGTGGAGCAGCTTTGAAATGTTGTTGTTGTTGTTAGCTAATGCTGGATTTCTGACAATGAAGTCATTAATCCTCTTGCTCTCTAATATTTTTCACTGATGGATGGGGCACTAGAAGTGGTCGGGCATATTTGAAGGTGGTCTCGATCCATTTCCTCTTGCAGATCACATAGAGGACAGAGTGGTGAAGAATATATCCCAATTCTGTTTAAATGTTTTGCCAAACAATCATGTCCTGTAATCAACCTGAAGGTTGCAACTGCTGATTTTCGAGGATACTCAGGAAGTACTGTTTGAATGTTTGGTAGTTCCCATCTTTTATTCTTTGATTTTTCAAAGTAATATTTTGCAATAATTTTTTTGAATTCAGAGTTGACTAATCTTTTAGCTGCATAAAATGGTAGATTAACTATAGATGTTTGTACACCGCTGGTACCCTTTTTTGCAAGAAAATCAGCTTTCTCATTACCACTCAGTCCACAGTGAGCTGGTATCTATTGGAAGACTAGGTGAGCTTTGAAATGTAGTACAGCACTGTTTATTTCACTAAACTAGCAAGATCTACAGAAATGTAACACTTAGCTATTTTTAATTGCGAAGAAAAGCATTTATCAGAAATGTGAGACCTTTTATTTGATTTCACTGTTTTTAGTTTAGAAAAACTGTTCACGTGTATATGTTGAACCAAACATGGCTTCAATATTGATAGCAAATAATCTGAGGCATGCATAACCTGAAATTGGTCGATTTTTAAAACTGTCTACATATGTTAATTAGACCTTGACACATGCTTTTCAGAAGTGAGTTAGTTTGTACATCTGCAACTTCCTGTTGCATTTCTGGCCTAACTTTCATTATGTCTGCTGTGAAAATATTTGTAAACAGGCAGAAGTAATTTTCCATTGTTTGGCAATCAGTAAGTTTTTTTTCTTGAAATTCCCTTTTAAGTTTTTCCAATATATTTATGTATTTATTTGTTCTTCAGGAATGTGTATTCAAGCTTGCAGACATACAGAATGATAGAATTGTCTATCCTTTAAGTCTGATTTCCACACTTCCATCATGACAAGAAATGATCTGACCTTGCCATACATATTAACAATGTTTTGATAATGTCCTTGCATACTGATGTGTAGTTTATTTAAGTGCTCTGACAAATCAGTGGGCTATGCTAAATTGTTCACCCAATGCTCATCTTCCAGTTCCATAATCATTGTGCCCTCTACAAATAAATATATAGGGTGTCCCAAAATTAGACTGACAAACTTTGGGAGCTGATAAAGAACATTATTTTAAATACTTTTGTTAAAGAAAGTTTTTTTGCTGCGGTGCTTTGTTTAAGTGCTAGGCTAGTTAATGTGATTACCTACTGCCTCCCACCCAGTTTAAGTTTTTACAGCAAAATCAACAATGCAAATTAGTATTACATTAATCTCAGTAAGGCACACAATCTTAATCCAAGAAGCAAACACAGAACACACAAACAAAATACAAACATCTCATTGTATACAGTTAATCACAGCTTTACTATTCAAAGCAAATGTTGGAACACACGCCCATTGCGGTTAATACAAAATGTACATCGGTGTGCCCTATTCTGCAGTACTCTCACAAAGACACCACTATTTCTCTGGTTTAAAAGTTTGTTGGTCTAATTTTGATTAGTAAAGCAGTGATCAACAGTAAACAATGACATGTTTGTGCTTTGTTTGTGTTCTGTGTTTGTTTTATTGGATTAAGATTGTGTGCCTTACTAAGATAAATGCAATACTAATTTGCATTGTTGATTTTGGTGCATGAGCAATGGCATATTGGCATGGCGAACAATGAAAAATGCATACAAATTTGCCAAACAGTAAAAAGTTGTGACAAACACAATTCCCTGATGTAGATGTCGGAAAAGAATCTACTGCAAATAGTTATCTAGATCTAACTGCATTTAAACTGTGCTATACTTAAGTAGTTTGTCCTGATACCACTAGATCCCTCTGCATCTACTGGAAGCAGATGAGAAGCGTTCATAGGGAAACTTTTATATGACTAGAGCAATTCTAATACTGAATGGTCACTACTGTTTACATATACAGAACAGATGATTAAAGTCTGATACTGTGTTCCATTCATTTGACTGAATGGTTGTTGTGCATAGTAGTGCTAAACATGGCTAAATCATTACCAATGAATAGACGGTACAGTGAGTGAGTGTGTAAATAAGATTCAGCTTTACGCACATTAAGATGAACAATTATCATTTGCCTCAATGTTCTGAGTAATGATGCACTGAGATCAGGACGTTTAGAATGCCATTTGATTACCAGTCACACTGGTTTCAAAGACATACCATGCAAGTTTTTTGATGGAAAGAAAAATTCACTTGAATGAATGAAACTTAATTTGATTGGAAGTTTTCAAGTGGAAAACAAGAAGGCCATTGAGGCGTCTTACAAGCTGTTTGATGCCAGTATGTGCACTTTGCTACCGAACACTGCAATGGTCATGCTAATCCTGTCTGTACAGCTATGGCACAGTGAGGCTAGTACACTGACCTTCAGGGGGCGCTAGCACCTGCACATGTAGTTTCACAGATGAATGACTTTGATAGATATTTAAACATGTACAGCATTATATTTTAAATGCGATTCCAATCAGTTTTAGCTGTTCGGGCTGGGGTATTTCCTTTGTCAGTAAAATGTAGAATTGATGAAATGGCAAAAGATTTAAAAAAAAAAAAAACAGCAAAAAGAGCAGATAATAGCAAAGTTAAATAAATCTCCATTCTTTTCTCTGCAATATGATAAACAACTTACGTAATATTTATTGTCAATAGATTTGCTTACAAATTTCTGACAATGTCCAAGTTAGAGTTTTAAATTTACAGAATGAATACATTGAACAATTATGTATAATTCATCTAGATTGTATAAACATCTATTGATAATGTACATATTTAGTTTTGTTTTAAATTTGGATCATGTTAATTTTTTAATGACATTTGGGAGTTTATTGTACAAAATTAAGCCTTGAGTATTTACATTTTTGTCTGATATTTTCTCACTAAAACCTCTTCTAAAATAATCAGTATTATGTCTAGCATAATGATGGTAGATATCATTGTTTTCTTCACTTACTTTTTCTACTGCAAGTATAATTGCTTTACACACAGGCAGTGCAGATAGTGTCAATAGGTTGTTCTTGATGAATGCCTGTTTATATGTATCAGTGGGTACATTATCCTTACACTTTTTTTTTTTTTTTGCATTAAGACTCGTTTTATGTGGGTTTTGCAGGAAATACCCCATATTTCGATTCCCTAAGTTAGATTACTCCATAATAAATTTTTGTTAGTAAGCTCAAGTTATTTAAAGTAACGTAATAGATATATTCACTAATTTTATTATACACCTCTATATGATCTACCCATGTTAAACTACTATTTACAATTATACGCAGAACATTTTGTGAATTTACATTTTTTATATTATAAGTATGAATTTCTGTTTTCCATGAAAGACTAATATTCGTCACAGCATTTTTTTTTATATTATATCTATTTTAAGTTGTGATCCAAGGAAATTTTTAATACACTATTATAGTACCTGATGACACCAATCTGTTTATATAAAGTATGTGGCAGAAATTGTGTGTTGAAATGCATCAGAGAAAAGATTAATGGCAATATTGAGTATGCAATCCCCACACCAGTACTGAGGATCAAACCTGGGTCCCCTGAGCCAGATGCAGGCCTGCTGCCATATTTACATAACAAATAAAATGTATATCTTGAATTTTCTGGCAACAGCCTGTGAGGCCCTGTTCATTTGGAAGGAATTTTGTACAATCCTGTATAGCCGGTACACATTAGGCAATTGATGAAAATGTACCACATGCAAAATGTAGATTGTTTAAGACACAATTTATTTCAAATAACATCTTATGTAGCTATTTTGGAGATATCCATTATTAATGGCTTGAATTGTTCAGTACTTTGGTTATTTGTTTAAAGTGTTAGTTTCTCACAATTGCATGGAAAGGGTATGAAATTTTGAGGTTAGCATATACTTTCCAGTTCGTAAACATTTGACTATCGATATTCCCTTTGAATCTATAATGAAATATGTGATGTGGGTATTTCTGCAAATATTTATCTTGATTGAAATGAAGTAGATAGAAAAATAAGCTTTCATAGGAATATCTTCTTTCTTGGAAGTTTGAAAACAGTGTTGTAACAATCAATTTAAACCAAAAAAGTGAGTCGATTAATAACACTGCACAACACGTGCTTATAATTTACTGGAACATGTTTCAGAGGTTGAATTTCCTCCATTATCAACCAGACATCAACTGATTCTCCCTGGTGTGGATGGTGATGTTTCCTCTGAGGTCTCCTCTGGTGGTGGTTCAAGGAATTTGCTGAAGATATCCTTCTCGGGATGTCGAAATTGAATACTCTGTTTCTATTTTTCAAAATGAAGATTTGTTCCTACCTGGACAGCTCTTGTTTTCCTGTTACGTGTTTGAGGGGTTTCGGTTCTGGCTTTATGTTGTGATTTTTTGTTCAAAAGTGAGTGGCAACTGCTGATTTTTCCAACTGTTTGTTTTTTATGTTTCAAAAGTGTTCCTTGGGCCTTATTTCTAAAATACCAAAAGAAATTTAGAAATAAGGTCTAAGGAACACTTTCAAAACGTAAAAAACAAACAGTTGGAAAACTCAGCAGTTGCCACTCACTTTTGAACAAAAAACCACAACATAAAGCCAAATCCGAAACTCCTCAAACACGTAACAGGAAAACAAGAGCTGTCCACATGGGAACAAATCTTCATTTTGAAAAATAGAAACAGAGTATTCAATGAGTAGGCATAGGCTTTCACGGCCGGTGTTCGAAATTCTAAAAGAGTCTTCCGGGCTGATTTGCCGTGGTCTGCTGGAGTAACTTGGTATCCAATGTCAACGTCCCGAGAAGGATATTTTCAGCAAGTTCCTTGAACCACCACCAGAGGAGACCTCAGAGGAAACATCACTATCCACACCAGGGAGAACCAGTTGATGTCCGGTTGATAATGGAGGAATGTCAGCCTCCAAAACATGTTCTGGTAAATTATAAGAGTTGTGCAATGTTATTAATCGACTCACCTTTTTGGTTTAAATTTCGTAGGAATAGTTTTTATATGCACTAATAATAAAATACTATCATGTTACAGATGGTGGCGGCGGTGCAGCTAAAGTACCTTCAGAAAGTACAACTAACCCAGCACTGGAGACTTACTGGTGTTCCGAGTACCACAAATGTCATGCTCTGCGACAGGGTGTGCTGCTTTTGTGTGTGTTGTATGCTTCTGCTGTACCTGTACATACAATGAGGTGGGTCTCTCTCATCCAAAATGTGCCAGTGCTTGTTTTGGATTCATACAGGCATACATGTTCTTATAGTAGGGGAACCCACAATGCTAAATGGGGATTTACTTGGGCATCGTGGGGATCTATAGGATTTTGAAGATTAGATGGTAGAAAGAAAAAAAGCTTATATGATGTATACCCTTTCACTGATAGGGCGAGCGTCTACTGACTTACTAAAATGTAAAGAAACAGTCACATGGAAATACTCTAGCGTGTCAGACATTGATAGTGTATATGCCCCACATGTCTCTGATAACACAGGTATAGGTCGTGAGGCAAGACAAGAACAATTCCCCTAACTGTGCAGTGGCAACTCTTCACCTGAAAGGCTGATGGTGGGGGAAGTTGCGCAATCATGTATGTTTAGAAGTCTTAATGTTTCCGTCCACAGTGTAAAGTTCACTAACATAGCTTTAGTGCACATTGCTAATGACATTATATATATACAAATTAGCATTATAAGAAACAAAGTGATTTGGCTATAACTATGGCTATGTGCCGACAATTACTTTCATGTGAACTGCAATTGTTTCAGCTGCATGCTGTTATGGTAATGTTTACTCATTTGTGGCAAGCTCGCCCACATTTCCCCCTCTCAGCCGTTGCAGAGAGGGAGGGAAGGAAAGCAGCTTCCCCTATGTGCAAGATTTGTTCATGTCTCACCTCACAACCTATGTGTTAATCTGCTGGTTTGCATTGTGGGGGTGGCTATACTGAAGGGTAAAAATTATTATTAAGTGAGAAATTTCCTCAGTACAGAGGTTTGCCTCCAACAGAACAGTATTACAATACAAATATAAATTTAATTATATAACCGTACAACAAAAATAAATTTGTAGATTAAATACTACATATACAGAACAGAACACTGTTTTTGTATAAGACAATGCCATTTATTTCTAATATGTATGTCTTCTTCAGTTGCACCAAATCTCTCCATTGACATGTGCACATTTTGTATCCAGGTAATAGCAGATCGTCCTGTTCCTCTTAATTTCACATTCTTGCATGAGTTTGGGTATTGTTCCTACTTCCATTCTGTGTACATGACAGTACCACTGGCGTATTCTCCTTTCAATTGTAACACAACTATCTTCGTCCACTTTCATTAGTCATCGTATTTCTGTGTTCCTTATTGTGTCTTCCTAGAGATTCTGGCTCACTTTCTCCAGAAGTCCATCTCCAGTGCATTCCAATTCTTGATGTGTTTTTGATGTAAAGACCATGTTTCCACTCTATATAAAACTATGCTCTGTAGCATTGTTTTGAAGATCATCCTTTTTGTATTGTTAATGAGGTTTCTACTCCATAAAGCTGAATTTAATATTCCAATGACTTTCTTCCCATTGCTAACTTTTAAGTTTATATCCATGTTTGATGTTCCTTCTTTTTCTAAAATTGAGCCTAAATAACAAAGGGTAAAAAATGGGGGAGAAAAAACTTATTTGAGCTTGCCTGACTTTCAGAGGCGATGTGAACCTGAGAAAAGCTCCCATTCAAAAGACTGACAATTTGGACATGACGCAAGCTCATGGCGGCCTTTTGAAAATGCAACAAAAAATAGCTTTTTTGAAATACTCGAGTGCATTAGACTATTATACAGACAGTTCAGCTTGATGCCCTAGCCATGCTGACCCCTAATCAGACAATTATTTGGAGGAATTTTCTTAATATGACGGTTAGAAATACTCGGCAGCCTGAGCTGTCTCGGATGTAACAGGAACATATGATTTGGAACTCTCCCCAGAAACTTCTGGTGCATTATCGCACATGGTTGCCAGATCTACTTATTTGCAGGAGATCTGCTTTTTTTGCAAATCCACTGATCTACTGCTAAAAACTGAACGCACTTTAAAATCTCCTGCTTTTTACATATTTTTCATTTTTAAACATGTTTTCCTTGACATCATATATTCACCCTTCTGAGAAAGATTTTCAGGCAAGTCATTCCCTTGTGTATAAAGACGAAAGATTAATATAATCACCTGTTTACATAAACAGTATACCACATCTGAATTGCCTCAGTCACAGAGCTTGCTTTTGAAAACTGGGCTGTGCTGATAAGAAAGTGGAGGAAATATGTACTCAAAGCCTACTGTATTCTACTATTCCCCGTACACCTGCAAGGAAATAAACAATAAGATAATTTGTGCAAATGTTTATCTCATCTAACACAAAGAAGATATAGGAATAAGAGTTTGTGAGAATGGGTAGTACAAGAATAGAGAAAGTCATGTGAGTGCAACACATCAGAATTTTTTTTTTTTTTTAGAATGGAGTGGATCTTCAGCACAAGGTCAGATTTTCATGCACTCCAATATCAATTGTTTTGTGAAGCAACATGACTATTAATGTTGAACCAAACTGCATCTGAAAATATGATAAATTCTGGATTTACTTTCCCATGAACAGTATTATCCAGCATAAGTAATTTAGTAGTATTTTGTGAAGGTTTGAATTGCCTATTTTTGGAGTAAGCTGCCAAAGCGATTATTTTGGATTGTGTTCTAGTCATTCACTAATAACTTGTCTTCCATAAGAACATGACCTCTAGTTACATGTTCCTTATTAAGCGATCCTTTTTGTCATAACTTAATGGCCTTGATGCAGTAAACAAGTGAGCTCTATAAGCACATGTGTGCTGGAATACATTCTCTGCCCTTCCCACTGTCACTTTGGTCTCCCATGTGTGGTCATTCTATGGAATGCGATCCAAATTACTTTCTTGTACATACATGCTCTAGGGTGAGTAGAGAATTAAGCCATTATCATTTTTACATGTGATTGCTATCAGCTAAGATGTTGAAATAGTTCAAAACTTTGCTATAAATATCATGTTATCATTAGGGCTCAGATTTTTTGATAAATACACGTTTTATTTGTGTTTTACATCAAACTTGAAACTGAGTTTAATGTTCTAGATGTTCTGCCTGGAGTAATTATTTTAAGTTGGTAATTATTACTTATTTATGCCAACAAACTTACTGTTGGTGTTTTTAAACACACAAGCTGTGTGTGGGCAAAGTTTGAGAGGTAGAACTGGAGCTTGGAAGTTCAGTGCTGCGGCTGGGATTTGAGCCGCGGACCTTCCGCTTGCCGGGCGGCTTCTCTGACCATTGAGCTACTGTGACAATCTGCCAGAATGGCATTGAATTCTCAAACCAGTTAGTATTTCTTGTGGTAAACCACAAAGGCAGTGTCACACCAGAGACAAATTACCCCAATGGTGACTTACTATTGCAAGTACTTCATGTCCCAGGATTGTCACAGTGGCTCAATGGTTGGAGCGGCCGCCTGTGGTTCGGGTCCCAGCTGTGGCGTTGGGTTTTTGGGTTCCGGTTATACCTCTCAATATTATTTTTAAGTTTTATGCACATAAGAACACACATTTTCTGAGTTTTTTTATGTAAGTAAATATTTTTGGAGATTCACATAAATTGCACAAAAGTCGTATAAAGAAAACCAATTTTTAAAATAATTTTCACATAACAGTCACATAAAGCCAGCAGCAGAATTATTTTTAGCAAGTCACCATCCAACTTCTTTAATGGTCAGTTACATAGCCCAGATGTCGAAACTTTATTCATTATTGGAAGAACTTACATCAGCTAGTGTCCCTTCAGTTGGAAGAATATATTCAGATCCTGCTTTCTGAAGCTACACAAGCCACTAGGTAAGAATGGGGAATTGCTTCACAGCGAACAAATCTGTGCTTTCTTGTGATTCCTTAAAGGAACTGGAATCAGTAGGAATGTCTTTGAGAGAAACAGTTCATGTAGTTCAAAATGTGGAAAAAAACAGTGTCCTTTCTGATCCTGCAGTACATAACTTAAAAAGAAAAATGCAAGGAAATGTTCGAAAATAATAGTGGATTTAACATGTGTACTCAGGGGTCTCCGTCTAGGGGATATGTGAATGGCAACCACAAGGTACCCAAGCTGAGCAGAACATTACTTCCACTTACTGGTGTTTTGCTCCTCACTGTAACTTTTCTATCTGACCTTACCTTGGTCATCTCTTGTTCTCTTCCGACTCCGATGCTATTAGGGTTCCTGAGGGCTAGGGAGTCTATTTTTCCAACCTCTCCATTTCTCTAATTTCTCTATAAAATCTTAACCCCTAACATGCTGACCTGTGATGGCATGTAATACATCCTCTGATTGGTAACCAGAGGATATGGTCGGTGAATTTATTTTGATAACTCTCCCATTCAGGTCAGTAAGACCCGTAAACCAACGACAGGTGTGGTCCTCCAGACATTCTGGGGGTTGTGAGAGAGCGATGTGACCACCAAAACATAAAACTATGGTGCTCTCTAAAAAGTGGTTACATTTACTGCTAAGTCTCTTCAATATCTGTGAAAAATATTGGAGAGCAAGAGGATTAATGACTTCATTGTCAGAAATCCAGCATTAGCTAACAACAACAACAACATATGTACTCTCTTTTAAACCATACACTTGAGATAACAAAGAAACAATAACAGCTTATTCAACCTACATTGGAGAGAGATATATTCATTGCCCTTCCCAGCAGTTTAGTTAGGCTATTGGTATTTGCTATTTATCAGTTGGGTTTACGCTTCTCACTTCTGTTTACACTGGCATTAAATCTTGGGTGTTTATGTGCATATACGGCATATTTAGATTGTACATCTTTATCCTAGGTCCTAGGATTTGTTCCTATGGCAGTATTGTACAAAACCTATCTCATCTAGAGTTAGCAACAATTTCTACTTTGTCTTAATTGCATTTGTCCTTATCCCTTAATCCTTTTCATTGGAATTTAGTTCTATTATGAAACTTAGTATCTCTTCCTCCTAACCTAGCAGTGCTATGTTATCAGAAAATCTTAAAAGTATAAAGCCTTCATTCGTACACTTGGCCGACTAACAGGAATTTTCTTGGCACTGGAAAGCAAGCTACTAGCCGGCCGACGCAGATATTCATAGCCCCTAAAATTCAAGCGCAAATATTTCTCATGCAAGTTATAACTGCAATAAACACGTACCTTCGTCATAGATGTTGAAGTGTAGTCTTGTGCCACTACATATCTCTCACGCCTTTCAAGAAAATTTGCTTCAACACTTTAATTCTTCATGACCATGGATAAACAAAACTATGCTTCGTCCGTTAAAAAAATTAAACACTGGTCAGTAGAGAAATCGCTAACATTATCCAATAACCAAATGCAGCAATACACTCTATTCACATTATTGCATGGTTGCAATTTTGGAACTACAGTGTCTTGTAAGGTTATAACTACCTTGGATTTTTCATGGGTTCCCTGGTCAGTAGGCAAATATTAGGGTGCAGTGGCGTAGCGTGGTGTGTGGACTTGAGTATGCACTTTGAGCTCTTGTTAAGGGTACGCATAGGTGAAATTTCTAAATTCTACAATTATTAGTGGATTTTGTTCAAACTCATGTCAGACATAACACATATAAGGAGTAATATAAATTCAAATTTTCATTGCAAATCATTCATTCCTCTAAATGTATTATCTTTTGTAGCTATTCTTTCAGAATCTAAAAGCGGATATTGTTTCTGCATTGTGAACTATCCTTGACTGCTACATTAAATCTGAACATTTAAAATTCACTGAAATAAAATTGAATATAGTGATCCAAAAGTATTTCTTCCTGTTGAAAACATGTACTTTGGTGCCAAAGTTCAAATATCTCTGACAAAATCATCCCTGCCAAAGAAACATGTACAAGTTTTCAAATTACCATGTGTTGACTTTTACATTGAATCAGTTTGCCAGATACTAAGTCAATTTTCTTTAAGTGATCCTGTTCTTGCAATGTTGGGAGTGTTAGAACCAGTTAAAATCCAAACAATTCAGTGAATTG